>JANVCC010000271.1:1235648-1569746 GCA_025345505.1 Todiramphus chloris collaris
GGGCTGCGGCCGGCTCAGGGCTGCGGCCGGCTCAGGGCTGCGGCCGGCTCAGGACCGCCTTCCTCCCCAGGTGCGAAGTGCGGCCCGGACCCGAGTTCCTCACCCGATCCTACCTCTTCTACGCCAACCGCCTGTTCAAGGCTTACCAGTTCTACTACTGGGACCCCGCCTGTCGCGACCCTTCCTACTCGCTGGTCATCAAGGGCAAGCTCCGGCTGCGCCAGGCCTCCTGGATCACCCGCGGGGCCACCGAGGCCGACTACCACCTCCACAAAGTCGGCATCGTTTTCCACAGCCAGAAAGCCATGCGGGAGGTGGCCTCCTGGATCAACCAGACCTCGGGTGAGGGCTGCAGCGGGTTCCTGCCCCCAGGGCGCACCTGGGCTCCCGGAGCCCTCTACGAACTGCTGAGCGCCAAGACCGAGCGGGACTGCACGGCCGCCTTGGGCTTCGCCATGCACGAGCTCAGCCTGGTGCGGGTGGAGAAGCACTACCAGCCCTTGCTGCAGCCGCAGCAGAGCGGGAGCCGGCTGGTGGAGGAGCTGTACCTGGGGGACATTCACACGGAGTGGGTGGAGAGGCTCCACTACCGCCCGACCGGTTATCAGCGCCCTATGCAGAGCGCCATGGTAAGGACGCCGCCTTCATGCAGTCCTCTCTTGGTTCGCAGGCTTTGCCAAGCACGGCTGATTTCCTTACTGTCAAAACACCACCTGGCTGCACTCAGCCCCCTTCTGTCCTAAGCACACGGGGCTGAGGAGGCGCGGGGCTGTAGGTGTGGGCTCCCAGGATGATACTGGGGGGTTCACCCTCTCCCTTACTGAGACAGCAAGACCTGGGTGGGTGGAAGTTCAGCAAAACCAAAAGCAGAATCAAGCCCACGTTGGCGTGGGCCTGGAGTTAATGGGTTTTCCTTGGCTCTGTGTTTTTCTAGGAAATGTCATAGTCTCCTGCGCCACAGTCAGTGAAGGCTTTGGGCTGCATGGCATCAGAAGCTGCTTGCCCGTTGTTTATCTTCCTCTGCTCCCTGTTGCTCTTTGTCGTGTCCTCCAGGTCCAGAGAGGAGCGAGGAAGCAGCATCTGCCGTTAAATCGTTAGTCCGCAGTGTAATGCCATTACAAGAGGAAGTTGCCCTGAATACGATTACGTTATTACACAGAAATCAAACTTTCATTCTGACAGAAGTAGAACTGAGTGGGAGACTTGGTTGACTTTTATTTTACTTTATATATTATTTTAAATTTTACTGTATTTTGCGGCAGGTTAGTTTACTTCCAGGAGAAGACATTTCTATCTGAATCATAGCTGATCAATTCAGAAGTGACTGAGTAGTGAGCTGGGGAGAAAAAGACCTCTCTGAACCTCACCAGATAGAGTAGAATTAGCTGAAAAAAAAAAAAAATTTTGGAGGCAAGATTTCCCCACACCCCAAACCACACCATCTGAACTCTGAAAAACACAGAGCAACACCCCTCTGTCCCTTGAAAGTAACATTCTCAAACTGGTTAAACTTGTGTTATCTTGGGCCAAAACCATATATATGAGCAAAACCAGATGGTAAACATAAACACTTTTAAAAGTTAATTTAAAACCAAACCTAAAGATACTGAAATTCACTCTCTGAATTGAGCCCTGTAATTAATCAGCTAACAGCTCTCCAGTGGACCACCACATGATGTCACCACTTGGCGGTAATTAGAAGCTGCCATACATTAGAAATAACTTCACACGACTGGTTTAATCAAGGAAGGGTTTTGGCTCCATGTCTATGGTGATAATTTTACTGGGCACAAGATTTTTTTCTTCTTTTCTCTGAACTAACATCAATTTGCTGGTGCTGGTGAGTTACAGAGCTATGTTAGGAATTAGTTTTCAACCCTCTTTATGAAAATACCACTCTTTTTTTCCCTTAAATTTATATCTGTTTTAAAGAAACCCATTCTCTCCAAATTACCTTTCATTATCAAAGAATTTCCTGTCTAAGCAGAGCATATATATTTGCCAGCTTCTGGGATTATTTAGCCATAATGTACTGTGTACTGTCAGCACTCATTAACGTGACAGTAGCAGTAAAGCAAGCTGAAAATGACTAAATTACAGTAGACTCCAATCAACTTGCATGTAAATTACCCACCCTACAGTTAACTACTGAGTTATTTAACCTTGTTGCATACAATTCAGTAAAGATTAGCTCGTGTTCTAGAGAACGATATAATGTTCAAACCCTGGTTATTTAAAAATTAAATCAGTTTTGATATATTAAGTACAAGAAAAAGTTCCAACCTATACAAAAAAACGCTCCTGGTGTTGGATCAGCTGCAGGACTGGTTTGACTCAGAGCTCTGCACAAAGCACAGGCGGAGGAGAAACAAATGTCAGGTCCTCATTTTGCAGAAGGTCCTTTTCTTTGCACCCGTTCTGGCTGCTTGGCAAACCCCCTGCCCCCGACACCACCCGCAAATGCTGCAGACGTGGACGGGGCTCCGTACAGTTGTGGTAGGAAGGGGGCTAAGGGGAAGCAGAACACGTTTTTGGCTGTCCTGGGGAGGCTGCCATCAGCACGGTGTACGTAGTACAGCCGCAGAAGCCTCCCCATGTTGGGGCTTCACAGCCCCCTCCATTGCTGAGAAGCCTGCATCCTTTTTTCTGAACTGGTGCAGGAATGGGGTTGTGTAGCTGACATCTCCTCACCCAGGGGGAAGGGCAGCAGCTCACAGTGGAGCACTTGTGGGGGAACAACCTGGATGGCTTGAGGGAGCATTCCCCATCCTCACAGCAGCTCTGCCCTTGCCCTCTTCTCCTCCTCCTCCCTGCAGCCTGTCCTTAGCCTGGGCACTGGGCAGAATGTGCCCTTGGGGCACAGACCTCCCTGTCCTTCCCCGCGTACCAGAATAGCAAAGAGCCAGGGCAACGCTTTATCTCACTTAATCTGCTTGGATCTCTTGGGCAAAGTTCATCACAGCTGAACACCCTGGTGCAGAAGAGGGGACTTTGAGCTTTTTTTTAATAGTCTGAAAGGGTTTTCTTACCAGTTTACCAAACTGTTCTTTTTTGTCCTTGGCAGCACCACGTGCACCCCTGCCCAGCCTGCGGGATTATATACAGAGCTGACGAGCACCACCCGCCCATACTGCCCGCCAGAGCCCAGCTGCCGATGCAGCTCAGCGGCAGCTGGGTCAGCACCCACTGCGAGGTCCGGCCTGCGGTGCTTTTCCTCACCAGGTACTTCATATTCCACGGTAACAACCACACCTGGGAAGGGCATTACTACCACTACTCCGACCCACTCTGCAAACAGCCCACCTTCACCATCTACGCATCTGGGCATTACACCCAAGGCATCCCCTCCTCCAAAGTGAGAGGTGGCACAGAGCTGGCCTTTAAAGTCACCCAGGCTCGGGTGACACCCATGGACCAGGTGACGGTGATGATGTTGAACTCCTCAGAACCTGGAAGCTGTGGGCTGACAAGCTCCTGGAGCGCTGGGGTGGAGCAGGATATAACACCCACCAACGGATGCTTGGCTTTGGGCATCAAGCTGCCCCACACGGAGTATGAACTTTTCAAAACAGAGCAAGACACGAGAGACCGCAGCCTGCTGTACATCGGTGAAAGGCCCACAGACGGATCCAGTCCCGACAGCCCGGACAAGCGACCCACCTCCTACCAGGCACCTCTGATTCAGTGTGCTGGGGCCTCAGAGGAATTCTCTAACTATGTTAGTCTAAAATACTTGGGAAAAAAGGATGCTAATGGGAATGAAGCACTAAAACCTTTGTCTGTGGCCTTTTTATTGTTTATAGCACTTCTGTTTTTAAGATGGGACTAGTTATCTATTCAGGTGCAGCACAGAATTTCGTCTTGGTGCTAGCCTGATTTTTATACGCTTCAAATAAGCACATCTGGAATCTGTTTTACTCAGATTTGGAAACACTTTTTAAAAACACCCAACAAGAGTGAAGGAAGCCAAGAAGATATGTCTGACTACATACTGTTTGTCCTGGGGCTTTATTGCCTGGTCTCCCCTCTCTGCGTGCACATTTAATGTAGTGACCCGGATCCGCTGCACCCTGCAGTACATAATTTACCAGTATGAGGGGGGGAAAGCGACATCAATTACAATTGCTGCTTGGAGCTTTTGACATTGCTAAGATTTAATCAAGAGCTTGATTCAGATGTAATTCAAACATCCAAAGTGTCAGCTGCTGAGTTGCTCGGAGGTTAAGTTCCCTCCCATCACACTCCTTATTGCTGTTCTTGCAAATTTAATCTGCAGAGTCAGTCGTCAACAGAGAAAGAGTCAGCAAGTGTTCTTCCTAAGGGCACGGTTAATCCTGCCTTTCTCAGCTCACAGAAGAGTTTCTGCAGTGTTCGGGCGTGCGTGCACACACAGAGATGCAACACGCGCTCTTCCACCTCCCCCTGCACAAAAAGCAGCCCTCGCAGAGCATTGCCTCGACAGACTGTTAACACCTGACCCGGGCCATAAAAGAAGATACAGTAAATGGAAAATGCTTCTGTGCACAACCGCTCCAACCTTCAGCGCTACCGAGCTGCAGCCACCGCAGCCTTGCTGCGCTCCCCTGGCTTTTCCAGTGCTTCAGGATGTCGGCACCGGCCCCGTGCTGCTGCCCACCTTGCCCAGCAGACAGAGGCACTGCCAGGCAATCGCCACTCCCGCTCCCCGTGCACCGAGTGAAGCAAAAGGTTGCTTATGGGTCTTCTTAGGCCGTATATTTTCACTGTCTCCTTTTTAGTGAGTGTACAGGCCTACCAGTTGTTAATCCAGCTCTCCTTTCAATCAAAATGTCACTTCCAGCCTCATCCCTGTAAGGATGTGTTATAAATCTGGTGAACAAAGGGCTGAGGAGATACTCAAATCAGACAGCACAGTCAGGTCAAATTGATTTCTACTGACAAGAAGGACAAACTAAAATTACATTCCCTGTCTGCGGCAGTTAAGAAGCATATAACTTACTTGGAGAAACCCTCCTCCCAGTAGCTAAATCCTCTCCAAATAAGCCTTTATATCTTACTCACAAAGGATATTTTGTTAAACCAGCTATGCAATAGCTACCTTCTTAATGCTGTATTTATAAACTTGCAGCTTGTACTTAAATTATGGGGTTTATAACATAAAAATGCTTCTGGGGGATCTGTACATTAACTAATAATTCAAATGAGATGCTTATTAAATGTATACAGTTGTGACATAAACGTTGTCAGCATGTTTGCACGTTCTAGACGTGATCAAATATTAACAGTTACACTTTAAGATGATGCGCATAAAGCCCAAACGTGGCTGCCTCGCCTTCAGCTCCCTCTACAATCAGTGGAGAAGACCTCCAGGGTAGTTCAGCAGGCAGAATTCCTCTCTGTTTCTAAGGGCTGTTGCATTTTGTTGCCTGCTACTGCGTGGAGACCCATGGCCAAATGTTTGAAGAACTGGAAGCGCATCTTGGAGAACGTGGCGTCTCCTTTGGGATGTCCCCATTGAGATGCTATGGATCAGGGCCAGTCCAGTGTCACACAGCTGCATCTCCTGTACACCATGTGCATGGCTGAACCTTTTCTTCAGTAGACCACTTTCCACCACCACGCTAAAGCAACCACTCACTACAGTCTAGAGGAAAGGTTCCTGTGACTCAAACCAGCAGAGCTACACGTTTCTGCAGGACCCAAAGGTGTCCATGGCAAGGGGGAACAGCCTTGTGCTGTCTTTGGAAGGTGGGCAGTGGAGGAGGAAGGCAATTCCTGCCCTACATTTACCCCCAAGAATGAGATTTGTTTCCAGATGGGTGTGGGGGTTTTTCATTTCCATAGTAGAGGAATGTATTAAACTTAAGAAGTGTTCAGATATCACATGGTATAAAAACTCTGCCAAGACCACAGATCCTTTCAAGGTGGTGATGGGATTATCATGATGTGAAATGTTGCAAAACAACGTCACATACATACAAGTGCAACAAGCACTTGAGAAAGCTCCCACCACCTCCTGTAGCTCAGCCACCACTCTGCTCCAGAGCCCTGGGTGCTTCGCACACCTCCACAACTTTGCACGATGGAAGGATGGATGGACGGATGGGTGGGCTAAGCTGACAACCTTGCTATGAAAGAAAGCCTCCTCAGGAGCATCTTTGTCCTCATGTTTCCCCCCATTTAAGTATCCTTCTGAAAGAAAAAAAAAAAGCCATGAAAAAGCTATTTGCATAAATATCATAACTTTTATTTTTCTGTTCACAGTTTTTGGAGAAACATTCCTAAATTACAGTTATTCTCTCTTTAAGAATTTGTGCCTCTTTCCAATTCAAATTGGCCTGGCTTCGATCGCCAGTCTTGTGTTGCTCTTTTTAAGATCAGAGAGCTGCAGTGTTTGGTATTTTCTCCCCGTGAAGGTGCTTGTGCACTGTAACCAAGATATTCTCAATTTTGGTAGATAACTCAGCCAACCGAGTTTTTTCTCTCGCCCTCTCCAACTCATTTTCACACTCCACCCGTAATTTCTGAATCTTTTTTTGCATCCACTCCAATTACTCAGCTTCTCTTTTAAAATGTAAATATGCAAATGGCATCCAGAATTCCCAACTCTCACAGCTGAGACATACAGAAGTATAATCACTTACAGCTAATGATAATTAAAACCAAGAACACATTCTTATTCATTAGGCTTTTACCCTGGGACTGCACTGGGAACACACTGGAGCTCTTACTCACACTGGTCTTGGGTATGGCTATTTTTGTCATGCTAACATTTTATCAGGAATGATTTTGTATCTATTTTCACCAGTGACCTGGAACCACTGACTCCTATGGGGTCCCAGCAGAACCCTTCTATGAGCATTCCCCATTTCCTTATGGTTCTTTTTGAACGACCGCTTCTGAAACGTGATTATCAGGAAGCACTGAGGTTTGCATGGGCACAGGTACACTCTGTTCACTCTGATCCCAAAGAAAACTGACAAACAAAACACAGAATGAAATGAGTCCCATTACTGTTCCCCTCCTTCTCCACCCCTTCCCTGGGGGTCAGGCCAGCTAAGCCCTCCACCTGCCCCTCCTGTCCTCTCTGCCACCCTTCAGCAGCAGGTCAGAGGCTGCCCCAGGCAGCTCCTTTAGAAAGAAAGACAAGGTTTCTAGACCTACTTCCACTTCTCTTACCTCATTACTACATTTACCACCTGCAGCTATTAACAGTCCTTCTCCTACCACAAAGACTTCCTCTGAACTTCTGCTCTTTATCAGCCTCTCCAAGCACTCTGAACTATACGTTTTCCTTTAGCTATTGCTTTCCTCATTAACTTTCTACACTCCATAACTCTCATTTTGAGCTGATTGCTGTCTGCTTCCCTTTTTCTTATTTTATATTACTTTACATCTATTTTTTCCCTTCATTTCATCACTGAAACAGGATGGGCCGTTAGCCAAAGCTGTCCCCTTCTCAATTGCAAAATTATTGTGTTTTTGGCCATTTAATACCTTTCTCTTGGAATAAGTGTCAATTCTAATTCAGTTTTCCATCTAATTTCCTCTTCACTACCAGACTTGATAGGAAATTTGCTCAGCTATGCCCTTTTGAAGGGCCAGTTACATCTATTAGCAGTTTGCATGGCTGTACGTGTAGCCCAAATGCAACTGAGATTCCAACTTCTAGTTCTGTGATTAATTTACCTTTATCTGATGTAAAGAAGTCAAGACCAAATAACTTCACGTTTCACATCTAACACTGCATTAGAAAAACAGATCTAGGGCACAAACATTACTCCTGATTACCCAATTCCTCTCACCTGTAAAATAAATACATACCTTTTTATTGTGCCTGTGAAAAAAAACCAAGCTAACCTGCACTGGCATGTTAGTGCCAGCTGAAAGTCAATGGTAACAGGCACCTGTGTCTTGGAAAACTCTTCCCCATTCACTTATTAACCACCCCAAGAAGGAGAGAAAAGTAATTTTCAAACACTGAATACATTTACTAGCTTCCTGCACAGAGTCTGAGCACTGAAGTCTTTTGTGCCACCTTTAATATCATAAGCCACTCAGACAAGTTGCCTTTGCAATTTTCTGCTTCCCTAGCATGCACAAAAATTGAAACTCTGAGCCAAGTTTGCTGGGGTCTGATCTCCTCTTGACAGCTCAATTAAAAGTAACTTACTTCTCCAGTTAGTTATCTCCATGCCCACGTTTAAAATGCCTTGGAATGTATTTTGCATTCTGGATTTCCCAAACAATTCTTAAACTATGCAAAACACAAAGTTTTAAAAAGCCTTTGGATATATTAACAGCACTGAGACAGTGCTTCATTTGATAAACAATCCACACTGAATGTGAAAGCATTATTTAGTATAAATAAATACAGCGCATTGAAACAGCACAAAAAAGCTGGAGACAAAAAGGAGACAGCTGACAAGACTCATTGCTCCAAACTTACAGAAAGAAGAGGGAGAAAACTTGATCAAAGAGGAAGCAGAAAGGTGAGTGGTTGCCTACGATGGGAAAAGGCAGCTGGGACCAGAGTCAGACAGCATGGCAAGGGAGTGCCCTGCCAGGCAGCCTGGGTGCAGCCAGAGACCTGGAGGCCGGGACAGGCCGTTGGGAAACAAGACTGGAGGGGCAATAGGAAGGACAGACCAGGATGGAAAATAAATAGTCCACAGAGAAGAAAAGCCATTTAAAGATGCTCAGCTGAACATCAGTTTCTTTGCCAAGGAGCAGTGAAGGAACAAGGATGACTTGGATTGAAACAACGGGCTGAGGAAGGGAATGAAGTGAGATCTGACAGCTCAGGCAGAAAAAAATTAGAAAATAAATTGGGCAGGACAGGCTGTAGCCTTCACAGTACACTCTTTTGGGCTCAGAACTGAAGCAAAAATTCCTGGCTCCAACTGCACTTGTGTGTGGCCTCCCAGTGAAATGTGAAAATAAAAACTGTTGCTTCAGCTCAGAATTACTCACCACTATGTTGGACACTTAGGTCAAGAACGGTGTCCATTTGCAGAGCGTAAAGGATTCCATCCCTACACACACACATGGGTTACATCTAATACTGGGATGCCATATTTTAAGTTCAACTTAAAAAAATATATTTATTATAAGAAAATGCAAGATTGTATAAGGTCAGGCACAGAAAATTGGGCAGTTTTAGACAACTTCTGGGCAGCCGTAGCTCACTTTTGACCCGGTACTGAAGACTTGATCAGAACCTGCAACATACTAACAAGAAGTGACCAAACTTGGTTTTGTCACTTCCCGACTTCTGAGTGCTTGACTTTGTACAGCCTTAATAAAAGTAATTTAAAAGTAGTTGTGTGTGGATAATTGTGTGTGGAATTTTGCCAACTCAAACATGAGGGAGTTCAAGAGGCTTTTCTAATCTTGTGAGTTTATCCGCTGAAGAAAAAGATTTGATTACAAAAATAAGAAGTAAAGCTAAACTGGGAATAATACTTCACTAAGGGCTGTTCTCCAGTTCTTCATAGGCACTTCAAAATCTTGAAAAAAAAAATCATAAAATTAGGAACTTATTAAATAAGAATGAAATGTACTGATGCAGAAACATAAACAGAAATGCCAGATGTATAATGTCAACTTGTAATATGCGGCTTCAATTAGTTCTTCTTAATTCATTTGTTTTCTTAACTTCTTTTGTTTTACCATCTGGAAAAGGCCATTTTCTAATGGCAGATCATAGGAGAAAAGATCCAAAGTTAAAATTTGCTTCAAGAAAAAGCAGCCTTATTTCTGTGCTTGCAGACTCAGTGTTCCTTTTTGTAGTCTTCACTCACACAGAAGCTTCAAGACAAACTTAGGCCTGAAGGGGGGGGGGGGTGGGCTGGGGCAAAAAGATCTACATGGAAGTTTAGTAATGTTTTTAGAAGTTCTAGTCTTCAAAGTGCAAATGTGAAAGCAGTTCTGTAAAAGGAAATGAAGCCACAGGAAATGGCAGACTGACAGGGATATAGTAATTTTGGAAGTGTGCAAGTGCACGCTTATTACAATATCACACGGAAGAGATTTCTGGCTGGCTCTTGTGTTATTTTAAAAAATAATCTACATTTATCCAGTAAAAAACAATCAACCCATTAATAAAACAAACAAATTTTCTAGTTAAGCAGATCTGAGTAATAGAAACACACAATTACTTTGTCCTCTAAAGCTAATCAAAATAGAAGTTAATAACAGCACAATGGGTAATGTCACTTTAGCACTGACACCCATTAGACAAAAGTGATTCAGTATACATGAAGCTGTCAGCAAAATATAAAGAAATCTTAATTGGACACAGCCAAAGGATCAGCACTGCCTTGCTTGAACAATAAATCCCACTATTTATCTAACTGCACCAGATGATATATACTAGCATTGTATCCCATTGTCATCTTTCAATGCACTGTATCTGGAGAGCTGCTAGGTTTCACTCTGTGAGCAAGCAGCCTTGCTCAGTAGTTGCTGTTCTCTCTAAAATGCCCAGACACTGGTTTATACAAGTATTTTCTAATTTGTAAATTAAATTGGTAGACACTTACCTGATTAAAAAGCATAGTAACTTCTACACAGGGTACTGAACTAGTCTCACTCCCATACAGATTACGTTCTTTTTATATTAGTGTTTCTGACCCAAAAAATCTCAAATATATACACTGAAATTCGCTCACCACCTGTCCCTTCTCAACCTACTCACTTGAGGATTTGAGTAATGGATACAAACCCATTTTCACACAATGAAAGTGTCTCTCCAACCCCAGCTGCTCTAGTGCAGCTGTAACACAGCCACAGCAAACATCACCATCCCACTGCTGGTTCTATATGTTCTTTAATTTCTAACAGAGGGATTTTTGGTTGTGGGGTTTTTTTCCCCTCAGTTATTTTATATAGAAAACAGATCTTGGGATAAGGCATTTCAAGACATCACAGAGAGCAAGAGAAACAGAGTTTCAAAAATTCAGAATACTGCAGCTAAGGGACTACTGTGCCAGAGAATGGAGGGAGTGTTCCAATGAAGCGATGAAGGTGCCGTATGTATTTTCTAAAGAAAAGGGACGACAGTTTTCTTTCATTAGGCAACTGCAACATCAAGTATCTTAAGACATCGACAATCCATTTTTGTGCGCACACCACTACGTCAATATTCTGACTGCTAAGTCAAGGTTACAATAAGAATTGCAAGTTTACACGTGCAGCAAATAGAAACCCTTTATTGGTGAGAAGAAACTCTGGCGATTTGCAAAGTGAGGTTCCAATTTTATCCCACTAACAGCATTTCAGGACAAAAAAAAAGGAACATGGAATACCCCCATCAGGCTATTGCAATCCTGTGTTTTTAGAAAATGACATTACGGTACATCAATCCCTCTCAACACGACACACACAGTATTATCTTGCTCTTCGATCCCCAAGGCTATTCAACAGTAACCTGAAACTGGGTGCTGAGCTCGCACATGCAATTGTTCCAGTGGTGCACTCACAGCTGCCAACTGCCAATGCAGAGCTGTAGTTATGATCACCCATGCATGGAATATTTCCTTTAAGATGTAGATAACTACATGAAAATAGCAGAAACCATTTTCCATTTATTTCCCAGTATTAGGCTTCAAGACATTTTAGGTATCTATCTATACCAAACTTGCCGCGAGAGCACAAACAGGAGAGTAAAGCTCCACAAGATGAAGACCACCTAAGCAGCCTCTACTGGCTCTTAAAAAAATTAATAATGAATGTATATGCAAGTGGGTATCTTAAAATAACAGTAAGGACAATAATTAGATTAAGTAGTAACTATCATGTATCAATTAGTTTTCTATTATGTGGTGTTGTGCGAGGACACCAGACAACAATCCTATTTAGAAACTTTGTTTCATGCATAACTTCCTAAGATATATAATGCCCTCTGGAATAATTCATTTTCTACAAATACTTCATGAAAACATTTGCTCTGGTGTCATCCCATAAGGAACAACTTGAAAAGATCCAGGTGGCTTATGAGCATCCATCCGATATATTTTTGCACTGCATCTATAGACTGGCCTTTTAGGAACCTTGGAATTAAAAAACCCAACTATCCTTAGATTTCTTTCTATCAGGTAATAAGGATTCCACTCATCAGTCATTTTATTTTAAGCTCAACAAAAGCAAAGCATTACTTAATTTAGTGCTACTGTCTGTTCAGGTTGCTGTCAGGAGGAACGACCTCAAAATTTTGTTACATTCCAAAATATAATAAATTAACTTAGGACTGATGGTGTCAGTCCCAACTGCAGGCTCCAGTCATTACCAACAGATCCTAACTAAGGTCCTCTGTTGGTCTCCTTGATCACACGTTTGGAAGACATCTAGCAAAGCATGAGAGTGTTTTCTGGGACCTCTTTATAACTCTGGAGTGCAAACAACAGGAACAACTTTGCTCACAAGTGATTTAAAGTTCCAAGCTGTCACAGGTCACTAGGAGTGACTACTGAATACAGGGAGGAGAGACACTGCTGGCTCTCCCCTTCATCTGGGAGCTGCCTGTGGCAGCAAAGCCAGCTCTGGCAGCAAACAGTGTCTGTAAAACCTGCCTGAACATTATTGCAGGTAGACTCACAAGAGAGCAGTTTAAAGCTTCCACCTTCCCCCTTTACCCTGCAAAGACAGTGTTTGTGGGTTTTTTTTTTTAAAGGTTGTTTTTCAGCAGAACAAAAGGGCTCTCAAAAAATGTTAGCATTTAGTTTTAAAGCAAATTAGGAATTTAACTCTTCTGATAATATTCTTTTAGTGAGATCTAAGACATTTACAGCCTCTTAAAAAGTACTGCATAGCTTGGTCTCTCTTCAGTAAAGATTTTCTCTTCAAAGCCATGAAAACTAATTTTGCAACATCACTCACAACCTTTTTTCTGGAAAAGTTCTTCTGAAACATTTCATGTAAAAGTTTTCATTAGCTTCAACTGCCCAGAAAGTATCATTTCTTGATCAGTTCTGCCCAATTTGTCACACTGGACTCTCTGCTTTGTTCTTTCCAGCTCATCTCCCATCTTCTTTGCCCTTTACAGACACACTTTAATAGCTTTGGCACTTCCATCCTGAGCAGACAAGGCACTAGCACTTTAAAATGCTAAAGATTCACCTCTCATTTCTGTTGAATTTTCTAGAGGTACTTCCAGAGTTGTGTTCATAAACTGAACATACCAATTAAGATTTATTTCATCCTATTTTCGTACTAAATCTCACATAAAATCTTACTTATTTGCACTGGCAAAGCAGCGAACCCTTGAGAGACAAGTGGAACAAATCTAAAGGTCACCAGTGTAGCAGACAGGCTGCAGCCCAAACAGCTTTCTCAAGGAGTCACAGGAATAAGACAGGAATGAAAGGTTTAACAAAAAACTTTTGTTACCGATGGTTTTTGGACCTACAATCTATGACTATACAGGAATTTACCTGCTCAAAAGCTCTTTCATCTACTGAAGTTCAGCATGTTAAAACAAACTGAATTTATGGATTTTGTACTAACAGTCTGCTTAAAAAAGAAATTACCTTAACTTTTCTTTCAATGTGCTATCAAAAGTCTTACCTACTGACCCCAACTAAACTGAAGAATGGGAAGTTACCTTGCACCTCAGCAGTCAGCATGGCTACTCTGAGCAGTACTTGTGTCTAGAAGGCTCATGATGGGGTGGTTTGGACTGATTTTAAAATTAGGCTGGAAAACAATCAAAGAAACAGAATCTTCCTGAAACAAGGCTGAACGTTTCCTTATGCCATAAACAAACTGAATTGTCAGAGAATATTGTTTCCTCCCCCCCTCTAAAACTGTGAGAACATGACAAAAGTAACAAAGGAAACATTAATTTGGGGGCTTTATTTATTTTTTCTTTCTTTTTTGTTTTTTTTTTTTCTCTTTTTTTTTTTCTTTTTTTTTTTTTTTTTTAGATGCTACATAGTCAAACAGGATTGGTCTTTTACGGCATAGGACTAATTTACTACTAATATTTTTTCCCCTAGATAGACTTATTTACATACAAAAACAGATTCCTGACCACTGTTTCTCCAATGCTCAGATGATCAAAACTCCCAACAATTGTGTAGTGCCCAAAACACCAGGAGGCAGAAGAATCTCGCATCACTACAGCAGCAAACTTTTAGTTCTAGTCACTGGCTTTAAACAGGTGCCTTTTCAGACCATATAGTATTAGTCAATTTTGTGACAATATGGAGACATGAGATGAAATACATTAAATAAGTTAAATATGCATTAAACATCTCTGAATAACATTTTAATTCAACTAAATGAACCAACAGCAATGTAGCTTGGTCCCTTTATGAGAACAAGGCATTGACCTTTATTCCAAGTGAGCGCCATACCAGTCAATATACGCCTCTTCATGATGCCCAGCACATTCAGCATTGCCACATACAATTCTTTTCAGCTTCACTAATCATTTAAGTGCCAAGAAATCGGTAACTTGCACAGAGTTGAAGACACTGACAGAAACTGTTAAATTTATGAGCAGAATAGTGGATTAACGTATTTTACAGAAGATATCAACACCTCCTGCCTAACCCAGCTCCAAACACCCAATCGGGCCAGCTCCAGCAGTGGAGGAATAGGTTTTTTCTGGTTTTCCTTTTTTTTTTTTTAAATTTTTTTTTTCCTTTTTCTTTTTTTTTTTTTTTAAAAAGAGGTAATCCAGCAACATGTACCAGGGTCTAAGAATGTTTAAAATGACATATACAATATTCTGTTTTAGTGTTAACTCAGGATTTTCTCCCCCCTTCATCACTGAAGCTTTTTGTCTTTCATTCATCCACTCATTGTACATTTTAAACTTTCTAGATTATGTTACATAGTATTTGTGCAGGGGTAATTTAAAGGCAAGACCTGTGAGATGTCATACATTAATTTTTTTTTTTAAACATTGTTATGAATAAATTTAATCCAATGATATGGCAGAACCATCAAACCAATTTACAATTTCCAGCATGCTGCCTCTACAAGGCTATTTTTCCTATAATTACACCAAAGACAAAGAACAAAACCACCAAAGCAAGTAGTCTGGAGCTGAGCCCTTCGTCCTTGACAGCAGCTGCAGAAGCAGTTATTGGGTTGTTTGTCTGGGGGGCCTTCCTCATCCGCAGTCCATCTTCTTCCTAAAGGAAGATATATTGATTATTTCTACTGAAAAAAAGCACTTTAAATATTCAGCCTTATATTTATTTTGAGTGGGCATAATAAAATAGGCCAAAGTTAATTTACAGCTAATTTAAAGCTCTATTTCCTAGATACTCCTGAGAAGGAAAGGCTCGTGAGGCAGGAGAGGAATTCTGTATATACTTGACTAGCAGAGAAAAAACACATGCTCTCAGAAGTTTTCTCCTGTGGACTAAGGTAACGGGAGACAATGAGGACACCTGCAAGAACAGTTGCCCAAAGTCTGGAGACAGCTCTAGAACTTCAACAACAATGATGGAGGGAATGGCATGAAGATGTTTTTCTTCCCCTGCAAGCAAATACAGTGCTGTTGGGGAAAATGCTTTTCAATATAACTAAGACAGGTTGTGCAAAATATGCAACTCAAAAGCAATTATATTCATCATTCCCCTAGTCAGATGTCACAAGTAAATTTTACCAGAATTTGAAGGGAAATATACTTCCCTCCATCACATTACAGCTGACATTTTGACACAAAACTAATTGCAATAATTAGGATATATTCTTGGTATAAGTTTGACAGCCCTCTTAATTTAAAGCTGTATGAAACAACAGATAAAACAACATCATAACACCAGATATTATCATTTCAAGTGGAGATGATGTTCCTCACATCTTGATCTAAACTGTCATGCAGCACAGCTGAGTTAGCACACTCCATTCCACACGCACACAGATTTTAGATGGCAAAATGAGCCTTTTGTGTCCTGACTTGCATACAGCTGAAGCAACAGTGTTAGACTTTTTCATGTGATATGGTATTGCAGTGCAGAAGCATAAGACACTGAAGCAGAAGTCCCCAGTCTATACATTAAAAAACCCCTCAAGAACTAAAATTGGAATAAAAGCTACTGCTCCCTTAAAAATTGTCAGATAAGTGAAATTAAAAAGGCTCAGTGCATGTCAGTGTTTTTACTGCTGAATTTAACTTTCTGGAGGAACACTTTTTTTAACAAAAATATTTACTTACTAAAAGTCATACACTACCTGACACCTCACTACTGCTCTAAGTCTGGATGGGGACAACTGACTTCTGTAAACAATAAAATGTTGTTTACCTAACACAGTAATTTTACTGCTAAAACCACATTTTTATTGTAAATATTTTAACTTCCTTTTAACAGTGGCAGCACCTGGTGGCTGGCAGTAATTTAACATTGTTTTCTGATGTTTTACTGGTATTTCTAACACTCCACAAAGGAAACAAACAGCTCACTGTTTTAAGACATTACTGTAAGACATCAGTTCAATTCTAGATACCTCCTGTAGAGTGTTTATTCAAGACAGATTTGCAAAAAAATAGAATCAAATCACATGGTATTTACAGTATTGTGGCAAGCAAGAATACAAGGAGATGTTAAGGTCGTGTTTCAGCTATATACATATATTATTTCTAAGTGCAAAACAAAACTGGTTTACAAATGTTCAAAGAATTTCTTCGAGCATTGGCCAGCCAAGCACATCAGAGCTGACAGAACAGGGTTCCTTTCACTGGGCTCCAACAGTCACAAACTCCAAATTTTCACTGGTGCTACTACTTATGAAACTAGACATCTACAACAAATGAAACTACTGTACAAAGACTCTCAGCATGGTGATAAAGGCTTCTCAATTACTCGATTTCACTGCAATATGCTGGATACGAGAGGAAGCACATTTCCTGTTAATCTGTCTCACTGTGGTCATTTCATCTGCAGATCAGAGGTGCAATTGCTAAACCACTCAGGGTTTGCACAACACCGCCCTCAAGCTCCCAGCAGCTTGAGAACAGGGACAAATCCAACACTGAATGCTTAATTCAGACTGAGAAAATTAGGGGAGGGGAAGAAAAAAAAAAAAGAGGGAATTCATTACATTGGGTTGCTATCCAATCAGTTTCTCTGACTGCATGACTTGCACGCTCCTTTCAAAGGAAGCACTGATTTCAACACTTTTCTCAGTTTATAGAGGGGGGCAAAAAAAAAGTATCTTCTAATTTATAGCTAATATTAAAATATTGTGCCAATGTCAAGTAACCAAACCTTTAAATCAGAAGCTTCTTTTTCAGGAAAGGGGTAAATCTGGAAAAAAGAAAGAAAAAAAAAAGAAAAATTATCTTTACCTTAAACTGTTTATTCTCCTCCCGTAACCTCTGAACTTCTACTTGAAGCCTCTTATAGTCTTCCATTATTTTCTTAACTTCAGTGTCATCCAAAGAAGAACTTAGTGATTTAGACATTACAGAGGAATCTGTCTTTGTTGCAGTTGTGGATACAATTTTATTTATTTCTATGTCATGCTGTTAAAAAAGGACAGAGTGAATTTTGGTTAGTTATTAACACCACACACCTGGTATTTAGGAGGAGGATCAGGTAAAATTGTCTGTGCACATCTGAAACATGCCTGTATCAAAAGAAATAAAGAACATTTTTCTTTCATTAACCTTCACATCTCTCCCTTTCTGTCTCACAGAAAACAGCAGATCAGCAGCAGTAAGGTACAGACAGAATGACCCCAACTTTTCAGTCCCAGTACATACAGAAAAGGAAATACCCTTAAGACCATGTCCCATAATATGAATGGGCACTTACTTGCTCACAGCCTGCTGCATTTCTGTCTTCCTTACCAGCTTTCTACCAATTTACTTGCTAAAATCAGTGTTGTATCAGAGAAGAAAAAGGGAATGTTGGACAGGCAAATTTATACTGCTGATGGTTATATCTGCTTCAGTATAAACTCTGAGCTTTATGACCATCTACCAGCATCTTTTCATTTTTAAAACAGACCCACATTCTTTATCCCGTGATCTTTCACTAAATGACAACAGTACAACTGAAAGATTTCTTTGTGCTTATGATGTACTTACAGTGTTGAAATTAGCTGCTAATTACATTAAGCTTCACTAAGATTTGAATTAGTTTATGTTTTGTTTTCAAAGGCTGATGCCATCCAGGCAGTGAAACAGAGGGTTCTGTCCTTCTGTCTGATCTAGCTGTCTGTATAAACACACCACATCACATGATTTACTGGGTTAGGGTTAAAACACTCAATATGCATCTGAAAATACTCACAGGCTTATCATTCTCCGCTGGTAGCTCAAACACACACCTAAGTTTCGAATCCATAAGTTCTTCTGGTTTTGCTTCTTTCCACTGGAATATTTTAATATTAATTTAATATTAAACATTTTAGTATAAGGCAGATGGAAAATGCAGTGTATTATGTGAACAAATCACATCAGCTTACTCAGGAAAGCCCCTGCAGGTGTTTATGCAGCCACCATTAACTACATAGTGAAAAAAACAAATACCTGAGTGGCATTGTAAAGAAAGATCAGATACTGTGAAGGAAATTATTCTAAACAGTCAAAAACTTACACAGGTAATTTATGAGAGGACTGGGAGTTGTGTAAGAGTAATTAGCATAGCCAGGGGGAGCTATGGGCCTGATTAAAAAAAAAAAAAAAAGAAAAGAAAAGAAAAAGGAGGAGTGCATTCAAAGGAAGGGAAAGGTAACGAAACCTTAAATCAGTAGCAATGTTAGTTCTGATGTCTTTGTTCAGCAAAGTTCCTACTGAAGTGTTTCAAATTTCACACAACGGTTTCCTCCTGACTGGTATGAAATACAGGACTGTTCTCCCTCCTTGTTCTGCACCTCCTTATTTTTCAGCATCGATAGCTGAACAGCAACTGATGTGCTACACAGAGAATGGGACAGCTTTCCTTCTCATCCTCCTCTCCCCTTCAACTAGGGAGTCTACCATAAAAGAAGTTTCCTTCCACCATTTTTAATAGGGATTAACAGTTTTAAATCTCTCCTCGGTATCAGTTGTAACCCTGAACCAGAAAGATTTGATTCACTGCAGTGATAGGGCAAGAAATGTCCACACGTTGAGTCCTGGTGTTCTCACATGCTTCTCTGCACTTTGACCACACTTCTGGTACCACGTATTGCTCGGCGTATCTCAAGTAGGTGTCAAACTATGGCTGACCCTGTGCAACCTGAAGAAGTATTTGACTCATCCTGAATAGTGGAGTTGTACTTCAGCTCTTCTATGGGTGAAGTCTGAATTCTATTTTGAGCTCGTTGGCTGCCTGCGAAGTGTTGAAAGCTTTATAGTACTCCAGTAATTTGTCTCACCTGTTTATCCAGAATAGGAAGAGATTTGGAGAGTGGTAACGAAACTGAGAACTGATCAAGTGTTACAGGAAAAGAAATCATGTTGTCTGGAGAGCTCTGGAAAACTGAAAGGGCCATCCAGGTCCTAAATACATTCTTTGCTAGCAGAGTAACATTTTTTCATGGTATAAAGTAACTCATAAAAATTAAAGACTTAGAAAGAATGGAAGATTGGCTTATCTTTCTAGTGATGCAGATGTTTTATTACTATTGCTGATTCTCCCACTGGATCTTATTTTGAGGCCATTAAACAAATACAGTTCCATATATCTCTTTCAGAAGGGAAATTCTTAACCCTGCAGAGTGTCGCAGCTTTGAAAAGTTATTCAGATGAAGATGCATATTGGAAGGACTACTGTAAAAAAGACTACAGTAGGTACTTTTGGGCTTGGCTTTTTAGGTTTTAAGTAATACACATACATAGAAACATACACAAGCCCCACACTTTAAAGTAAAAGCTTTTTTCTTTTTTTATTGTGTCCTCAATAGCTGAGTGTTCTCTCAAGCTAAGAAAAACTTAGAGAAAGCTTCCACGTGCCATCTTGTAGTAGCAGATCTTGCTGTTATAGGAAAGCCACTTGTTGACATACTCATTTGTTTCTTTCCCAGTTGTCTTAATGTAGCCTGACATCTTATTTCTACATCTTTTGTCTTTCTTTGCTTCAGCACCAACATGCTTCTGTTACTCTCACTTGTAATCCACAGTACAAAAGCTAGGAGGGTCTCATTTACATAAGCCACAACAGACATAGGTAGGGATGAAGAAAAACAGAATACTTCTAAATCATCCTCCTGGTTCTTGCTGGGGAAAGGAGCTGCTCAAGAGAAGACTAAAGACTCAAAGCAGAGGCATAAAATATAAAAGATGCCACAGACTTATATTCTGTATATTCTTAGAACATAGAGTTCAAGTTGGCCTTTGTGAAAACTTACAACTACTTAACATTTGGCTCATGGCTTGGCATCTCAATACTGACAGAAACATCCCAAAGAAAGAACCACAGACATCAACTGTGTCTTTCAGTGCAAGATTCCCGGGGCTCAAAACTAAATGTAAAACACCTTGCCACGCACAGAGATGGAAATCTGTCAAAGCTTTCAAGGACCATTCCAGTGTGGTTTGAGAACAGCCCTCAAGCAACGCAGTAAAAGTTCTTACAAAATTATACAATCCAAAATAAATCCATTTTAATTAATTTCAATACTTACTACTGCTTCCATATCTGAAGTATCAGCTGGAGCAAACATAGACTGAACCATAAACTTGTGTTTACTTTTCTCATTAGGGTCATAGTCAAAAGGTTGTAGCATCACTGCAAGAAAAATGCCAAAACCCATGATGTTAACGTTGCTCTGATGCACAGTCATGCACTGATGATACAGTTACCACATTTGAGAAATACAAACATTAGAACCGTTTCAAGTTGTGCGCCTGTTATGACCAAAGCAGCAGCTGAGATCAGGAACCTCACTTCCTCAGTCTGTCTAGATTTTTGTCTTGAGAATTTTGCAAATGCTGATCACTGTACAATATTCTGTACACAATTATAGCAAGACAATAATAGTGATTTATAGTAAATAGGGTAATTTACACATCTTCTGGGACAGAGGGGAAAAATCCTCAAAGAAGGCTTCTTTTTTTTCTTCCCCCATCCTTGGGGCAGAACAAACAAGCTGGCATTTTGGTTAGCTGTACACACAGCTAATGGCTCCTGAGAAAAGCTACAGAGGCAGAGCCAAACATTTTAAATCTTGAGGTTCAAGTATCAGGATGGAAATTTCCACTACAGAGTTAAGAAGTCTCATGGTATTTATTTTATCAAGTATTAAGTATTTCTCTTCCAAAAATAAGGTGCTGAAAGATTGTTACCTATTTATAGCTGGAAGTTTACGGTTACAGGCTAAACAGACTGTGCCTCTGAAAGGTACACAAGAACAGGTATTCCTATCCATTCAAAAAAATCACAAATATTCCAGAATGCACTTACAACTGTGTTCAGGGGACGAAGAGCAAGGAACACAGGTTAGGGATGTGTGTGTACTTCTATTACTTTATTTTTATTTGAATTTAATATTAGGGATTTCCATGTCTTTTTGGGTAAAGAACTAATACATTAAAGTAACTTGAAGGGCGAGAGTTATGCATTTCATTTCCATGGAGTATTCTTTAACCACAGAGGTCACTTAGAACTTCTACATTTTGCAAATGACACCTGGCTATTCAGCTACGGTGACACTAAACATGGGTTTGGCGTCAACAGGAGATAGGACATATGTGAAAACAAGCAAAGCCCTTTACACAAACACCTTATTTGATAGTGCAAAAAGCTATCGCCCCCTCAAATTTAAAATGAAGCTTGCAGAGGCTGCAATTACTGGTAACATAAATGGTGTAAGGTTTAAAAATTCACATTTTACGACCCAGGAGGCTACTTCAGTCCCTCAATTCAATCACCAAGAAGAAAAGCAGTTCAAGAATTAGGATTTCTTTCAAGTACTAGTGCTATTAACATTATGTGCCCAAATTCATACGCACTAATTGCAGGGGCTTGTCGTATAGAAGTGATATCCAAAGATCCCATTTATTGCAGAGGAAAGCAAGCCAGACCAATTTGCATCCTTCAATGAGCAGAATACGCTATGGCTACGCCACCTTTCCAATCACACGCTGTGGCTATCAACAAGCACGTGCCTTTCAAAGCTGGAAGAGAAGGCAGGCACCAAATTCTCTCAGATGAGGTGCTTCAGAAATTAGACATTTTCAACTCACCTTGAAGTAATCAAATACTAGTCCAAAATAAATGTTTGCAAATTAACTGGCTATTTTTAAAACTGTTTTTTCCAAACAGAAGTGTCTGCACTGTGAAAGCACATATATTTCAACACTGCATGATACATCACTGAAAAGCAGCATCATTATTTTTTTTCTCCTCTGTAGAAGACACCTAACTTATTTCAAATCTACATGACATCTAAGATCCAACCGGGTAGTCAAAACTATCCACTGTTCATGGAACTTCTCCAGCCCTGCAGTATTATCAGTTTGCTATGCTGAGTGCAACTATAAGCTCATTTGGAAACGATTATTTCCCAAGTGATAGCACTGAAGCTGTTCTCAAATGCCAAACAATCGCTGCTCTGAATTCCATTCACCAAATCATAAGAGCAAACAGCTAGAGAGGGCTTGACAGTACAAATGTTGTTAGCACTTGTATTTTTAGATCAATACATGAAAGCCACATTGACACAAATTACTCAGCAAATCTGTTGTAAGCCAGATGGGAAGCTCAAAAATACGTACTTTGCTCAAGAGGAAACCAAACGATTTCAACATTTATTCACGTACTATCAGGGGTTTCTGTGAAAGACCAGTTCCACATAACTGCCCTAAATGCTGGAGAATCTGTGACTGTGAATGTGGCTCTCATGTGACCAGGAATTCCATACTTTATGCGAGCACTGTGTGCTAGTCAAAAGTTTCTAGTCAGAAGTTTCTGACCAGTTTGCATCAGAGCCCATAGCTCTAAGAGGCATCATTAACATGATCTTCATTATCACCAACATCCATTAGGCAGAGAGATGCATTTCAACCATGTTCTAAACTCATCACCCTGCATCTAAAGCACCAGAATTATTCTACCAAAAGCACAAACTACAAAGTCATTGAGCAATCAATGGAATGAGGAGCAACACAAGTTCTATTTGTTAGACCACTTGTCTCTCTTAAAATCCAAACTCAACAGACTGACCTTACGTACATCCTGTTCTGAAGTGTTTCCAAGGAAATGGGTACCAGTTTTCTCATACAATCCTGCAATATCCCCTACATTTTATGCAAGGTCTTCTAGTGAAAGGGATGCAGTGACCAGCTGATACCCTCTTTGCCTTTCCTAGAACAGTTTACTGGTAAAGTTAACAATGTCAGAAGCATTAAAACCTTCCACTTTTCCTAGAGTAAACATGCCTTCTCAAAGAACTGAGGAAATCTGAAGCAAGGAACATAGGAGGCAAAACTCTACCTGTAACATCCAGTACTCCCTTCCAAGAGCAGAAGGAACAGAAAAGTCCCCCTGCTCAGATAGTCAGCAACCTTCCTCTAGTTTCTATCTAAATTTATTAATGACCTGTTTACTTGGTCCTGGACCAATGCTGTCCTTATGCTTAAATATCAAAGAAGGGGAAGAGTCATTTACTTCTGGTGCATTCCAAGACATCAATCACAGCGACTCTTGGCCTTCTGCTAAACTAAGCGTGCCAGACTCAGGGGGTCCTCTCTGGGCCAGGCTCCCCATTCACTCTCTGCACCTGTTCTGGCTTCAACTCCTCTATATGAGCTCCTCTACTTATACATCCAGGAAATTTTACTAGGGCCTTGAACCACAGCATTTATACCCTCTCATCTCTTCCATTATCCAGCCCCTTTGCACATACTGCATCTGCCTTATTGACAGCCCCATTATATCAGCATCGTAGTCACACTAGCCAGCCCCCTTCTTTGAACAAGGCTGCCATTATAGCAGGAGTATTTTATTCTCCAAGTAGAAGATTTGTAGTTTTTCTGATGAAATTCATCCTCTGTTTCTCTTACTGTAGCCTTCAAGGACACCCAGTTCTGCTGTGTATCTTCAGCCTCACAACTTTACATCATCACCAAGTTCTTTAGTGTACTCCTTGTGCCAAAATAGCTTATAAAAGCATTAAACAAGATAAGTACCAAGAGTGATTCTCAAGAAATGTCACTTGAAACTTCCTGCTGTTACATTTTAATCCACCACATCACTGTTTACTCTTAAGTAGCCCATTCAATAGTCTGTGAATCTATTGAGTTTTTTTTTTCCCCAATAGCTTTATTGATAATTTTCCCAAGTGGCACTGCATGAAATTCTTTATGGTCTGGATAGAGAAGTCTGCCACACTCATGCCATCTTTACATAAAATACCCCAATCAGCTACAGGGTCAAGCCTCAAGATCACCGTGCAATTTGATCAGCTCTGCTAGAGGTGATCAGAGGACATATGCATCTACAGATACAGGCAGAACCCCCTGCAGCACTTCACATTTGTACCATGTTTACATAGTTCTTTCCGTAATTATTTCAGCAACACTTAAAATCATTGAATCTGTGAGGATCCAGACAGATTCTTCTAAAGAAAGCAGACAAAACCAACTCAAAAGTGAGCAGTCACTACCTAGTCGTGGAAGGGCCGGGGGAGTAGCGCGCAGCAGCGACGCTGCCTCGGGAGAGTCGGGGGCTGCGGCAGCGGACGAGGCACCGGCGAGCTCTCGGCAGAAGGGACAGACCCTCTGCGACTGGGGAGAGCAGCAGCTGCAGAAGCACCCTGCCGAAGGCAATGGAAACTGCCTTTTCCAAGTCAGGCAAGTCTACAAAAGACTAAAAATCCTCTCTGAGGACATCTGACAGCAACCCAAGGATAACGTCAGCTTCTCCCTCCCCATTTTTAGGAAGCATGTTCAGGCTGCTCTCTTCAGTGGGACACTGCACAGATGGTACCATCTGTACTTGCCCTCTCCCCCCGTTACACACCTATCTGCAGACTCACTGGCATCTGCTTATATAATTTTCACTTTTCCTTTGTAATCCATTCATGACTTTTATTTAGATTTCAACCTTCCAGAAGTCACAAAATCGGGTATCCTTCTTGAAACAAGACATGTTTAACAAACATGAGATGTGTGCAGATACTCTTCTTTTCAAAGTGTTTCAGACCAGAAGCAATGAAATCAGATGACAGCACACAGATACCCTTCCCAACAGTTACATAAACTCAGCTGTTAAAATTACATGCCATTATATAACAGGTGAAAACACGGGCTGCAAACCTGACACCGCAGCAAGCAGCACATGCTGCCAGGGCCTTAACTGCTGGGGTTTAGGGAAAGCTGTGATACGGCACAAGAAGCCAATATTTGAGACTCCACTAGAATAAAGCAAGCTTTACTTTTCTGACATTTTAGCTGTTTTAAATGAGCCAGATGCTAGAATGAAATGAAGTGGAATAATGTTCTGACTGCTGCTCTATCTGAAGGCAGAGCATCTTCTCAGACACATCAAAATAGCACAGATACAGTTTCCCAGGGTTGTAACGAAGGCATCCAGTTACTACAGTGAGAGGAAGATAAGGCTGCCCCAAACTCAGCCCCAGCCAGTAATATTCTGGCAAACTGTTAAATCGTTCCAAAGCTTCATGCCACTATTCTTAGGCACTGATTTTTTGCAGCCAAGGTGCAGTACCAGTGCAGTGCTACCAAGAGGTTGCGTTAAAGCCGGTCAGCAATTTTCAAGAGGACAGATTGCATACAGTAAACACAGCCCAATTAGCTTGAGTGTCCGGAAGCCATTACTGAATTAACTACATTCTAATAATTTCTCATCAGTAGTATTTTCACTAGGTTTGGAGGAATTCAAGTCCTATTTTTATGCCCTGCGCAAGACTTGAATTACATGACTGAAAAATAAGTGATTCAGAAGCAAAGGAACAAATTATAGTTATTTTTCACTTAATTAACTCCAAAACCAGTTCTCTGTCCTTAGGCAACATTATTTCAAAGCAAAGGTTAAACACCTCTCTCCTTTCTGTGAATTCAAAACCAACTCTGTTCTGTCCGTTGATGGAAGCCCCTTCTTTGATTCCCCCCTATCCAAGAGATCCCTTCATGCTAATCAGAACCAGACACTGTCATCTTCAAGTCCAAATTATGTCCCATGCATGGTTTAAAGGAATTACCAGGAATGCAACACATACAGCTCTATTAAAGAGAAATTCAGTCACAGCACAAGACAAAGACAGCTTCAGTTTAGACTGTTTTAGGAAATAAAGAATTAACATTTATAAGCCCAGAATTCTGTAACACATCTACCTGTTTAATTTATCACCTAAAGAACAATGAATATTTACTGTTTGCACTTCAAAATATGTTCATGTAAGGACAGGCTATTTAAGATTGTTATTTATTATACCTAAGCTATTATCAGCATGAAAATACATAGAACACAAATGTGAGTTTGTGATTAAATACACAATAGCAGTTGCAAAACTAACAGAATCACAAATCACTATAAATAAACTTATCAGAAAAAGGCAATTTTTCAAAGCCCTGGAAGCAAGAGCAGAGCAGAGCAGGGTTAACACAGCCATCTCTCAGAAAGGAATACATTAAGTGAAGTCTTGGACTAGATCCATGTTCTATCTGGTATGCTTCTGGGAAGAGCTGGGCTAGAAGAGTGAGTAAAACATAGGCATGCTGGTAGCGCAACTTAAGGTGGTTCATTCAGCACTGGCCTGTATCATATTCTGCTCAAGGCAGAGTGAAGGGTCATCATAATCAGAAGTTTAAGAAAATACTCCATGTTGAGATCAAGATGACATTTAAAAAAGCATGGTATGTGCCTCCAAAGGAAGCAGGCTTTTAATTTTGAAAGTTCATCTAAAAGATGAAAAGAATCCACATGAAGATAATTTGTAGCTAGAAACCATGCTAATTTTCATTATCATTTCATTTATTTCTATGCATTTAATATGCTTGCCTGCAGCTAGTGTAGATGACAGACAGCTTTACTTGGGAATCGTCCCCATTTTAAAAATCTCAATTTCTCTCTAGAGAGCTTTTTTATTTACATATTAGCCATTTCAGAGCTTACTGGGTATGCATTAGCCTCCTTCTGAAGCAGAAGAGCTTTGCCTGCCCCATGTGTAGCTACCACATTGCGCTGGTTATCTCCTCACCGTAACATCCCCCAGGTATTAGCTGTGAGCAAGGCACAATTCTGCAATCACATGCACACTCAATTTGACACGAGAGAGATTCCAGTAAGTGTGAAACATAGGCATGCACAAGACCACTTACAGGACTAGAGTGTCCTAATGTTACAGTGCAAAGTATTTTGGGGATCAGTTTTCTAGTTTGGCAAGAGGCTAACAGGCATATAACCGATCAGTAATTTTTCTTATCATGCCAATATTAAAATTTATTCAAAAATAGTAAATCTGCATGTTTATAGAAATAATTTTCTGAACTGAAGTCAGACTTTATTCATGCAGTGTGCCACTACTACAGGCTTTGATAGAATTCTTTATTAAAAGCACGGATCGGAGAAGTCACTGAGAAAATACATTGCTTTCAAGCACGTACCATCAGCAAGTTAATGCACAGACATTCTCTTTATAGGAAATGCTCAGCCCTTCGTGCTTTCAAAGTGAGCTTCTCTTTTGCTTTTCCATGACCAAATTTAGGCTAGTCAAGAGCTACTGACTCATTAGAGAAAATCTATGGAACGACAAAGATTTAGTCACTTGACATTTCTAACACCAAAGCGTATTGCATCTTCAAGGAACACAAAACAAGCATGGTTTGAAATAAATGCTTTCACTGCTGGTTCTATTGGGCAGTTTGGCAACAGCCAACACCAGTCTAAACTGGTGTGGCCACAGTCTGCTCAGTTTCATTCCTCCCTTGGCAGGTCCATCCAAACACTTGGTTGACTCCGTGGTGAGCCAGTTCAGGAAGTTAAGCTGGCAAAAAATGAACTGTACAAAAATAATCCCAAAGGGAGGGCAGGGCTGCAGCAAGACTGCGTTGGATAGGCTGGCTAAGGCTGTTAATGAACTATAGAAATCATTTATGCGTTTCTCCCTTCTTTTCCCTTTCAAAACAAGATGTAAAACCCAACCTATTACCGCTAGACCAGGAATAACTGAAGTAAGGATATATGAAATGGTTGTTTTTCCATGCAATCACAACCTCTTGCTTTTACAGACATTTAACAAAACACTTTCAGATCACAATGCGTCCCAAGAAATAACCGATTAGAAGAAGCTATTTTCATCACCAAAAACCTGCTTGAACAGCTTACCAGAAACATTAATTGATGTTCCTGCATCGATAATTCCACTGTTAGGCCTTACACAGTATCTACGTGGTGCTGTGGTCTTAACTTTGAAGCACACATTTCTGTCTGTAGGATTGCCGAGTTTCAGGTTTGTAGTGACAACATCTGTGAAAGGACCTGAGGAGCAGAACAAAAGCAGACTTGAAACCAAACAGAAAATACTTCTTGAGCAGAGGCTAAGCAGGCTCTAAATCTCTGTGCACAAATCTTATACAGTCATTAGATGTGCAATTTCCATCTACGGCACGTACAGATAATGGCTCAGGCAAAGCTGGGGAGGCAGCGAGGCCTCTGAGCGTTCCGACCACAGCGTGCTCCGACTCGCAGCACAACAGCTGAAGTTGATCATTAACAGCAAAACAAAAAGGAGGAAATAATTTCTACGTGGTTCCAACACAACAACATGGCATTCAAATGAGGCCAAACTCTCTGCTGTACCACAGGTACCCCATTCTAACTACTGAATCCCAGTAAACCCACACCTACGGTCATACCATGTATGCTAACCAGAAAGGCAACAATAAAAAAGTGGCTCCTACAGATTCATCTGCCTATGCAAGGCACCTCCAGGAAAGCAAGATTCCCTCGGGTGTTCTGAAATGCTGCACCATAACCAGCAAGGCAAGCTGTCAGTGTGCATCCCCTTTTTCTACCAAGTCTTTTTTTTTTTTTTTTTTTAATGATTCTCTTGGCCACTAGAAACGATGAACCAGAAAAAATCTCCATAAAATAGCCTACCTCACCCAAGACAGGAAACAGCCACGTGGAAACAGGGAAATTCTTGGATGCTGAGAGCACTGCAAACATTTCTCTATTAGCAAAGCCAGAATCAAAACATTGTCAAGTTCTGCAACATCAAGTGGAGGCAAAACAATTTCTCAGGGGCTCACTACTTAGCTGAAACTGCCAAAATCCCTCAGGTTGCAGGAAAGGCTACTTAGCAATTTTCTACAAGACACTGATAAATCAGACAGGTACCATACAACTGTGGTGCTTGCTCAGACAGTAACAAAGTAAAATTAAAAGAAACAGAACCACACTTTGATCAACTGTTTTCTGCATGAAAGTGATTAATTTGATGCCTGAACAGAGCATCTTCATCCATCCTCAGGAGTAGAGGCAAATTGATAAAAAAAAAAATCTAACCTTTCCTTGCAGAAACGACAGCGCTAAAATTAAAGAAGGGTGAATGATGACAATAAAAATACTAGCAGGCAAGATTCCACCATTCTCCTGCAGCATGGTTGGCTTCAAATAATTTAAGTTTGCTTCCTTTTCTACAAATTCATCACACAAATCTGTCTAAGATGACATTTAATACAGCTCTCAAAGTATTACAATCCTGCAACCTTTACGCTTGATACGATTTCAGTAATTTGAAGGGGAAAAAACCCCAAACAATCTTGCACAGAAAAACCCCTCAACCAGACAACAGTGTAGCACCATTTCTGTCAGCACTCTGAACAAGCCAGCTTTGCATTTACAATGCAGCCTTGGAGCAAAAAATTGAAGCAATGAAGATTTCAGATCCAGTAACAAAGATGTCACTAAACCTATGCCCGGTGAAATGCTGAGATGTGAAAGACAAAGAAACAGAGCTGTCAAATTTTCTCTGTGTTCTGCATGCAGAAAGAGACTTTAAGACTAATGAGAAGTAACAGGGCAGAGGAATACACAAGTTCTTAAAGAAGCTAAACAAGCTATCAGAAATATCCAGCAATCACCTAGGTGTGTGAAGACAGTAGCAGACCTTCAGGATGGCTCTAGCTGGGAGAAGGCTCACCTTTCAGAAGAAATTACTCGATGTCTAAGTATTCAAGATGTGCCTTTACTAAAAAAATGACAGTTGAGCTATTCCAGCACAGAAGGAGGGTGGCCTGTACAAAGTGCTACACGTGCAGCTGCATCTTCAATAGTGCTTTACTCTTCTGCATGCTGGGATAGATTTCCTGTGGGAAATACCATGTTTTTCTCAGCTGATCCATGAATGCGTGCGGGATTTGTGCATCCCAGCGCAGAGCTGCTGTTTGTAATAGTAATATGACAACAATTCTGTCTGTAAAATAACTTCCAAATGGAGTTACTTATTGCTAACATAGATCATACCAAAATATTTGGCAGCAAAACCTTTCAGCAGACTGAATTAATTTCTTCTTGTCTGCCTGACGTTTCCTCTTCTGTACACCAAACTTTGAACAGTTTCTTTAGATAAATTTTCCCCAAATTACAGGTTTTACAGATTACCCAGCACAACTGTACTAGGAGGCTGACTCCTGCTTTCAAACTTGTGTGCAGACATACTCCTTACAGCACTGCTGTCCTACTGCTGCAGCACAGCAAACCAGAGCAAAGGCAGGATTAAAGTGCTGTTATAGGTGTTTTGAAGTGTGGGGAAAAAACCAAAACCCAGACAGACAACAGAGTGTTACTCAGGGGTAATTAGGGCATGGCACTGAAATATTATCAGCCTGGTTGGCCTTCCTTTTGAAAGCAAGGCCCACTGCTGCACTCTTAAAAAACACAACCTTTATTTCATAGTGTTCAAACTAAAATAATGTACTTTTGATTGCTCTTATTATTTCTAGATAAATTAAACTTATATTAAGGCAGGGTTACCTTTTTTTTTTAAAGATCATGAGAAAAATACTACTCATGTCATCCCAAGGACAAAGTTATGGAAAACTCAGGATGTGTTCATGCATTATCTGACAGGGGGTTGTCATGGGAGCATGGTCTCCAGAAGAAATAATGTGGTAAATTGAAACTGGTGGTGAAAGTTTGGACTACCCAGAAGGGCTTGATGACTTTTTGCCTGCTAGTGAGAATAAAGTCAACTTGTGTAACTGCAAAGGGGGCACCTTACTTACGTAAGCAAACTCGGAGTACTAAGTGTGAGTACTAAACCACCTCATACACTTGTGCAGCAACAAGCAGTGAGAGGTATCATGGTGTTTCATAGGGTCACTTTTCAGCAGGATTTGTTTCAAAGCACAGCTGTGGCTTTCCACCCAAGAGCTATGCATACAACCCTTTGCACTGGAGGATCACAGCGTTATCTCAGAATTTGCCACGCTCCATTTCCTATCCAAACACCAGTGCTGTATCAATCTTTCCTAAGAGTGCCATTCTGCAGTGGACTGCATTATAATACTCCATATCATTCCAGTAATAATACAAAAGCCTGAGAATTAGGTCAAAAGAACATGATGTCAACTCGATTTAAATTTTAAGTAACTCATTGCCATATTGTATCAGCAAATCCAGGCAGATAATTTTTTGGTTAGCACAGTACTTGGTCTAAGTGTCTTGTCAGCCACTACTCACAGTAGCCAGGTTACACAGCTACATCAGTTGTACCAAATCTTAATTAATTATTCTCACCTTAACCAAAAGGCCATGCTTTAGCAGGGTAAATACTCCTCATACACACACACTTTCAGTGCAGGAAAAACACTGCTGCAGAACTGTTTGGCATGTGGAAGAAGTTAGTGCAGGCATCAGCAGAGGTAAAGCTCTGAAGGCACAGGCTTGAGCAGAAACACTCAATCCAAACAGGCACAGTCATCTGCAGATTAGGATGTGCAAAAACAACTACAACTTTATGATTAACAACTACACACATCAGGTGGGCCCCAGTCCCAGTATTGCTTTATTCCTGCATCAGTCTGTCTCACTGCTGAAGGGGAGCTGGGCTGAGCCCTCACCTCCACCAGCCGCTTCTGCTGGCTGCACAGGGGGCATCTGCTGGCACTGAGAGCTGAGCCAGGGAGCTGCCTGGGCTGGAAATTAATCCACTTACAAGACAGGGAGTAGGGAGGAAGCAGTAGGGAAGAGAAAAAAAAAAAAAGGGAGAATCAGTTTTCAACCAGATTAAGCAGCACTCAGACACTGGCATCAGAGAAACCACATCTTTCTGAGAAGCATTCTGCCAAATTAAGGCAACAAGGTCTCATGTGCAATAGGTTAAAGCTAGCACACCTAGGCATATGTGCTGCAGTCACAAGTAGTATTGGCATTCATGTTCAAAGAAGTTAAGACACATGCCTAATTTTTTATATGCTTAAATCTAATGCAAATTCTCATGTTTAAAATGAGGCATTCCCTAAAAAAAAAAAATTAGGGAATTGGTGCTTTACAGAGCAAAAGCACCACAGGAGCACTTGATACAACTGTAGTCATGTTAAACTGGCAATTGCTGATCAACAAGACTCAGAATAAATTCTCATCAAGCTGCCCATGTTATTCACAGAATGTTTTAGATGCACTTTCATCATCTTCCCTAACTAACTTTTACCACTCCAGCTTAGCACCACAGACATGTACCCAAAGGCAAGGTAATTGGAAACAGGCAGAAATACAAATAGAACTTCTAGTGAGATAATCCCTCTTGTACTTCGTTTGTGGAAAGCAGCAGAATGCAACAATAGGAGGGGAAGGATGTATTTCACCACGGTTTAATCCCATCGATGTGTCAGATGAAAGTCATTAATCAACTGACATAATAATCAGCCATAGAAAGGTAAACAAGTAATCTTTAATAAGGTAGATGGTGGAAAGCAGCAGAGAGGAAACTTTTAATTGTTCTGTGGCTATTCTCAAGAGCCCACCTCCTACACATTGATGTGCCCTGACTAATAGATGTCCACATGGAGCAATAATTCACCCTGGGAAAGAGCCACACTGACCCTGCACATAGCAGTGGAGAGAGTGGGGGTTGAACGTGATGCTTCAGGCTCTCTTCACCATCACACAATCCACGATAGCTCCTGCTCCCATGGTGTGAAGTGTCTCCCCAGCAGCTCGGTCAGCCCCTGAAACTGGAGGTGCACCTCAGCCTTCTCCAGCACGTACAATCCTACTGCAGAGCCCTGGGCGAGACTGTTCTAACACCACCGATAAAAGTCACTGTCCAAGAACACAGTTCTTCATCTGAATATTTCAGCCTTTCTACTTATAACTTGCCTCACCATCATATCCAAGTTGTTCCTTGGTTCCTGTAGTATGCCTCTGACAGAACCAAGTGATTTCATTTTATTTCCACAGTTTATTTTTGGGGGTGTCTATCTGCAATAGTCAAACTGAAACCACTAGCAGTGCACAAGAGAGCTCAGTAACAGGTGCAGAAGCTGACTTACTGTGTACTTCTTTTTAAACTTATAGATCGGTCAATGACCTTGGAAGATAAACACTAAAATGGAAAAAAGCTGAAATGTCAAGCAAGACATCTTGAGCTATCAGCCAGGTGCCTGTGAATGAAGAACACCCATGATCCAATCAAACTCTCCCACCAACTTACTTGTCTTTAGACCAATTACTAAAAAGCTTATCTTCTGCTATTAAGAGCCTTAAGAGTTGAGAGCAGCTCCAAAAGAGAAGCAGGTTTTGGGCCCTTACAGTTTTCCTCTCTGTGAAGTCAGGAGAATACTTATCTAATTACAGAGAATCTTGTGGAGATTAGTGTTTTAAAAAGTACCATGTGCCAAGTTTTAATCATCATCATGATCTGGCTCTGGAGACATTCATAATTAAGTGAGCATCCTCAACATTTGAAATCAGAGAAGTCAAAGAATGAGAAACAAGAAATGCCTTTGTTGCATAAACATCTGATTTAACAAGTAACTCACTGAGAGGACCCAACAGTCCCAAATTTGGTTATTAATTTTACAAAGAAATTTAGGCCTCTCTTAATCCTTGTGTAAACCACTCATAAACCTTTCTATCTCAGCTCAAGTGTTACATGGAAGTAGCTAGAAAACCCGGCCCCCATGGAATCGATTGCTTTACTCTTACCGTGACTATCCTCAACCAAAAGAGCCCTTGAAGCAAAATGACACGAGGGAAGTGGTCATTTCCACTTCTGCTGTGTCAAGCAGTAGAAGCCTTGATGAAAAACCTATTACAAAAATAGAAGAGCCATCCAAATCCCTGCCCATGCAATAGCTGATGCGATAGAGTAAATTTTTTTATTATGTAATCAATAAAATGATCTAAGAGGGAGGAAAAAACCAAGGAAGATTAAAAAAAGTAGACAACCAATAAAATTATGTGATCCAGATGCCAAAGTTGGAGCAAGGTTATCAGTAAATAATTCCATTTGGATGGATTAATCAGTGTCCTCCTTTGGCCTGTTCTGGCACAAACTATTTTTGCCAGAGCATGCCTCCTGTTTAATGAGAAAAAAAAATGAGAAAAAACCAATATGAGACTAAAGACTCTTTTCAGGGTGTCTGTTAGAAAGTAATTTTTGCTACCTTTCACTCCTCAGAGGATCATTAACAATTTGACTTCACAGTTGCAAGCACTGAGAGGCCACACATAAGCTTGCCAAGAGAAATGGAAGAAGATGTCCTTCAAATAATTTTGGTCCTAGCATCACTTGTTTTTTCCAACTGATCTCTGCAGAGTTTTAATTACACACAAACACTGCTTATAGCCATCTTCAACAAAATCACACAACATGAAATACTTTCTCTACATCCTAAACTTAAAGCAGTTTTCCACACACAACTGCATAAAGAGGAGACCGGTAGCAGAGCTGGCTGCCTTTCAGAGGTACAGCTCTGTTTCCGCTGTGCTTTCATACCCGTTTAGAACCAAATGCCAAATATATCATATTAACTTCGTCCATTCCACTCACAAATATCACATGTACCAACTCTCTCCAGGTATGAAAACAGCTCAGAAAATAGCAGCATGCTCTCTTTTGATGGGGAATAGTAGCTACATCGCTTTCAGTAAGTCTGACAAGACACCTACTTACGTTACAAGGTGAGAAGCCTGGTTCCTGGGAATTGCTGGGTGGGTACCGAGAGGATACTGAAACAAAGCACCTGTCCCCAGGGGGAAGTGGGGATGCAGCAGCAAGATGCAAGGTTCTCTGGCAATAACAGTGCTAAAGGCTGGAGGCAATGTAAACTATCTCCCTGGAAGAAGCATTGTGATCTTAATCACCACCCCAAATCACACTTTTTCCTTGTACTACTTATGAAGTAATTTTTCTTAGTCTAATTGCATCACTAATTTCTGCTTCAAATGCAGACCAAAATGGTAGGGAAGGAGCGACTTAACTATGATTTTATGCTCGTATTTACTCTTCAAATAGACAAATCTGATGTGTAACTTAAAATATTTGCTCTGTTGCTACTTAAGTGCAAAACTATGCAAAATCTGAAAAAAAAAGCCAAACAGAAGAAACAACCAAAATTAGATTTTGGAAGGCACAATGAGTAGCTGCTTTTCTAGTAAATGAAAAAAATTAAATAGGCAGTAAGAAGCTAATAATATAGGAAGGAATCTTGAATTTATCAAGTTACACTTCTGGGGAGCCACTTGAAAACCAGCTTATTTCCTGTGCTTTGAGAAATAAAGGGAAAACCCCCCACAGATCAATCCAGAACCAAATCAAAAATATAGTCAGAAACAGTGCAAAAGCTTAGCAATGAAAAAAATATCTGACAGCTTATACTGTCTGGCACAGGACAAGATACTAATGTGAAGTGCACTCTCCAAAGCTAAACTTCCATAAGCGTTATCTGCATCATTGGGTGATGCTAGTAAGCATAGTGTAGAAACAGCTATACAAAATAATAATAAACATCCTTACTGCCCTTACACCTTTGCTCCTAGCCTGGTAAAAATGTGGGAAGGCCAGAAGAGGAGACACTGCAAATCAGAGGTAATTTTGCATGCAAGTATTTTGAGAAGATGCAAATTATATTGGTAATTCACATATCACAAGATGCAGCAGCTGCAAATCTAAACAGGCAACAGTGACAGTACAAACATGAAACTGCACACAGGAGGGCTGGACTCCTGCTTGGGAGAAACATTAGAAGCACCAGTAAGGATGAAGTAACTGGGTAGATGAAAAGGAGCACTCATGGGAAAAACAAAAGTGCAATTTTTTTCTTTTCTCTTAAAAAATTACACAGTCATTTGACATGCCTTCTACAAGCACAACTAACTTCAATTAAGTCTTTAAAATTGTCTGCAAAAACACAGGATTTAGGTCCATGGTGAGCCCCACACCTACACAATTTCATAACTTGCATCGTATGTAACTGGATCACCAGGATCCAGCCAACCAAGAAAACAGGATTAAATTTAGAACGATAAAATCTTTAATCCATAGCACCATGGTATGAGGGACCTCATTTACAGCTCAGAGAAGCAGACACTAAAGTAGTTTAGTAAAGAGATTATTTTCATAAAGTATTTATAATAATGTGGCAATAAAGTACTGCAGGCAGCAGCAGTACCCAATCTGTACAAATGTTTTTGAGGCCAGAAGAATTACAGTTGAAGTAAGCAATTTTCACAACAGCTATAATACAGAACGGACAGACTCGGTCAACTTGCAGTCTGGATTGTCTTCCTCATGTAAACACTGAGTCACTTCAATCCATGTGCATTTTAATCCTGCACTGAATTAAACATGGAAATGGTGATTTGCTTAGCATACATTTTCAATGACAACAAGATTGTGACAGCTGTTCCAGACTGAAGGCACAAATCCCTCTTTACGAAAGGGTGCATAGCAGGCCAAGTTTTAAACTCACCAACATCCCAGACATATCAAAAAATATCCTCTGTGTCTCTATAGACATCTCAGTCTACAAATCAGGTATGAAAGGATTTATATATTGAATAAATATTGGGTCAAATGCCAGAGGGAGATACTTGGCATAAGTCCGGCCCCTGGTTTAGATAGACTGGTATTTAAGTATTCATATATGTATGTAAAACAGGCTTCATTTCTGCCTCTGGTCATCACGGAGGAAGACAATGAAAAGGAGGCTTCGATAGCACTTGTGGCAGGAACTGTCATGCCAGTGTGAGAGTCCCTCCTTCAGAGAGAAGAAAGGGGTCCAACTGGGAAGGAGCTCCTGACTGAACCAGACTGTCACTTAAATCAGTGAGGATTTACTTGGAGAAAAAAAACAACCCAAAACAACGGCTTGCAGCAGCACGATAATGTTAAAGATCACATTCCCTAGAAATATAAAGATGAAATTTAAGTCTGAAACAACAGCTGCTACCACACGATGCTGCAAACATCGTCAATAAAGCTCTCAAAGCCAAGCAACTACACCGACACCAAAAGTAAACAGACTGTTATTGTACCAACTATGCAATGCATTCAGTAGTTATGAGTTGTTCCCAGCGGGGAGCAAACATAAGACCAATATGGTAACAAGATAGCAGAAAATGATGCGACTGCAAGATGTGGGCAGCATCAGTGAGGGTCATTCGATTCCTGCACCCTCTCCAGCTTGGCAGAAAGCTGTGTTTAGAGGCACTGGAAAAAACCCTTGGTCAGACAGTTTTCTACAAAAATTGCATTCTAACACATGTAGAAGTTTGCTCATTTGATTCAAATCTCATCTGATGCAATCAATACTGTCCAGACCTGGGTGCATACAACAAATTAAGGTGCTTTTAAAATCGAGTATTTGTTGATAGATGTAAGCTGACCTGCGCTCATAAAGTTGGATCATTCACTATGGTGACGATGCCTTTCTTCCAGCTGACTTTCAAAACAGATCTGACAATCTGTTTAAAGGTTTGCACTCTTATTTTTACAATCCTAATTCAATTTAGAGTGCAATTCAACAAAAGTCAACCTTGTATTCCAAGATAGCTACACTATTTAAAACGAAATAAAGGACTGCATGACTACTGATAAGTTTGCAATTTATAAAACCTATAAAGCCGGAGGGGGGGGGAAGAAAAAAAGAGAGACAATTTCATTTCCAATAAGAAGAAACGATCAGAAACTCCTATGCAAATCCCTACTCCCTATTCCTGTTTCACAGGCGTTAAGACCTTGCCCATGACACACGGGTAGCAGCTGGTGAATACAACACACTGCTCAGCATCTGTGCCAACCTGCACCCATGATGATCCATTACCTGTGCCTTTCACATGACAGTCATGCTCCTAGGAGCCAGCTCTCATCTTAGGTTTACACATGTATTTTCAATATGATTTATCAGGTACATTTTCTGAAGTCATGAATAGGAAGCATCCCATCAAGCAAAGCAGACTGGCAGTTTGCCACCCTGATGAGCTTTAAATAACAAACTTCTTCATGTATCACTGCAATGGTTCTATAGCTCAAAGTGACCTGAAAATTGGTGCACAAACATGACATTCCCATGGATCAGGAAATTATGAGTGTATGTGTACCATCCTTTACAATAAAGGCAAGCAGTTGATCACATTAAAAAGACAAAGTCCCACAAAACTAAGAGTACTAACCGCCAAATAACAGCTGCTCGTGCTCATTTTATCACTGCACTAGGACTTTCCTTGAAATAGTAATACTTTGATCCCATTAATGCTTGTTACTTCAACTTAAGCTCTTCAAAACTATGCAGTACAAAACTATTCAAAAGCCCTTAACCCATAAATCACCTTGGCCAAAGCCTTCAAGCAGATTGTGAGATTTTTGGAAATAGTCTTGGGAGACCTAAATACGTTCATTAAATATAACAGAAAATGCAGCTAAACCTCCTTGTCTGCTTCACACATCTCAAATAATTGCTAACTGGCTCTCTAGCCACGCTATTCAAAGTTTCAAAATTCTGTCAGTCCCCACAAATACAATTCTTCTCCCCTTTCCCAGCAGAGCTATTAGTGTCATGTACTCTAGTGTAGAGGACAGCAGCAGATTAAGGAAGCTCAACAGAAGTACTATTTTCAACTCATTCTGCCTTTCAATACATGTGTCATGAGACACTCACAATGCGCCACTACCTTGCTTCTATCTCTAGTTCTTTTCCTTTAGCCACTGCTCTTTTAAAATGAAAAGTCTGTGCAAAGTGATGAAGTAATTACAGAACTAATGGTGCATGTGAAATTAGAATAATTGAGTGAGATGCAACAGGTCTGTACAACTGTAACAAGCACTTAATAGTTAGAATAAGCTATTGATTTTAGCTAAGTTGCAAGAATAGTGAGCATAACATGAAATGCAAATATTTAAGTGTCACCAGAAAACGACTGATTTCATGTGATAGTTGGGCTACATACTTAGATTTGCTTAGATATATGAAGCCTGCCTGTTAGTTAAATACTATGTCCTCTTTTAAGTGTGTAACTTGATAATCAAGTTGAAGTACATAGAGAGATACGAAGGTTTGCCTGTATTTAACGCAGTAGCAACGATTTGACTAGAAATCAGGCTAGGAAGAGGGAAGTGTGGACTTATATATTTTCCAGCAGAAAAGCAGATGATCACTGACACAGCAGCCTTCAAAGAGTAAAGAAATTCTAGTACTGACTGCCATTGTGCTGTGAATACCAGGAGGGCTCTAATAGTTTAAATAAAACAGCATGTAAATTTTCATCTGAAAAGATGTGTATTAATTATACTAAAAAGGTAACTTCTCATAGCACTCTCGGTATTCGACTTTCTTTAACACAGCCTGTCCCAGAGGTGGTGACCAGAATTCCTTATTTACCCTCTACAGAACAGAATGAGCACAAAGTCAAATCCCTCCGAATATTCAGTGCAGGAAAGTTTCAGTCATTACAGGCAGATCATGACAGGGGCGGGGATTTAATTATATAGTTTAGTCACAATGTCCAACTAAGTCCTTAACCTCTCTTCTGAGACATGACAATTGCAGGTTCAGTAAAGACTAATCTCACATCCCAAACAAACTGTTGCAAAGCCTTAGACTTGCACCTGATAAGAACTGGATACTCATGGCAGTGCAGGAGGTATCTGCAGTGCACAGATCTGACGATGGTTTAGACGGACTGACCCGAGGGAGTTCACGCTATCTTATCTGGGAGCGGCGGCCACCTAAGCGCAGCAATGCAGGCTGCACGGGGCTGTGGCTGAACGCGAAAGACTTCACTCGCAGTGCTGCAGACAGACTGCCAGACTGGGCACAGCTATATGGGCTGAGGCCACACCTTTGGACGGCAGCTCTATGTATCCAGGGGATTCAGTTGAGCCCGGGACAGGTGACAGCTTGGAACCACCAGCACTAGGCCTCAGGCTAGGGCTGAATCAGTACTGTTAGGACTGGAGAGCAGTGGCTGTTCTGGTTATCAGTGTGCCCTTTGCAGAAAGCGAAGTTACACGGTGACATATTGCACACATGCAGGTGCAAAATCACACGCTGCTTACAGGAAACAGCATTTCCAATTGGCAGCAACTTAGAGAGTTTTGCACGGAATTAATCCTGCGTTTGGCAGTACTGCTGTTTGCCACTCGGGGAGCGCTGCAACCGAGTGCTGAGTCATAAATCCAGCCTAACCTGTAGCAAACCTCTAAACCCACTGCCCAAACGTACCTCAGCCCGTGCTACCTGTGCCTCGTGGGCACGCCCTGTACTGAACAGCAGTCCCCTGAGACACGGCATCTGCAAGGAACACAGCATGCTTCAAACACCTAAAATCTCAGTCAAGTTCTAAAATAATTTATATTCTAACAAAATTCTGCCTGCTGACATTAAACAAATGATCTCTATTCCAGACAGACACATTATGTTGAAGTGGCAGATAGACCTCACTTGGTAGCCATCCTGGGCAAGGTACGAGGCAGTGCCCAGAACACAAACGTGGCACGGTAATTATGCAGCCAAACACCTCGAATCACACATCACTATCTAAGTTTAAAACCAGTAATTTCTAAAGTCAGAGCCTTGAATATTATAAAAGAAATCGAGGCAGACTGTTGGATGTCATCTCCTAGATTTAAAAAAACAAACAAAAAAAAAGAAACAAAAGGAAAAAGGAAACAAATGATAATGCTGTCACATAACAACAACACTCTTTTTCATCATTCATTAACTATAAAGCCTGAGCAATAAACCTCTACTTCTGTACTTTCTCATCTAGGCTGCAAGTCTACAACAGCCAAGCAGAGGAAGTCACTGGAAAGACAGTAAAGCTCCTATTTCACATGGCATCAGAGACCAGGGCAGGAAAACGGGCACCTCCAGCCACATCACAGTGTCCTGCCTCCCACTGTTCACAGCTGCATTTCAGCACAGCACATGCTGATGCTATTTTGGAGCATGTGTGTGATGGTGTAGGAGATGTGAGGCAGGGAGGAAAGACAACCCCTGATCATGTTCCCATGCTGTGAAATAAAAAAAAATTTAAAAAATTATAGCATGGAAAACTCCTCTGATATTTTTGCAAACAAGTCACAGACAGCATTTTGAACAAAGCGCCAAACAAATGTAGAAGATTCACAGCAAATGGAGGGGCTGCAAAAGCTGCTTTAAAAAGGTCTTCAATCCTTTTCAAGTGAAAGCGCTAAGAGAGAGATGGCTACAACCCCACAGTGAATGGGACACATTATAGAAGAAATCCTCACTTCATCATCTTATTCCCCACATAATTTTGCAAAAATCATGCGGCCCCCTAGCTTTTATGTTTATGAAATATAGAGAATGCTTCAATGTAACTTCAGAGCTATTTTCTGCTTTTTGACTAAGACCTTTATCCATTTCCAGTGTTGTGAAACTTGGTTTATAGTCCTCCCTCGCTGAGATTGCTGCTCTACATTAATCATCAGATCTTCCAGTGCACACCAGCAAGGAAGCACCACTGTACCAGTCAGCGGCACTACTGACCTCTGTCAGTTTGTATCTACTCATACCCTGCAAAGCAACACTCTGGAAATAAATGTAACTATTTACAAAAGTAAGAAAATCATTACTGCCCTATTATAAGGCAATATGCCATCACAAAACCAGTAAAACAAAAATGCTTGGAGCAGGATTTACTCCATGAATACTTCGAACTGGCCTCTCCTGAATGAAGGACAGCGGTCAGCACCGCTCGTTACAAAGGACTGTAAGGCAGAATTTATTGCCAAGGCTCAGTGAATGCTACCCATAGCATTAAGCCTGCCTGAACATTAATATTTAAGTATACTTTTAAACTAAGCCATTTAATAGCTGCAGTTAGTCAGGTAATGTTTTACGTTATAAGGAGCATACGTTGCTGGGTAAAGATTTGGTAACCAAAATCTATATGCTTAGTTGATTTAATTTCAAATGGTTATTACTTAGCCCAGAACTTCAGCTGAAACACAGGCAGCCTGTAAGTTATCTTTATTTCAACAAAAAAAGAGCAGAGTTTGGCTAGGTTTATACCTACCTGTGATGAAGTGAAAAAACCAACAACCAAACCTCGAATCACAATTACATCTCATTAGCAATTCAGTGTTAATTAAGACCCCACTTTTTGCCCACCTGAGTTTCGATTTGCTTGCTTGTTGAAAGCAATATTATCCAGAACAAGAGCTGATTTCCATCTAATCATACTAACAAAGAATTTTAAACCAACAATAGTTTTCTTCTTAAGCACGTTTGATACTGCTGCCATAACAACACACAAATACTTCAGCTTACAATAAAGATATATTCATTCCACCAGTGTTTATTAGTGTGCTTCTTGATAAGCCCACTTCTAATTATTATTTCTAATATATTTACAAATAAAACCAGGCAGACTTCCCCTACATTTGAAAACGTACGTGAAAGCTTTTACAAGGTGCATTATTTACATAAGAAACCAGTAAATAAATCACTATTAAAAAAACAAACAAACCATCATATTTGCCAGATATTCAAATGAAGCTATAAAGCACCTCTGACTCTGGTAGCATAAATAAACTTGCTGAATGCTTATCTGTAATCCCAGAATATTGTATTACAGTAACGCTGTCAGGCTACGAGGCAGCAATTTCAACGCTAGTGAAAATTCAAACCCATTCAAGATTTTTTTATTTAAAGAGGATGGATTTTTGCGCGGGCAGCATATTCACGATTAATTTATCTAAACGGTCGTCGAATTATAATAACGATATAAAAAACCCGCGGAGCGCTGCCCAGCACCTGGCCACAGGCCCTGTGTTTGCCGCCCAAGGCCGGCTGAGCCGCACGCACGTTTCGGGTGCCCCACGCCCCGGCTGCGTGACAGCTCCGGGAGGACTCGCCTCCCAACGCCTCAGGGCCGGGGGTCTCAGAGCCGTCAGCTCAAAAACCAGCCCCTTACCCTGCTCCTGCAGCTCCGCGGAGGCCGAGGGCTGCTCCCGCCGCCGCCTCGGATGTTCCCCACCCCCTCCCTCCCCTCCCGGGCGTCCCCGCGGGGTTCGGGCGCTGGCCGCAGAGCCCCCGGCCCACCCTCCGCCACGGCGAAGCAAGGTCAGAAAGGGAGAAACGGGCTTTGCCGGGGCGCGCTGCCCCGCTGCCGGCCGGGACCCCCCCGCGCGTTCTCGCCTCAGGGCCGCCCTCGGCCCTGCAGCAGCCGCCCGCGGGTGGGGGCGGGCGGCGCAGCCGCGGCTGGGGCAGGCCCGGCGGGGACCCCCGCGCCCCGCTACGGCCCCGCGGGGCTGGGGAGGGGGGGGTACCTTCCCGCCCCGCGGCAGGCGGGGGAAGCCCGACAGGGCGGGGGGCAGCAGCGCTGAAGGACATTTTAGCGGCTGGTGCCCAGCCCCGGCCCCCGGAAAATGGCTGCCGCTGGAGCGGGGCCTGAGAGCGGCCGCGCCGCGGTCTCAGCGCGGGGAGGCGGCGGGGATGGCGGCGGCCACCTCGTACCTTTGAATTTAAGCTCGTGCTGCGGTTCCAGGCTGAGGACCTGCTCCGCTTTCGCCATGTTCCTCCTCCTCGGCGGTGGCGGCACCAGGCGGAGAGAGGAAGGGACGGGGAGGGAGGGAGGGGAAGGAAGGGGGAGGGAGGGGAGGAGGGAAGAAGGGCGGGCGGTTGGCGCGCCCGGCTGGTTTGTTCACCCCCTGCCGAGCGGCCCCGGAGCGGCGAAGGGGAGCGGCGCTGCGGGCGGCGGAGCGGGGACAGGCCGGCGAAGGCGGGCGGCTGCGGCTCTCGGCGCGCACGCTGCCCTGGCAGGGACGCGGGGAGAGGGCGGGCCGGAGGCGGGATGATGCAGCACGGAAGGGCCCAGAGAGAGGCTGCCGCTGACGTCTGCCGCCGGCAGCGCCTCCCGCCGCGGCTGAGGGGGCTGGCCCGGCCTGCCCGCCCCCCGGCTCCCTGCATGGCGCGGCCCGCCCTGGCTGCCGGCAGGGGCAGGGCCGGGCGGGGAGGCTGCTCTCCTCCTCCTTGGGATGCTCGTTTGTCTTCCCTACGCATGTAACCTTATGAGGGAGAAAGACGAGTAATTAATTATAGTAATGAAGTTTAATCATTACTGAAAATCAGCCTTATTATCTTGTATCAGCTTGTTATTTTAGGCCCCGATTCCGTAAAGCGAGGTGTGTTCGGCCGTAGGACTGCCACCGGCCTGCCCAGGGCAGCCCCTTCCCGCAGAGGCAGCCCGCGAACCCGCTGGGCCTGCCCCGGCCCCTGCCGCGGCCCCGCGGGGACCTCTCGGGAACGCATCCAGGGCAGGGAGGGGTTCCTGGAGCGTCTGGCGCTCTGCAACGGAGCGACATCGCAGTGACGGTGTGACTGGGGAACGGGGCGTTACAGTAACAGGAAATCCTGGCAACTGTCATCAACCTACAGGAAAGACTAACTTTTTAATAAACAGATTTACGGCTTGTCTCAGTGATTTTAAGACATTCCCTCCGCCCCTTTCTTACGTAAACTTAAACCAAAGCTTTGGGCTGTTATTTTTGTTGTCGTTATTTTTATTTACTTATTTAACACCAACTAGCATGATTTACAATATTTTACCAGGTTGGTCTAATATAAAGTACTGCTTTATTCATAACCTCAGGCAGTGTAGTTACAAGAGCAGTTTCCTAAGAATTTATAAAGCACTGCTGTAACCTATCAAATTCAGTGGGGGGTAACAATAAAGCCAGAGTTTGGGATGCCCACGTTACCAGCAGAAAGATGATGGGTTTGAAAACAGAATTTATATACACCAGAAAGTACTCCTTAGGCAGCTGGACTTCAGGCACGTAGGCCTTTGGGAGGAGATGCCATTTGCAGGGATAACTCACGCGAGCTCTTTGTATCATGACTTGTCATTTTACTTCATAATTGCCAAAAAATGAATAAGGTACCTAAAAAGATCTGGAATTCGTAACAACGGGGTTGTTCTCATTTCTGGCAATAAAAGCAATGGCAAAAGTGGATGTTAAAATTAACACCACTAGATGGGATGATGCCATTCAATGCTCTAAGAACATCTGCAGTTTTTATACATGTGTAACACTTCAGCTGCTCTTGTCCATGCTTTTCAGCTCATCTGTTTAAACACCTCTGATACTGTTTCATCTTTTGGTTTTGTTCTCAGATACCTTTTACTCCATGCCAAAAAAACCCCGAACCCATATATGTGTTTAGTATAACTCTTGGTTTTACATAATGCAAGTGAAACCAGCTAACTCCTCCCAGCCAGTACATCGGGGCTGAATTTTAGAAGCTTGAGCAATGTACAGCAGCATGCTCAAATAATGCTTGCCTGTTCTTCCATAAATTCTTTCTCTCTCAGAGGAAAGATGGTCACAATGTCACAAAGCGGTGCTTTTTCCTGTCCTCCCTCCCCGTCCCCCCCTGCCCCCCCACAGGTCCCTGCTATTCTACTCTGCTTAGTTAATTAGATTTGGAGCCTAGGATATTCTTTACTTAATGTATTCTCTACTTGTGGGGGTTTAATTTGTACCATAAACTACAGATTATGTCATAATATTTTACTACCTCTGAAATCAGGAGAGAATTGAGTTCACTTATGCTTCAGAGTAGAGCTTTCTTTGGCTGATATTCTGGAAAGGTTATCTCCTTTTATGTAATCTCTTAGGTTTTATTTTTATAAACAGATTCTGTCACTGAGCTAGGCATTCTCAGTCCAGTAATTAGAAAAGACAAACTTTATATGTATCTGCAAGTTAGTTGGAAACTAATAGTGAGGAATAAGACAGAGGAAACTTTATACATTATATATTCATACATAATAAAAAGCCCTAAACAGATGTTCAGTGTTTCAGCCCAGACCTTTCCAAGTTCTCTTTTTCCTGAAAGGAGGTCAAAGAACAGCCTTAAGCACGTGATGGTCCACATCTTGAAGGCTTTCCTAGGTTGTATCAGCTTACTGCAACTGGCAGCTCTGAACTTACCTGCTTGCATTTGAAGGACTCACCCACATTTTCATCCAGGCTGAAGTTTTTATAAAGCGCAACACTGTTTAAGTTGAAAATGTATGAAGTTTAACAAACACAAGTTGTCAGGTTTTTGGTATGTGTAAATAATGTGTGTACATTTATTGTGTGGATCAGATTCCCTGAAGAGGGCAGGCACGAAGGCCACCTGCAATACTATGTCCTTACCAATTACACAAAGCAACCATCACTTTATTAGCAATTCAGCCATGGCAAGACTAGAAGGCAAGTTGTTGCCCATGTAAGTTTTTAATGAACAGGAGAAAACAGGGGTGAACACCAGAGAAACTCTGGAGCACCTGAAAGCTTTGTACTAGAACGATTTTAAAGAAGTTTCATCTGTTGCAAAACTTACCTTAAAAGCTATGAAAGACTTGATCCAAGTAAAACATTACCTCAGATTGTGTGAGTGCAAATTAGGGGGTTTGTATTTAGTTACCTAGCTTCCCTATGCAAATACATGTAAATGTGCTGTTCTCTATTCTAGCACAGTCCTTGTGTTTATCTCTCCCATGCTCTTGCTGATGCACGTTCATACCCCTTATACAAACCTATCTGCCACTCTCCAAAAGCCATTTACACACATCTGTGAGGATAACACTAAAATAGCAGGTACTGAGCAATAAACAGAAGTTATTCCCAGTCTCTATTAGAAAGATGACAGCGTTTCCTGCACGTGGAGTGCAACCAGTTGCTTAATAGAAATTTGTGTCCAGCATTTGCAGGTGAAACAGCATTATCAGGAACATGGGGGTTTTTTGTTATTTACACTTTTGAAGATTGCTGTTAACTGAGCATGCTAAGACTTGCATCACACATTTAAACAAGAAAATTACATCTTGTAAGCATCACATAAGTAAGATAATGTAGCCAACTCCCTGTTTGTGTTCTACATAACCAACATAGCAGTAGTTTAAAAAAAAAAAGCAAGCTACCAACCAGCTGGTTGCATTAACAAGAAAGGATCCCTTCCCACTGCAACAGGCCCCCAAACCACTGTGCAGATATTAAAAGCACTTGAAGGTTTTGACTGACAGAAACCTGGCCTAAGCAGGCAAGAATTTTACATTTCACGCAGCTGGAGCTAAAAGCAACGTATTAAATAACTTGACCCTGGCAGAATTTGTCAGGCCTTGCACTGGTTGACAAGGCTGTGTGTGGCCTGCAGTTTCTCGAGACGTCATGCTGTAAAGAAAGGAAGCATTTAACAAAGCTGCATTCTCTCTGCTGCTTTTTCCTTTCCTTTCTTTGTACAAGTTTGTCTTCCGCCTTTGTCTGCGTACACATAAACCAGGGAAAAGCTTCAGTCTGACTGACCGGACTGATGGTTACTTTTGGAAAACAGCTATTCAAATCATCACTTAGGTTCACTTCTGCCATGCTAGTGCTTCCATTCCTCTCCAAGAATTCTATTGCTATAGAGACTATTTTCTAAGATGTTGAGAATTTTGGGAACATTTATAAACAAAGTCAGCACCTTTATAAACAAAGCTTTTTATTAATAAAATGTTTACACCTTTTTTTTTTTTCCTCACAATACAGACTGGTAGTGATTTTGCATGTTATTACACTATAAAAGTTTATTATGAATGCTTACGCTGAAAGGGCTGTTTACATCACGCCGAATCAACATTTCTTTATTTGCATTCTATGCACTATATGGGAGTGTAACAATTTAAACATAAAGGAGAGAACAAAAGCCTGGTTTTCCTCATTAGCATCTACAAACCAACAATACAGACAAACCTGTACACACTCTCAGGACCAGCCCAAGAGAAGACTAAAGAAGTCTCAAAACATTCATAAGCTTGGGAATTCATCACTACAATATTTCATCACTAGCAATCTGACTACATTTCATGCAGTGAAGCAATGGCTGTAAATTTGTGCAGTTTACAGTGCTGCAAATGCTCTGTAACTTGGAGCGGCTTAAGTTTATTTTTATAAGAGATACTGTAATAAGAAGGCACAGACCTTTCAACCTTTGTAACAGGTTAACCCAATCCTATAATGAAAAGGCAAAATGTTCTTGAGAGGGACAAGAATTGCTGATACAAAGGTTAACCTTCATGCTTAATTTTACAGACAAACATTTATTACACTGCAAGAGCTATATGCTTATCGGGTTAATTTTGTGTCCTGAATACACAAATGCAAAGTTTCTTGTTTAGAAGAAACTTTCATTCTTTTTTTCCTCGTTGTACTGCGTGGGGAGGGAGTACAAGGGGGACGATTGCTAGGAAGTCGTGTGTGTCTTAGAGCTACAGAAATGCAATCCATTTCTGTGTCTTAAATCAATTCACTGTGTCACAATTTCAATGTTGGATACACAATATTCAGCAATAGGAAGTACAAAAAAAAGAAGTTAAAATCTGAAAGAGTTTACATCATGTTGCTAGAGCCTTACAATAACGAGCTCCCCCAGGTGAATGTGCTTTTGGCCTTTGTTATGTGGTAAGAACTAGTATTCGTAGGTGTCTCAGCTGCTATGTTTTCCTAACAGTTCCATCAGACTGTGCTAATGAATGACCATTCTGTTTACACATATTCCACCCAGGAGCAGGGGGCCCCTGGACCATCCCCGAGCCAGGTTCATTGGGAGACACATCAGCATTGTACAATCCAAAAAGTCCACGGTCAAGGCAGTAAGCAAACTCCTGCCTTGTCCACCTGCCCCCAGCCCCTTGCCAGGGAGCAGTGGGAACAAGTTCCCGCTGGGCCTGGCAGGAGTGTTGCCTCAGTTATCCCCCCAACCTCCCGTGTGCCTCTGCGGAACAGGTGTAACTCCCTGCAAGTGCAGCCAGCCAATGAAGAAGATGAATCATCTGCCTTGGAAGTATTCCCAAGATTAAGGAAGCCTAAACCCATCATCCAAACATCTCCCACCAAAAAAAAAAGAGGAGTCATTGTTATAGGCGACTCCCTTCTGAAGGGAACAGAAGGCCAAATATGCAGGCCTGACCCACTTCAAAGGGAAGTTTGCTGTCTCCCTGGGGCCTGAGTCAAGGATGTGGCAAGGAAGCTTCCAACCCTCATACAGCCCACAGATTATTATCCATTATTGACTTTCCAGGTAGGCAGTGATGATCTTGAAAAAAGAAAACTAAGGACTGTCAAGAGAGACTTCAGGGCCTTGGGCCAACTGGTCAAGGGAGTAGGAGCACAGGTAGTGTTTTCTTCTATCCCCCTTGTTGAAGGGACCAATCCAGAAAGGCTGAGGAGGACCCATCAGATCAATTCTTGGTTTCAAGCCTGGTGCCACCAGCAAGACTTTGGGTTTTTTGACCACGGGTCAACTTACATGATGCCAGGCCTGCTGACATCAGATGGGGTGCATCTCTCTCAAAGGGGAAGAAAGTTTCTATCATGGGAATTGGCTGGGCTCATCGATAGATCTTTAAACTAGATTTGAAGTGGGTAAGGGGAAAAAACCTGGCTCACAGGAAACAAGCCAGGGACATCTGTGGGGTGTTGTGCCAGCTCCACTGGGTTGGTACCATAGCACCTTAGGGTTGGTACCAGTCAGGAGGTACTCTAGCACTGCCAACTGGCTAAAATGCCTGTACACCAGTGCACGCAGAATGGGGAACAAACAGAATGAACTAGAGATCTGTGTGCCATCTCAGGACCCTGATCTCATTGCAATCACTGAGACATGGTGGGACAGCTCACAGGACTGGAACACAGTCATGGATGGCTGTGTCCTTTTCAGGAAGGATAGGCTGACAAGGTGAGGTGGGGGAGTTGCTCTCTATAGAGAGAGCAATTAGAATGTATTGAGCAGGAGGCAATGAGGAGCAGGTTGAAAGCTTGTGGAGTAGGATTAAGGGGGACACTAGTATGGGAGACAGTGTAGTAGGTGTTTACTACAGGCCACCTCATCAGGATGAGGAAGCTGATGAGGCCTTCTACAGGCAGCTGGAAGTAGCCTCAAAATCACAGGCTCTGGTTGTCATGGGGGACTTCAATTACCCTGCCCTTTGCTGGGAAAGCCACACAGCCAGGCACGCGCAGTCCAGTAGGTTCCTCCAGAGCATTGATGATAACTTCCTAATGCAGGTGGTAGAGTAGCCGACGAGGAGGGGAGTGCTGCTGGACCTTGTGCTGACAAAGACAGACTGGTTGAGGATGTGAAGGTGGGCGGTACCCTTGGCTGTAGCGACCATGAAATGGTGGAGTTCAGAATCACGGGCAGTAGGCACAGGGCCACCAGCAGGATCGCTGCCCTGGACTGCAGAAAGGCCAACCTTGGCCTCCTCAGGGAGCTGCTTGGAAAAGTCCCATGGGACAAGGCCCTAGAAGGTAAGGGGGCCCAAGCAAGCTGGCTAATATTCAAGCACCGTTTCCTCCAGGCTCAAGATCAGTGTATCCCAAACAGTAGGAAATCAAGTAAGAGAGCTAGGAGACCTGCATGGCTGAGCAGGGAGCTACTACAGAAACTTAGGCAGAAGAAGGAATTACACAGAACATGGAAGGAGGGTCAGGCCACTTGGGAAGAATACAGGGAGGTTGGCAGAGGATGCAGGGATGCAACAAGGAAAGCTAAGGCCTCTCTAGAACTAAAACTAGCAAGGGAGGACAACAAGAAAAGCTTTTTCCAGTTGGAGGTAAAAGGAAGTCTGGAGGAAATGTGGGCCCGCTGCTGAATGAAGTGGGTGTGATGGTGACTGAGGATAGAGAGAAGGCTGAGTTACTGAACGCCACCTTTGCCTCGGTCTTTGCCAAGTCCAGCTACCAGGAGTCCCAGGCCTTCATGACCACAGAGGAAATCTGGAGGGAGGAAGTTTCTACCTCTGTCGAAGAGACTTGGGTTAGAGATCAGTTGAACAAACTGGACATCCACAAGTCCATGGGCCCCGATGGGATACACCCGTGAGTGATGAGGGAGATGGCAGAGGTCATTGCTAGGCCACTCTCCATAATCTTTGAGAGGTCCTGGAGATCAGGAGAGGTGCCTGAGGACTGAAGGAAGGCCAATGTCATCCCAATCTTCAAAAAGGGCAAAAAAGGAGGACCGGGTAACTATAGGCTGGTCAGCCTCACCTCCATCCCTGGAAAGGTGATGGTACAGCTTGTTCTTGCCCCCATCTCAAAGAATGTGGAGGAAAGGAGGCTTATCACAAGTAGTCAATATGGATTCCGTAAGGGGAAATCATGCTTGACTAATCTGATAGCCTTTTATGATGGCACAAGTAGTTGGATAGATGAGGGGAGAGCAGTTGATGTGGTATTTCTTGACTTCAGCAAGGCTTTGGATACTGTCTCCCATGGTATCCTCACAGCCAAGCTTAAGAAGTGCGGATTGGGTGATTGTGCAGCGAGGTGGATTGGGAACTGGCTGAGGGACAGAGCCCAGAGAGCTGTGGTCAGTGGAGCAGAGTCTAGCTGGAGGCCTGTGGCTAGTGGTGTCCCCCAAGGGTCAGTGTTGGGTCCAATACTGTTCAATATTTTCATCAATGATCTGGACAAAGGGATAGAGTGTACCCTCAGCAAGTTTGCTAATGATACAAAACTGGGAGGAGTGGCTGACACTCCAGAAGGCTGTGCTGCCATCCAGCGTGACCTGGACAGGCTGGAGAGCTGGGCGGGGAGAAATTTAATGCAATTTAACAAGAGCAAGAGTAAAGTGCTGCATCTGGGGAAGAACAACCCCATGGATCAGTATAGGCTGGGGGCTGATCTGTTGGAAAGCAGCTCTGGGGAAAAAGACCTAGGGGTCCTGGTGGACAAGAGGATGACCATGAGCCAACAATGTGCCCTCATGGCCAAGAAGCCAATGGCATCCTGAGATGCATTAAGAAGAGTGTGGTCAGCAGGGTGAGGGACGTTCTCCTCCCCCTCTACTCTGCACTGGTGAGGCCCCACCTGGAATACCGTGTCCAGTTCTGGGCACCCCAGTTCAAGAAAGATGTAGAGCTACTGGAGAGAGTCCAGTGCAGGGCCACCAAGACTATTAAGGGAGTGGAGCATCTCCCTTATGAGAAGAGGCTGAGAGAGCCAGGTCTCTTTAGCCTGAAGAAGAGGAGGCTGAGGGGGGACCTAATTAATATCTATAAATATGTTAAATGCGAGTGTAAGGAGGATGGAGCCAGACTCTTCTCAATGTCATTCAATGTAAGTTGGAATGCAAGAGGTTTAGGGTAAACTTAAGGAAAAACTTTTTCACAGTGAGGGTGACAGACACTGGAACAGGCTGCCCAGAAGGGTTGTGGAGTCTCCTTCGGCGTTCAAAACCCGCCTGGACATGTGTCTGTGTGACCTGCTCTAGGTGACCCTGCTCTGACAGGGGGGTTGGGCTGGATGATCTTTCTAGGTCCCTTCCAACCCCTAACATTCTATGATTCTATGATTTACCACTGCGACAGATACTTCTGTTTGGGAGAAGAAGACACTCACCATCTATTCTCAGCTAAATCCCATAAGGAAACAAAGAACAAATTGTCAAGAAAACATAACAGATTTAATAGGAAATACATAGCATAACATGAGTAAAAGTGAGGCATCAGTGAATCTGTCTAAGTGTCAGAGTTACAGCAGATCCAAGTGCAACAACTGGATGGAGTACCACACTCACACAGATGAAGAGCATGAGAGAGTGGTCTGTATCCTTCAACATTTGAAAAAGTAGCAGTTGGTTTGTTCAGTAATACATATGTGAAAACATTAGCTGAAATGAAAGCAAAGAAAAACCCAACCTTGAGTACCTTTGCTAAGGTTATTAGCTCCTCAAATAAAAGTTAGTGTTTAAGAACTCCCAACTTGCAGGATGATGTAAGGGGAAAAGCAAAACTGTTTGTAAGAAGTCGCTTCTAGAATGAGAGCAGTTTCAGCAAATGCTGTTCCAAGTTTTAGTGGGAGAAATCATCCTACTGCTTTGATTTTCCATGTAAAATAGGAAGCACCAAATTAACTCTGAGCCACTAGAACTTCTCTAAGTATTTCTAAACAGCTGTTCATAGCAAGTACACTGTGAGAGCGCTATGTTAAAAACTCAGGGTTGGGTGGGGCAGGGGGAAATCAAAAGGGGGTAGGAGGAAAAAGCTGACCGTAGGATAATTTTGACATGTTGGAGACTAAGCCCATCAATACGAATAGTCCATGATAGTCTTATATGCCTCGGAAGATTTGTTATCAGTGACACTATATGGATAAAATTTGGTAATCCTCCTTTGATTTTTCCAAGTCATGCATTTTCAACTCTAGCTGACCAAGAAAGGGTTTGCATTCAAGCTTTTGAGACCTCCAAAATATCAGAAGGAAATTTTTCAGAAACAAACATTGATGTCAGAAGGCCTAATAATTTTAGGGAAATGTGTTTTGGCACCTGAATTCTTGTGTGAGAAAGAAAGACGTGGTTTCAAGTGTGTTTCTTTTGACAAGCTGGAGCCATACGACTCTGAAAAGGGCAGGTCACATTACTTCTTTTATACTAGAATCTCTAGCTTACATTGGTCATTCACACAATGATATTTCTATACATTTTCGGTCACCTACTGTGACCAGGGCTGTGATCTGTTACTAGGAATGTAATCTGAACATACAATTTTAACAGTTTTCTTTAGAGAATTTTACGCAGATTTTTCAGAAGCTTAATTTCACAACTCTCCTGCTTCAAGTAACTGACTCGTGGCATACAGTGTCAGGTCACTGTAAAACTACTTCCTGCTTTAAAAGGTAGGAAAGTTTCTCCTTCTCTCTTGTCCATGACCAGACGAGTCTCTTTTTGTAGAGGTTTAAAGTGTATTAAGAGAGATACATGAAGGTTTTTAGGAAAGGAATAGGCAGTTTAGAAGTTTAGGTCAGTGAAGTATTCTAGTTTTCCTCACTTTTGAGAGTTTTTTTTATTTCTACTTTTACGTAGCCATTGCAGCTCATAAGTGGCTTGCTACAGGGTGACGAGCTACACAGCTCAGACAGCTTCTGTCCTGTAAATCATCAGTTCCCAAGATAGTCTTTGCAGATTGCTGACATAGCACACCACAAATAGCCTACACCATCCTTAATAAACACTAAAGACTGTTTCCCAAGAAAGTCATCCAATCATCACTGCTAACGCTTCCCTTTTCCAACTAATATTCAATGTTATACTGGAAATTAACACTAAAGTTAAGGACTAATTTAGGATTAACAATGCAACAAAAATCTTGTTGAGGCCAACATTATTAAACATTACTAAAATGTTGCTTTAAGCATGAATGTAGACAGCTCCTGATGTATCCCACATCTCAACCATGTAAACTGATTTGGAAGTCCAATTCTTTAAGCAGGCATTTTCTCTTCCCTCTTACTCTCTTCCCAAGCATGTAAATAATCTTTCTTAATCAGTCTGGTAGCATTAAATTGGTGTTATGGGCACCAACACATCGAAGACTCAAGTCTGCATAAAACACCTCTCTAAACTTTTAACTGTCTGATCCTGTAGCACTTAAAGGAGGGGTCTCACTGATGTTGGCAGCAGCAGCTTCTTGGCAACAGTAAAGTTGTTAAAACTAAGAACTCTTCAGAGCACCTGTAACAATTTTCAGTAGTTTGACCACTAGATGCTTCTGTTACTAAACATAAGCTTTCAGATTTCTCCTACTTGGGCATTTGGTATGACAGTTTTCAGCATGTATATAAAATATACTACAAAACTACCAACAGCACAGATCAAGAGCCTGGCAGGTCAGCTAAGAGACTGTTGTAATTTAGAAAGTCAGACAAAGACACCCTCCAAAACTTTGGGAGTACAATTAAGTTGCTCAAAAGCTTAAGAACTAACATTATCAAATGATATTTTTGTACAGCTTTCATGGGAAAGAACTGATGGTGTTTAGAAGGTGAAATAGTCATATTTTGTCAGTTAAAAAATGCTCTGGATCAATGATAACATGCACCTTGTTACACTGTTAAATAGATGAAACCTTACCCTTCCAGACTCATTTTGCAGCAATTAATTCCCTTCGAAAGCCCCTGAAAGTCTAGGCTCTATGATGAGCTCCATTCATTAAACAGAAAAGGCATAGTGGAATGAAACTCCAGTCATGAGCTTTTTCAGTGACTTAACAGTAAAAAAGTTAAAGATTTAGCTGGAAGGGTAGATAATCAGTACTCCAAACACTAAAAGGCTAATGTATCTCCAAATAGAGAAGCTGTGTTAGGACAAAATATAATCAATTTCAGCAAGCCTAGTGCAAGATGAAAGCAGATGGCCTAACAAATAATTAAAACAGAAGAAACCATTTTTCTCCAACAAAAATGAAACAATGAGCATGTGCATCTCATCCAGGCAAGACTGCATTCCGGGTCTCAGCTAGGGCCAACTGATCAATAAACAGTTATCTTGGCTCAGAAGAACTTATATCAACAGTCTGTCATTTTAAATAGGCATGTGTTAAAAACCAGCCTCACTTCATTGTTTGTACTTTGGACAATCTGAAACCTTGGCAACTTGCATGTTTTCATTAACTACAGAATTTAAAGATCAGAATTGCAAAAAGGATATGAAGCATGCTGGCATTCCACTCAGACTGGTAACAAAGAGGCTGATGCGTTAAGACCTAGCAACATTTGAGAAGGGCCAGATGTTGGTGATTCTTCAGTGTTGGGGTTTTTTTTGGTTTTGGTTTGTTCGGGTTTTTTTCCCCTCTGTGTGTGTGTGCGCTCATGTGTGTGTTTATTCTTAAAGTCTAATTTCAGTGTATAGCAAATGAGTAAGGATAGATCAGAAAGTAGTTCATAAAGATTTCCTAGGATATATGGATCTCTCCCCTGACTGGAAAGAACTGCAATAATCCCAATACTAACCTGGCTCTCATCTTGCCTAGAGTCCAATATTTTCTTCTCAAGTCAATAAATCTCAGATAAATGCAATTAAGCCATTTCTGTTATCTCACTGAAAAACAGATTTAAACTATGTTTTTACCACATGCTAACAGGTAGTAATAACTTTAAAAGTCTGGAAATCCTTTTTCTACTAATTGGCAGGAAAGATATTCCCAATATCTGAAACTTCCCTTCTCTTACTATGATCTTTCCAAGTTCAAGAACTTCCAGATTTATTACTAACCAACTTTAATAAAATGCATTTTTTTCTGCATCACAGTGAAGTTACTAAAACATCCGATATCTTGGTATGGATTAGCCTTCTGAAGCACTGTAAACACAAAGGGTTTTAAAAACTTTGCTGAATTAAACAACCACACAATTTATTAAAAAAAAAAAATCTGCCAGGAATAAGAATTGAGATATTTCAAAGAAATTAGGGACTTCCACACCCGACACTGTGGAATTTCTGTACATAATTGCTAACCTGCTTTTTATAATTAAAAATATGCGCAAGCTTACTCTGTTCTTTCTTTACTAATTATATTTCCATCAAGCATTTTGTAGAAGTACTACAGTTTTCTGTTCATAGTTTATTTGCTATTGAGTGACAGAAAAAATGTCTCTCGTACAGATCAGGCTGAACACCAAACACAAATCCATCTCTGCTATGAGATGCTTTGTTAAGGACCACTGTTTCAAGAGGTCTCCAAACAGCCTCTGTTTGATGAAATACACTTACTTCTTGGGCTCTCTATAAGGACATAGTCTGTACAACTGTTTGCCAGGCATAACTGACAGTGCAGGGTAAAGTAAAAAGCCTGATAAAAATGCAGTCAACAACATTCACTAAAACATACTGATCCATTCAAAATTCTTACTGTAATAGTTCACCTGTTTTGCTCCAGAGTCGCCTACAATAAGTCACTAACACAAACTAATCTGAAGTACTTCCATTTCTTACAAACCTTTCTACAGTTCCTTCAGAGAAAATACTTGAGATGATAGAAAACCACATTACAAGGAATAAGCATCATCAACTTCATTTTGATACTACACAGTGTATCTCAGTATATACTTATGCCTATTAAGCTCTTTTTCTTCCAAAGTATAAAAGAAGTTTCTCACTAATGCTGGTAGGAAACGAAGTAAAAATAAATAAAATAGCACAAATGGATATGGTCAACCTAGAGTTTAACTGAAAGCTTTCTAAAATCAATACAGAATAAGCTAAACACTAATTTGCTAAAAACCCTCACAGATGAAGAAGCACAGGAACCAAGAGGTAATGATCTACATTACCACGTGTCTTAAGGTTACTTTCTATTGGTACTTTTTGTGCCCAAAACAGGAACGACTGGGTGCACCACCGCTGAAAACTTATCCAGACAGACCTCATGCTGCACCAACAGCATTCTCTATTGGCTCTTTCACGTGTGATTGAAATAGAATTTCAGTCTCTGCCTCTGGATAAACTCAGTGACAACAGGTAAAACACAGGAAAAAAACCCCAAAACCAACCTGATGGAAATTCCCCAGGAGTTTATCCAGAGGTGTGGAATGGAAGGAGTGTGTAAGATTTTTTTTTTTTTTAACTGTTTTTACATAATTTATAATACTTAAAACACTGGTCTTATAAATATAATATGAACACTTTACACATGCCAAGCAATTAAAAGCTTTCCCCCAAAACTGTTGTCTCGTCATAACCACTGGCAGCATCTGTTTACAGCATCTTTTTAGTCAGTAACCACTTAATTTAGTCAGAACAGTTTTCTTCAACCAACATCTTAATATTAAAAAACTTGTAGGAATGAAAAGATGCCTATAAGCACATCAGTTTGCCTTAAAGTGATTAAAGTCAGCATGAAAAAAAAAAAAAAAGATTGTCTGTGGTTTAAGATCTGTTGCTTGTGTCCCCACCCCTGGTGCATATTATCTTTAAATAAAAAGTGCAAATGGGATTTGAGGACTGGATGAACTGATTTGCCTGTTATTTGTCTTCAGTTGCTTATTCTGTAGCCACCTCACATCAACTGTCCCATTGTACTTCGGATTAACTACAATTTAAATTTAACATAATTTAAATTTATAATAAGGCTCACTGAAGAAAAGGAAGAAATGACATCGAACTTGCAGATTCCTCCCATCCCTAAGTCCCACAAAAGTGCTCATTTCCCTTTTTACAAAAAAACCTTAAAATCTTGATTACAAAGCTATTAAACATTTCAGTTCTATCATCCATATATTCACCTTCCTTTCAAGCAAGGCCAAAAAAGTGATGATGGATTCCCTTTGAATGCAAGAGATACAACATTTCTTGTAAGTAAACAGGCTGACATTACGACGGCAGTCTTTCCTGCGAGTGTACAGATGTCAGATGAACTGGTCCATTTTTGTGGGACCTCGGGTGTATGAACACCAGCAGATAAAGATCTAAGACTTTTAATATAAACCCAACGTGAATTATTAACTTCCAAGACCACCTACTGTATAAACAAGTCTGATTTTCTAAGGGATCTGTCAACAGCAGCTGCGCTTTGTCACTGATGGCTGTCTTCTAAGTTTGAAGCCCTTACCACTAGACGGAGGGTTGGTGTCAGTTGATGGAATTCTGCGACCTACAAGGAGGCAGAAAAAAAATTATAGCAAACATTATACTTGGAACTAATTCTAAGCATTCAGTGTATATTTTGTATACAAAAGTGCATCTTCAACTAGTTGTATGTCATTAGTGATGACATTCCTGCCTGACAGAAGGCTAGCAGTTAACAGTTTATACCGCACCTGTAAGATGCAGTTCCACAAAGGAAGAGCAGAGGCAGTTTTAAGCTAATTTTGCAGCATTTACACTTCAGGCTAATCTAGACTTGGAGAGCTAAGCTATAAAACCACTCAGAAAATATACTCTGCAGGATTCAGTACCATCTGGAGTATCTTCATTCAGAACTACCATCTTGACCTGTATTTCCACAGTAGATCACTGCATTGGGCTTAGAACACAAGTGCTTGGAAAAGACAGCAGTTTAGCTCCCTAATCACTCTTTAAGAGTTACCATTCCTGTTTTTTTCTTTTCCCTCCATCATTTATTCAAGATCAGTTTTAGAAAGCAACTATGAAATCAGTAAATCAAGAAGCTAATCTACAGCAGAGTTCTTATATCAGCTTCAATATATTCCACTGCTTATAAGGACCCTATTTTTTTTTTTTTCCAAGTCTAATGTTTCTGTAGTTACTTGAAAGCTAAACTGCAGTGCACATGCACAAATGGATTGCTGTTTGTCCTCTTTTCATAAGCAGGCTGACATACCTGCAGTGGACGCTGCTTCCTAAAACATATCCTGCAAATAACAGTGCGTGGAAATCACTCTGGAACACTGACTACTTTTCATTTACACACACAAAAAAAACCCCTGGCATTCTCATTCCCACCGTGAACGAGACAGGAAAGATTTGCAATGTAATTTAAAACCCCAAGCTATCTTAAAAATACTCGTGGAGGATCCACACACACAGTTGCTGTTTCCCAAGCAGCAGTCTGGCATTTATGAATTCTTACATTTTTGAAAATGCACTGGTTTAGAGTAAGTGCAAACACCAAGAGTGAGAATTCGTTTTCTCAGCTGTATAACGTTTGGATATTCCTCATGCCATTTCTTTTCCCTTCCATAACCTTGGAAGTACAGATTGAAACATTCAATAACAGATACAAGATGATGTCACTAACTTCTGACACGAGTGCCCTGTTTGTTATTTTAAGCCTACTGTGATGCTGTTGGATAAATCTCTAGAATACATACTTAGAGGTCATCTAATGGCCAAAAACGTATACAGCTTACTTTGCTGTTTGTATTCTTGCTGGACTGTAACAAATGCAAGTCAGTATACTCTCACCTCAACAACAGAAAACATAATACAGTAACCTTTTGTGGAAGAAAGCATAAACTGTTTAAATACTTACTAATTTCTATAAAGAGTTCATTAATGTTTATTGCATTTTTCGCACTTGTCTCTACAAATATTGCGTGGATGGAATCTGCATAGTCTTTAGCATCTTTTTCCATGACTTCTCTGGAAAAATAAAGCAAAGAACAAACTGAACGCAAAGCAACCTGTTACTCAAATCTTAAGGGACAGATTAAACTTTTAAGTGTCTCGTGAAATTATTATTTTGCTATTTTACCTGTTTGGCATCACAGCAATCCCTCATCCCAAAGCTAACATTCATTCTTTAGTCTATGTCATCTCCCTGCCTTGAGGTACAAGCATCACTGAAGCACAATCATAATCTAAACACAGCCTTAATCCACCTGACAACATTACAGTGCAGTGTTTCTCAAGTGCTCTAAATGCAGGTGCGCCATCAGTCATTGAGGGTGCTGTACTCTTCATATCCACAAGTTTTATACGTACTGAAAAGATCCTAAAGCATTAGTTCCACTAATCCAGAGGGTTTCCTGCAGCTGCTTACAAACCCAAGCAGCACAGTACTGCACAGATCATTGGTATAGCATTTACTCTACATAAGCATGAAGACACAGCTACAAACAGGAACGTATTTAGATTGAGCACAAAACAACAGAGCCAAGAAGTGAAAAAACTTATTTCGCACCCCTAAGTAGGCAAGTTGATAATGAATGATCCTTCCTCAAACATGAAAAACCAAACCCAAATAGGCAGAGCAGAGACTGGATTTACATTGTATCCTTTACATAGACTTTATAGAAAATAAAAGTTCCTTTCAGTAACAAGGGACTTTGAATATCAAAACCACAGACTTTGGATCACTGACTCAAATATTGCCTCTGACAAAAATTACAAGGATTCTTGTCCATTAACTTGAATAGTAACATTTACATAATTTATGATGCCACCTAAGTACCAAGAAATAAGCATGTGAGACTTAATACTGCATGCCTTATATTGTCTTCTAGGTAAATTTGATAAATTCCCTTCACACTATTTCTAATGAAATTCATTAGAACTCACTAGATAACTGCTATATTTAATTTGTAAACCTATATTAAGAATCAAATTTGCAGCGGTTCTTTAAGCACATAACTACCTGTCTCCTTTGAGACACCAGATGTGCTACCTTTTCCAATGAAAGCTAAAAAACAAGAAGTTTGCATATACCTTCTTTCTGAATTTTGGCTTATTTAACCAGAATATCAATAAAAAAAGGTCTTCTTTTGTTTTTAGTACATGCCTTTTTGAAAGTTTCGCTGTTCATAAAGTTTCTCAAGAACTTTTCCTGCTCCCTGCAACTATTTCAGCCACAGCTAATTCCACCCCAAGATTTAAGCAAGGAAGGAAGGCACCTGAACAAGCAAGTCAGAAAAACCTACACAATGCTTTCCAACAGGCTTGATATTTTTTCCTAACAAAATGAGGTGCTACAGACTGACAGGGGTACTTCTTACACAGTGAGGTAAATAGCTTGCATTACACCGTAGCTTCACAGGCAGTTGAGGCTTGTGTAACTTGGCACTGCCACCAGAAAAGGTAATCCTGTCTCCCTGTAAACTGCTCATTCCTAACCCTGCTACCCCACTTCTGTTATGCCAGTAAGCGTTCACGGTGTGAGAAAGATAAATTCAGTTGGAGCACTTTTCTGTATTTTAAATGGTTAGCTTTAATCTGGATCCATTTTACAGTCTGATTTACCTCCCAGTCACACACATACTCATACCAACACAGGGCAGGAAGTGGGCAAAACTGTCCAAGGGAAGGAAGAGTAACCCAATCTTTTAGCAGTAGTAACAGCTCAGACCCCTTGTGAAATTACAGTGCTAGTGCAAAACAGATGAAACAGCTCTATACATTTCACTTGCTCTGAAATCATAAAATATTGTTACTTGTAGTGCTAACCTCCAAACTGTCAGCGGTTATTTACCTTACATCATTAAGATCACACTTATTTCCTGCAATAGCTACAACAATGTTTGGAGGTCCATGCTGTCGAAGCTCTTTAACCCAGTTCTTTAATGTTGAGAAAGTTTCCTGAGATGGAAAAAAAATAGGAAAAAAAAAAAAAAGACAAAAAACCAGAAGGAATTAAGAGTCAGAACTGGCCCATGATACACACACAAAAAACCAAACAGAAATTGTAATGCTGAGTTAAGATCAAATTTCTTACCTCTTTTGTGATATCATACACTATGATGGCTGCTGCTGACCCTCTGTAATACATTGGGGCTAAAGCACGAAACTGAAAGAAAGACACCATGTGCTATGAATATGATCTTGCAATGACCTCCATGATTTCATTAGTATTATTAACGCTAATTTTCACTTTCTTTGAAGTTCCTATTAGTGGAAATCTTTTCTTCACAGTTACCGAGAAGCTGTTCAGTAGAGTACCTGAACTTGCCTGGAAGTATTGTTTTACAAAGGCCGATGAATAAATAGTTAAGGGATCAGCAGCACACCTACTGCCAAAAGCAGGAAGCCAAACTTGACCTTATTTTGTCTAGATTAGAATCTCTTATTTGAAAGAGTGTAGATTACTCACAGACAGAAACCCACAGGATATATGTTCAATTTTAAACACCAGCAAGGGGAAAATTGTCAAAATTGGACTTACTTCTTCCTCTGTTAGATACTCATGCTTTTGGACAAAATGTACTTATGAGAAAATTAGCATATTACTGCTGACCTAAACCATTCAGAAGCTGGTGTCAAGCTCCAGCCCCACGATCAATCAGGGCACTCTTAAATGCTAAAAATGTTGGGTTCTTCATTATATAACTCACGGCTTAAGTTTTTCTGCAAAAGTCAGAAACACGTTTGAAACTAAAACCCGCAAAAGCCCACAGCTATGTTCCAAATAGAGCTTTAAGAAACACATGAGATAGTAAAAAGCTACAGTAATTTTACTGTAATTTTCAGAAATAAATCTACAGCAGGCATATTTGGCTGGTAGTGCATTTGCAGGGTATAAAACAAAGCCTGTACCTTTGCACAGGCAACGTTATGAATCCATAAGTGAAAAAAAGTGAGAGCACAAGAATACGTTGCACCAGAAATATCAATCAAGCAGTCTTGAAAAATCTGATATTCTGCCAATTTAAAGAGAAGCAGACAACTGATCTAGCAAACAAAACTCTTCAAAGCACAGAGTAAACTGCATGTACAGGTTTGATGTAAGCATATGTGATTTAGAGCTTTTGTACATCTTATTACTGAGGGTGTAAAAAATCATGAGTAGAATACAGTTTTTTAGAACGGCTTATTTGGTTCTAAAGAAATACCAATTTCCTTTTGTTTAGTACAGTTCAACTGAAATATTATAAATCATAAAAATCTTGCTATAAAGCAGAATTCCAGACCATTTACATTTGGTTCTCAAATTCTGTTTTGAAAACAGGATTTTGAGCACAAAGTTCAGAATATAAAAATATTTAACAGTGGGAAAGGGAAACACGGGCAGGCATTCAGTTCATGTTGGGACATAATCCCTCTCTTCCTCCTAAGTACTAAAATGTAAAGGGAAGCATATTTGGTAAACCACCACTTGGACTGGTTGCAACCCGGCTTTTTGATTGTTTGACTATCTACACTGGGAATAAAGCAACTTTCACTTGCTGATTTTGTATTACTCTCATTTCCTGCCTGCTGACACTTAGACACTTTTTCCACCTAAGAGCAGGCAGCAGATAAAATGCATTAACAAAACAGATGTTACCAGAAACACTGAATTTTCCTTCTGCTATTTTTCCAAAGACTTCAGCTTGCCCACCAGCCTCCCGCTTGGGTTTGGACAGAATTATTAAGACGACAATGTAATTATGCAGAGAATGTGTCTAAATTGTTAGGTAAGAAGGGACAAAAATCCTACTTACTGTAAGTAATCTATCAACTTTATTCAGGTCAGAAGAAATGAGAGGAGAAATAGTGTGGTAGGGCAATGAGGTGTGTGAAGTAAGGGCACATTTCCACCTTTGGAGAGAAGCTAACTAGCCACCCCCTGAAGCCATTTAGAACAGCGGGTTACCCAGTGTAGCGTAGAACTATTGGCTGCTGGGCTTTTGAAGTGGAAAATAGCAAATGCTCTGCTAGAAGCCAGAACTGCAAATTCTGCGTATTACACATCATAGCTCAGCAGAGATATTTTAGTTCCAAGAATGCTGTGGACATTTTTTGCTATTCCTGATCACCACAGAGGGGATCCCTTCTGTAATTCATTATCAGATACGTTGCAAGACCAGAAAACTGCTACAGATTCCAGGGCAAGGCAGGTATACAGACCATTTGTGACAACCACAGTAAGTGATAGTACTGTTCTTTTTTGGAGAAAGAGACGTCTATGAAGATACTGGCATCATTTCTAAGCAAATATCCTTGCTCCCATTTCACTGGTTTCCTTAGATATATGGGTGCTTCACAGTGACCTCTCTCAGGTGCAGAACACAAGCTTCACAGATATCACAGCTCTTGGGTCAGAGCCCAGGTAAGACATCTTTCCTTTTTTTATTTCAATAAAGGTATCATGCAATTTATATGAAAGAAAATTAGAGAGATATCACCCAAAGTCTAAAAACAGAAAGGCATGGAACATGCTAGTCATGTAGAGAGATACTTCCTCAGATTGTAGTGCACTGAATCTAAATTACAGTGTTCTCCCACTGCTTGCAAACACAGTTTAAGTGAACAGCATGGAATGCTAATATGTAATGGATGCTTCATGCCAAGCTGTGGCAGGCGTGTTTATAAAGCTTTTCCATTTAGGAGTATCAGCCTCTCAGAATTCATACTCTTCCTCTCAGGGGACTTACATTCCAGCATTAACATTTCAGAATGGGCTAGGATGTTCACTGAAATGATTTACAGCAAGTGCTGACTGACTGCTAGTAATGGAAGGACTTGGATATTTCTGATAACACGGATACTATTGGACATAGCCCTGGGACACATTCCTGACAATGTAAGTTTATCTTATATGGTGCTGCTGGAAGGAAAGAAATTGTCATTCAAAATCGAGAGCACTGAAATGCAGTGCAAATATTAGTTGTAAATTTTTCCAGAATCAGGGCCTTGTACTCGTGAAACATGAACACTCAGTTCACTTTGATCATCATGTTGCCAGTTGTACTGGCAGAAAATACTTCAGTTGAATGTTTCAAACCCAACTAGAGACAGCTGCTGGCTTCCTCCCGCTCACCTTGTTTTCTTTTGAAATGGCACTCCCTTTCAGTGAGCCTAAACACAGTCTTTTCGTTTATAAGCTCATTGTCTTAGGTAATCATCCTTAACTTTGTACTTCAACCATGATAACAATGAAAAATAAAACACATTTACAGAGCCCATATTGTATTAGAAACCTATGCGGGTTTCTGTCGAATCTTTTTAAAACCAGATCATATTATGACTTTCAGAGGCAGGTTTCAAAAGTAACCCAACCTCTAGCCAGAACTATCACTACAGATACTCGTTCTACTTACCCGCTCCTGTCCAGCTGTATCCCAAATTAAGAATTTATGCAGCTCATTTTGATACTGTACAGTCTTGGTCATAAATGAGGCTCTAGAAAAAAAATGACAGCTTATGCTTTTCAGAACATAAACACATTCTTAGAACATCACCACTGGGAACTTGTAAAAAGGTTTACATTCCAAAAAAAGTGCTTTCCACACAGAGAAAACTGATGAAGATTTTTATAGATAAAGGCTGAAATTAATGAGGGAAAAGGCCTCAGAGGATGAATTTCAACTAACAGGACACAATGAACATGAATGCTAATGATAAGCTTTTATTGTGGTAAACTTTTCATAAAAATAAAGGATGTATGACCAAAAGAAAAAGAAATAATTAGAAAGGTCAGCCTTTTTAACAACATTCTTCTTAAATGGAGGAATTATCACAGCAAATCACTTAAGTGTACACTGGAAACTTCCAGAGGGAGAGAGATAAAATATTTCCCCTTTGTAACAGCTTTTCCCATCTCTGCACTAACAATCAGATAAATGCTGGTAAATCCATGCTTGGGAATAAAATATGGGAGACGTCTTAACACCTAGCAGTAGTGATACACAACAAAAATCATTAGAGTAACTTGTTGCCTGCGCTCTGTACAGCTCCCAAATCCTGTCTGTCATATACTTCAGTCTGCAGAGGCTCTTGCACTTCTAGAAGACAAGCCAAAATAAAAACCCAACCCTCTTCCTTTGCTCCAGCTGCCATCCCCCAACCCCCCCAGCCCTCCCACCCCCAACTTCTAGATGTTTTACAGTAAAATACTGCAAAATATTGTAAGGTACTTCTGTGCTTTACGTGATCTGCTTTACATAAATCAGTCTATTTCCCACAGGAACAGGAATTCAGAGACCTAATCTTTTACAAGAGGGAGTTCTTTGCTTTATCTATTACCTATAGGCACATTTTTTTTCCCTAGAAAAACCACAGACTGAATTCCAGTCTTTGTAGAAGATGAACTATAGACACCATCACTATTTTAAGCGTGAGATCATACATTATGATCTTGAACACCTCTTGTATGCTTAATTCCTGTCACTTAAAAATACTGCAGGCTTCCAAACTTGTTCTACTGCTAAGTTTTGGCCAGGATGCAGGATGGAATATTGGAGGTGGCCTGTGAGAGTGTCTAACAGTACACTAAGCTTGGTGTAGATTGAGAGTCACAGAAAAAGACTAAGCATGATCAACAACATGAAATATCTGAGTACAAGACTCCGAACGTCAGTTTATCTTGGATCTTAAGTACTACCAGGGCACAGATTTTAACAATGTCTTGACACTTCTTAGTTAATATAACTAGAGTCTTTGGGCAGGTTTCAATGTTACAGGAGGACAAAACAACAGAAAAACAACCAAAAACCTGAGGAAAGTGAGAAATTACACAATGCTTTCAACTCTTAAGAGGTAACCTTCTCCCTACCCTTAAGCTTGGATGTTTTGACAAACAGTACATGTCTCCAAAGCTGGTAACTCTGAGAGGACAAGTAAAATGTTGCAGCATCCCTAAAAAGAAACGGTCTAACTGCACTGCCTTTCAGCAGTTACCTAGATGATGAATTTTAGAAATGAGTAATGGAAAATAAAGTGACAGGAGTATCTGCTGAAAGCACAGCAAAGACACTCTCATCCTTAAGACTGATGCAAATTAAGAATCAATTCTGAATTCTCTGGCCAAGACAGAAATCATTTCCTAAGTCATAGATTCTCACTGAAAATTTATCTTACTTGTTTCTATAAACAAAAACATTCCTGTACAGTCAATTTGAACCAAACAGCTGCATTGCTCTAATCCACATCACAGTTAAACACCCCAAACAGTAACTCACAATAAAGGTTAAATGCTTCTTGAAATTCTTTGACAAGTGGAAGCTTTCATTGTGACAGATGCCGTCCTCGATGACTTATAGTAAGAAAACAGTTATTATCCCTACTAAATTTCTTAGCTGCTTCTCCCAGCGAAGCAAGCACTATAACTAAAGGAACAAGATGCATCTGAAAGTAGTTTTATACTCATTCATAATTCCTTTCTGATGCTGTAATGAAAGACTAGATATTCTGCAGTACCTGGAGATATATTCTGGTCAGGCAAAGCAAAATGTGTCCTCAGCATCCTGAGAGGACAGCAGTGGTGGAATTCTGATAGTGTTTCTACAGCTGACCATATTTGAACCTGAATAATGAAAATTCACAACAACAAAGTATGATTGCTCAGATAATTCTAAGAGGAATGGAAGCAGGACAGGAAGCATAAGATTGTATCTCATGAAATAAAAAACTCAGGACTAAATTTAGAGATGCTCTCAGCTTTAGTTTTGCAAGATGCTCAAAACTCCTCTCTAATCCTTACTTTATTCTTTCTACCTCTTAGCCTCAATTAGGAAATAAAAGCAAGCTTTAATTTGCTTAAAATTTCAGGACTGTGTATTATTGGAGCTTCACACAAACCCTGCATTTGGGCAAATTTTGATTCATTTATACTACTACTGCAAACTATCAAGATACCAAGTCCTCAGACCAATGAATCATTATCTTAACACTGATAAAAGATAGATTCTTAGTCTGTCACTTCAAGAAAGCATACTAATCCTAGTACTGTCATTAAACTCATGAAAACAAACTCTGTTCTACACATTAGCCTCATTACCACAATGGCTAGCACCTCCTAACAGCACCTGAAGTTACTACATAGTATGCATTACAGACATTCCCTTGGGAAGACAGGTGCCTCTAATCTTTGAGTTCCTGCCTTCAAATGGATAGGAGCTACACTGAGGGTTAAAAATTGACCACACAGTCAGAAAACTAGCAGATTAAAAGAAACTGACTCTGGAGAGAAGACAAGATTTTGTGAAGTTCATTCCAGTTCACTCCCCAGGAGGAAGGAAAATAGAGAGGGAAAAAAAAGAAACCCCACCACAAAACCCTCTGCTGATTTTCTCCAGATTATAGAAAAATTCTGGGTTTCCAGGACAGAAGCATCACAGTGCACAATCTTTACTCTGCAGTGTTAGACAAGCCTTGCAGACATACAGAGCCCAAAGCTATCAAGCACAGTATTTCAGAATTCAGAGTCTGAAAGCAGACTTGAGGAGGCTGCAGGTCATGCATGAGTGGAGACATAATGCAAATTCCATACTGGGTTACTCAAATATTTAGCCTATGCAGTCTAGATGTTGGTGACATATGCCTAACGATAGAACAGAGCAACTCAGCCAAATAAACAGACTCCTGTCACTTTTGCAAAACACAACTCCGTGTTACCACACCTGGTAACCTACTAGTTAAGCAGACTTTAATTCCTTTTTCCTTCCTCCTCCCCCAGGAACTGCATGCATGAACATAATGGCTAGATTTGAACCACTGCAGATACCACCAATGTTAGACAACTACTTAACAGACTCTGTTTGCAAAAGGATCTGGATGATTAGCAATGAAGACAGATAACCAATTTCTCAAATGCCTCAAGAAAAACAAGTGCATCTTTCGGTAATGTCTACCTGAGGAAGTTTTGCTTGCAGTTCATATCACTGTGAGCAGTAGGTGTGAACTTTCTATACAACCTGAACATAAATGTTTAAGACAGCCTGGCCCACTGCTTAAGCAAACCCAATATGACTACTCCATGTCTACACGTAAGTTTCATGATCCTCCAAAGAAGAACCTCAGCTATAGCTAATTTGACAGTAACCAAGAATCTTCAGGCCTTGAAGATCTAAGAAAAGTACTTTGCAATGTATCTCAAAGGCTACCTCTGTTAACAGAGAAATTTAAACAAAAGCATACTTGCTATGGAATATCTTGCACTTCGACATCGGTATTTGCACTCAAAAAAACAATGGGGGGCACAGGAGTGAAGAGAGAGAGACAGATCATAGGAAGCACTTCTTTTAGAAGGACAGGATGAGACACAGCTGATCTTTATCAGCAGGATCTTTTTTGGTCAAAGCTTGTACTAGAATGTGTGACACCTGAGACGGGAAGTTGCATTGACACCCCCAGCACTTAGCATCAAGAGGGGGCACATCCTCCTGTAAGAATTACTTCTGAGCAAAGTAGCCCGTAAGACACTTGCAAAGCAGAAGAGACAGCAAAAGAAATAAAAAGATCAGACCACTTAAATTCCTGATGCTTGCCCTTCTTTCTAGCCATTGAAGATTTCAGCTCAGTAAAACTGTTACTCAGAGGCTCAACTTCGAAATGCCCTTGCCTGTGAGGCCATCGCATTAACAATTTCATCAGTTAATTACGTGTGTGCTTTGCATGTCAACATGTAACATCAGAACTAATTCATGATGATAACTACAAACAAAGATTGCTATGTTAACTACCTTCAAAAACCCAAGAGACTTGTTATTGTACTTGATTCTTTAAAAAAGCCAAACAAAACCTACAACTTAAAAATAGTCATGTGTTCGCATAATAATTAGACTTTGGAATTTAAAAGCAGTGGGTGAGAAAAGCCTGCTGTTCCTTTAACAGAAGCATCTATAGTGTAATTTTTCATAACCCAGGACTCCTAGAAGGATTTTGGTAGTTTAGAGTAACAATACAAAATGGGTCCAGATCATACACATGAAAACTGGAGCTGGAGGAGTGCTGAATACACTCCTGTGTTTCCTGTGGTAACTCATCAGCTAATTACAGCTGCAGTCATGTTTATTACCACATTTAGCTACCAGATATAGAGAAGCCTCAAGTAATCTTTCAGGATGCACAAATATATAGTCAAGCAATTTGGTTTTATTCTTGAATAATTCACATTTATGTCATTTAGTTTCTTACCCTATTGTCGGGTTGATGTTGGGATCAAAGCTATCTTCTACAAATCTCCACACGATACTTGATTTGCCCACACCAGTGTCCTAAAAAACAAAACCACAAAAACTGAAGACCCAGAAATAACTGAAAAAGACATTAGTTACTATAAACAGATGATTCTTTCTGTCCTCAAATCTTGTAACACATGAAAAACATATTCCAGTAGAGAATCTCAGGGAAGTTGGATTGTGAAATACTTCAGGTATTCTATTTGTGTGGTAGTAAAGGCCTCTGATAAGTTACTATTTTCTAAACAAAATTGGTACAGTGTTTTTATGAAGGACTATAAAACTCTGCATTCACGCTTATTACCAGTTACTCAAATTTTTATTTTAATTTGCATTTGAACAGGAGCAGGGCAAGTCCATCTACCACTTCTAGTAAAATATACAGCAACTGAGGCTGGTACTCCATCTTTGCAAGCCAATGGAGCACATTAAATTATACAAGTGTGACACACACATTTCAACCTCTGACTAATGCTGTCCCACCCTGCTTAATGAAAGACCTGAAATTTCTTCTTGTGACACACCTGAAACATGTTTCTAATGCAACTCTACGCAACTATACATGGTAAAAGAGGAAATGCGATGGGAAAATTCTGGGTCATGTATGTATTTGCACCACTGACTCCAGAATTACAAAAGGATACGTAGAAGGCATATTTAGGAATTAAATAACTCCACAGACAGCAGAGAAGTAAAACTGTTCTCAACAGCAGCTGGACATTTTAAATGGTCATTTAATTAACAGAGGTGAAGACAACCTTTTTGCTTTACATCTGCGGAATCATTAAAATTTTAAGGGAAAAAAACCCGAACACTCAAGGAACTGCTTCACTGAAAATGAAGTTTTACACAACTCATACATTTTCTTGATTCTTTTGACTGTTGTAATAAATCTGTGCACAGTATGTATGCTTACGTATATCTTTTCAAGTTGTTTTCCTCCCAAGAAAGAAAAACTATTAACTCAATTCTGTATTTTATAACATTTGCAATCTCAATAAGCAGAGGAAACTTGAAAAAAAGAGAAACAAAGATGCAGTTCCTATCTCCAGGATTTCAAGGACCAGTTTTCCTAGGTGCTTATTCTCCTTTTCTTACACGACAAAGTGGTTTCTCAGGTCAGGTAAACGCCAACAGTAGCCAGTAGTGACCCCAAATACCTTCATAGCAGGAAGGGCATAGAAACACATAATTTTTCCCCTCTGAAGGGCAATGCAGACATTTCGAAGCAGAAAACAATTCTGCCAGTTGTACTCTGTACAGCACAGGATTTAGGTTCAGATGGAGACAACTCCACCTGTTCACCGTGAGGCTGTCCAGCCAAGCCCTCGGACCAAAGCAAGCCAACACACACCTTTACCGCCTAGGGATTTTTAGACTTCTACTTCAGCTTTCTCGATGCCTCCTCCTTCCAGCACCTGCAACTCTCAGGGCACTTTCAAAGCTTACAAATGTTGTTTCAAATAGAGTTCAGGTCCCTCCCCCTCGAGCTCGATTTCAGGTGCTTCTACATTTATTTCGTCAACTCCAAGCCCAATACAGCTTGCGAGGAAGAGGGAAGCACACCCGGGCTACTCGCGCTTCCTCTGCTCGTTCGTAAAAGAAAACGCCAAAAAGCAAAGATCCCTGTGGAAAACGCGTCCCGCCCTGGCGGGGAAGGCCCCTCCGCCCGCTCGCCCCCGAGGGCCGGGCTCAGGCAGGCAGGCAGGATGCGCCGGCAGCTCTAGCGGGGACAAGGCCCGCCCTTCGCCTGGGGAGAGACCCCCCGACCCCCAGAGCCTCTCCGGGGCTCAGGCAGAGCCTCTCCGCCACCAGAGCCAGCCTCCCAAGCCAGCCCCTCGGCAGGCTCCCTCCCGCCGCGCCGGGGCCCCGCGGAGAGCCGATCGCGGACCACTTACCCCCAGAAGGCAAACTTTCAGCTCCCTCAGAGCCATGGCCGGGCAGGCTGCGCCTTTAACGAGGGGCTGAGAGACAGTTCAGAGCGATCATACCCCTTCCCAAGGCACGCGTGCACCCGAGGCCTGCGGGGGCAGCCCCCCGCCGTGGTCACCAGTGAGCCGTCCTGCTCGGGCTCCGCGGACGCGGCGCCATCTTGGGCGGCCCGCCGGAGTCACCTGACTACATCCCCCGCCCGCCGCCGCCGCGGTTCGCTTCCCTCTCCAGAGGCGACGGCGGCTGCTGAGGGGCGATTCGCCCCCCGGCCGCGGCTGGTTGGTAAACCGGTCGCGTTTCGGCTGCGCGGGGGCTGACCCGGAGGCAGGAAATACCAGCGGCTCCTCCCTTTGCCCTCCCGCTCCCCTCCTCTTCCTCGCCCATGTCCATTCCAAGATGGCCTACGGTGAGTGGGGCGGGCGGGGGTTGCTGGGGCGGCTCATTTGGGGCTGCCGCCGTCCTTGCCGTAGCCCTCAGAAACCAACCCCCCGGTGTTTCTCTTCTGTTTTTGTTTGTAGGGATCCCTTTGTGTTTTGTGGATTTGCAGGATGACTTAGATGATTGTGAGTAACTGTTTTTTATTTTTCTGCTCTCTGCTGAGGCCCTCCCCTGCTCCCCCACTCCCGGGTCCTTCTCTCGTCCTGCTTCCCTCTCCGCGTTTTTACACAGGTTAGGGTGAGGGGAGGCTTTGGAGGCTGTCTGTCATGGTAGGTGAAGGCTTGTAGTGTGTTTGGGCTCCCGAGTTAAGAGCGTGTTTGTGGTCTGCCGGAGCGCGGTCCTGCCGGGGCAAGTGGGCTCGGCTCTCCCTCAGCTGCGGCCCCGCCTCACCCGCCTTGTTTTAAAAGCCTTCCAGCGCTGGCTGGAGGGGACGAGCCGCCGGAGGATGGGCAGCCTCTGGGAGCCGGGTTCTGGGGGGCAGCCACCGTCCCGCTGGGGAAGGAGGACCCGTGGGCGAGAGGCAGGCGTGGGGCGGTATCTGGGAACCGGCCTTCCTAGAGAGTGTTTCAAATGGCCGCTGGATTTACGCGCAGCACCTCCAACAATGGCCCGCGATCCATCTCGAGGAAAGGAAAACGGGGGGTTTAGGGGATTAACTCCGCTGTTGTTGCCGGTGGAAATAAGCCTGGAGCAGCCGAGCGATTTCTGAGCTGCGGGAGCTGAGAGCCCTGCAGAGGCTGCTAAGGACGCCTTGTGTTGCTGTCCCCGCATCCCTGCGGCACCGGCGCTCGGCGGGACCTGCCTGCGGTGGCTGCGTGTGCGCCTTGGCAGCGGGGCTAGAGGAGAGCCCGCCGCTGTGGGTGTTGCGGTCGGCTGGCACAAACCCGTAGGGTTAGGTTAGGTACCGTGTTGTAGGTCCGAGACCAGGCACCAGCTGCACCTCAAGCTGGTGAACTCCAGAGTTGTGTTTACATTGGTAAAGCTGAAAGCCTATCGTACAGCTTGGCAAGAGCAGTTGTTTGAGATAAATCTTAGACTGGTAATTCTATGAATTTGTATTGTTTCAGAAGGCAGCAGCGGGATGGTTTCATTGGCACTTTGGATTCTGGATTGACTTCTCTATAAAAAAAAATGAAAGCTGATACTTGAATTTGTTTCTTGTGAGAGGCTGTTTATCATAAGACCATTATTGTTTAATAATACTTGAAAATGTGTAACAAATGGCTACCCCCAGTCTAGCAGGAATAAGCTAATTTAGAAAGAAGGTGGTATTCAAGAATATCAGGGGAAATGTTAAAGTACAAGTGACATCTGAAGTCTTCCGTGGGAAAGGTGCGCAGGGGCATTGCTGCTGCGGGCAGGAGGTTGTTCTGTGGGATTAGTGAGTTGTTGCTCTTAGGTGTTGCTCTCAAGTCTTTGCGGTTTCTGTGTTTCACTGGTAGGTAGCAGGAAAAAAAGATGTGCTGTTTATTTTCCTTGTATTTTAGAAAAGTTTGGGATCTTTTGTGATGTAACTATAAATGACGTGATTAATTGTGTAAGAGTTTTTCGCTCTGTATTTTTGTGAATTTGAAAATGTTTTTAACAGTTATATAGCTATATTGTAACTGTAAGTCTTTATGAATTTAAAACTAATTAAAAAGCATCCTTCTTCCTTAATACATGTATTTATTTGAAAAGCTAGAGATAAAAAAATGGAGTAATTGTGGAGGATAGGAATGGAAATACACATTTAATACATAGGGTCTTAAAATTTTAATAACACTGTACAATGTTGCTTAAAAAGAAGTGCTAAAAGGTTATTACTGCAGTAAGTCAAATGTCAGAAGTCATCACCTTAGATGACTAAAACCATGTATGTGTTGAGCAGGATTTAAGTGAGAAGGACACTAGCTGATGCATTTCAATGTGCTTATGCTGATTTCAGTACCATTTTGCAGTGAGTTCCTCTAGCAGTCCAGCTGTGACAGTTGTTCGTGTAGTACCTTAGTTAAAAAACCCCAAACCCACAACACCCCAAATGAAGCCCCTAATAGTGCTACTGAATACTGAGCTGTTTGAACTGGTTGGGGTGTTCTGCATTGCTCCCAGTTCCCTTTCCAATTTTCTTCTCTCTATATTAAGAACAAGGAAAAAAAAAAACCCCAAAACCAGAATGAGTGTGTCATTTGAGTTTTGTTTGCTGAGTGTGTATAGTGCAAACAGAAGAAATAAATGCAAACTTCCTGTAGCCTGCAGTGCTTTGTTTCAGGTCTTGGCCTTGAATGGGGTGACCATCTTCAGGAGTTGTTTGCTCTCCAGTAGTGTTGAGTCTTTGCTCTGTTGAGATTGTAACAGCATTGTCTGCTAAACTGATTAAGTTTGATGTTTGGAGGTAAAACTCTAGTTTGAGTCACGAAGTAAAAATGTTCAAATAAAGAAGGTTTTGTTATAAGCAGTAATTAATAAACGTTTTATATGGATCACTGAAAACTTGTGTAAAAGAAATGATTAGTTTCAGGATGAGCATGTAAATAAATGTGCAGTTTGGAGCGTTACTGAAAGCTTATGGTATGATTAAAAATATTCTTTGACAATGTAGTTAGAATTACAGCATTAAAATCTGTTTGTGTTACAGCAGAGTTCAGATGTCACATCTGGACTGAGAGGCTTCTGTGCTAATCCAGTGACTAGTCTAGCAGAGGTCATGGTGGGGTTTAGGAAAAATCTCTGAAATAAATCACTGGAACTGGATTTTTATTTTATGAAGTAAATAGAGGAAACAGTGTTACGCACATTGAAGATCAATTCCATCAAAACAAATGGAGAGTCTGGGAGATTCCTCTGCGTATGGGGAAAAGGTGTAGTAAAATCTGCTTAAATTCATGGAGTACAGTTTGAAACTTGTTTTTTGTTAGGTGAGAGACTGGATGATCTGGATAAATAATTACCTTAATTATGCCCTTTGTCCAGTAGAGAAAATGTATTTTTAAAATTGCTTTTCCCTTGTAAAAACAGCAGGAGGGAAAATGATCTCCTTGAGCTCATGAAATCATTGACTATTTATTGTTTTATATTGGAAAATGTGGCTGGTGCTATTAGCTAATGATGTTGAATTGCACAGTTAAATCCTGTGTCCTTGCAGGTGTTTCTTACAAGCTCTAAGCAGCTTTGGGGTCTAGGTCAGACTAAGGCGTGGTGAACTCCAGCTCAGCTGTGAATACTGTCACATTTATTCTTGTTGAGAAGTAGACAGATTTCAAGATTGGTTGTTATATGTCATTAGAAAGGGAAAAAAGCCTCATCTTTGCTTTGCCTATGAAAGAACATTAGATAAGAAAAACGAGTTCATTACTTTTCTGTAGTTTACTTTCTAGTGCTCTGGTGTATTTTAAAACTTGTAAGTATTTATAGCTTCTTACTTTATGGAAAAAGAACGTTAAAATTCTTGTGAGAAGACAAAATGGATTCTGCCATGATTATTCCTTACTTATATGTACACTGAGTGCAAAAAAAATTGAGGTATTTAACTCTTGATCCTGAGAATAAGTACTTTGCTCTATTTTCCCTCTGGTCTTAGAAGCACTGGTGTGTGATTAGCTAATTTAAATGCATAATAGAACTACTCCAAGTAGCAGAATTGAGCATGTTCATCATGTTTACAAAATTAGTCCTAGTACTGTAGTCAAACTTAGAATTGAGATTTACTTAATCGTCTTTTGAATTGGTAGGAATTGTGAAGTATTTGAAGAGAACTGGTAAGAGCCTTCCTTAATTTTTAAACAGCTTCTTATTCCAGGAACAGGTGGGCACTAGATAAAGTATGTTGATTTTTTTTTTTTAATTTTCTAAACCCTAATAAATCTTTCTTTGTGTAACAGGTGGCTAGCCTCAAAATTAGCTAGTGAAAAAGTGGCCCATCTGCATGCATTTCAAAATACATGTATGTGACCATTTATTCCAATCCCACTGTTTCCTTGCGCTTGAATCCCATGGAACTTGTTGGTCTGAGCATATTGCCTGGGAGATCAGCCGAATTCAGAACTGCTCCAGCCTTTTAATTCAGCTGGGTTTCTTGGAGACCATGCTTTCTTAAATCAATCTGCTTTTTATTTTTTCCCCTGAAGACACAAGTATAACATTTTGCACCGAGTATGTTCAGATGTTTTCTCCTTTAAATGAGCTGTATTTCTGAGAATGTTTTGGATCATGTTAAATAACTGTAAAGCAGAGTTTTATATGTGAAACAGGGTTGACTTTTTTTCTGTAGGAAAAAAGCTGAGGCTTGGTACCTCTTGGTAACAGAGGATTTTTTTAATACAAAAGGTAATTTTAATGGGTATTAATGTAGTTTAGAGTCAAAGTTCATTGTCCCGGGTCTCGGATTAAAGGATTCTTTAGGAAATAGTGTTTACAATATAAAACTGGTAAAATAAGAGTGGTGTAGCTGAAGGTTAATTATCCTGATCAAGGTACAACCATTTCAATCCTGAAGAAGTTGTTAGATTGGAGATTGTGGCGTTACAAATAGAGAGACTATAATGCAGTGGCAGTTTCAGTGTGCATTATGAAATAATGCAGACTTTCCTTTAAGATGTGCAAAAGCTTTGTACTGATTGGTATCGCATATTGGGAAGGACTGTAATTTTTTTCAATTACCCCAGAATACTGAAGATGGGGATTAACCTAGAGTGCCTAGATTGTAATCTGAGGCACAGTTTTGAATACAGTCTGTTTGGCTTGACATTGTGCTTTGAAGTTATCACCAGTCTTATGCTTTCTTTACTGATTTAAATAGCTGATATAGTGTCCTGCCAAGTCAGAAACTGTCTTGTTTGCAGTGGTTGTCACTCTCAGCACATTGTGCTGCTTTGAGAGACTGCTTCTTGCGTTCAAGAAGCTGTGTTGATGCAATTTGCATGTACTTAACTATGATCACAGTTGTTATATTATCTGTGTTAAGGAAATGTGCATAATTGTAGAAGCGCTTGGTTGTGAAAATTGTAAACCCAGAGCAGGGCTATCAGCTACTCCAACATGATTCTCTAGATTTGGTTGCTGTGTGTGTATGTTATTCCTTCATATTTGTTTCAAAGATGAAGGAATTAAAAAAAAATTGGCAGCAAAGTTAGCCTTCTCCTTCCCCTTGCAGTCTTACTTTTTGCCTGTAACTGAGTGCGTGTTACTGCATTAGGTGGCTGCTACAATTGGTGAGGAAAATTGTAACAGTTGGGCTGCTAGTATTTGGTTAAAAGTCTGAAGCAGCAAATACAAACAGAATGTAGAAAAGAGTAGGTTTGCATGGCAAAGTCTGTAGTTGGTAGGTCTGCAGTAGAAAGCTCCCACTATGTTCACAAGTAGGGTAAAGTTGATGTTTTTCCCAAAGCTACCAGCCTGAACTAGATGTACGGGACCCAGTAACTACAGTGAGGAACAACGTACCTTGGTAACTTTGAAACGAGCAAAAACAGCAGCATCCTCTGAGTTTTACTGTCATTGTTAAAATTTTAGTTTCTTTTAATGGGATTTACATACCTTTTGAACATGTTGGGCATTTTGTGCATGCAGTTTTGCCAGCACTAACTCGTAGTGTATGTGGTTAGTCCACTCAGATTGCAAGGTGAAAAGTGTTAAAAGCCAACAGTTTTACAACAGTTGAAAAGAAGTCTCAAAGCTTGAATTTACAGGTGTATGTGCAGGTGTTAATCTTGATTTCATAGGTACAATTTAAGTTACTTATTTTGTAAGCTATTGCCAGTGATGTACAGAGACTCTCCTTTGGAAGAATAGCTCTACAAAAAGATAGAGTTAATATGGTGTGTTTTGCACTGGAACATCTCTTGCTGACTCTTGGATATTTTTTTTTTTTTTTTTGGTTACTCTTGTGTTTCAAGTTGGGTTTGAAGATTATGGACCAGACTGTGATAGCATGAGGATAACTGCATTCTTGGATATTCCTGGACAGGATAACTTAACTCCCCTGGCTCGTCTAGAAAAGTATGCCTTCAGTGATAACATATTTAACAGGTAAGGGGACGATAGCTCCAGTTGGTGATGTTAATGTGTCACTGCTTCTGTTACTGTTCTCTTAAATGAATGCCTACTATTATTTCTGTTTGAGTAACTTTTGTATAACATTGCCGTAAAAAGAAGTTTTCTTTCTTCATGATCTGAATAAGATCTCTCTTGATTCCATCTTTGTTCTGTTGGGACATGGAGAGCTGTACAACTGGTGTGTCTGGATGGTTGGATAAAAGCTTGATCTTTTATAAGGTACCCTTTTACATGTTGTTGGCAGGTTATTAAGGCAATTAATATGTTGTTCACTCCACAGGCAAATTATTGCCAGAGGTCTTTTGGATGTCTTTCGAGACTTCAGTAATAATGAAGAAGACTTCCTGACTGTAATGGAAATAGTGGTCAGGCTCTCTGAGGATGCAGGTCTGGAAGTTTTTGTTTGTTTGGATTTATTTATTTATTTAAATGTTTGTAACTTATTTTACCTAAGCTGCAACATAGAAGTCAATAACTTTCCAATTTGAAAGACAATGAGTGAACTAAATAAACTAAATTACCTAATAGCAATATCTGTTAGTGAAAACAAGAACAGTTGTGCATTTTAGATTCATGGTGATTGGGTTTTCTGTCTAGTGCTCTCACTTTATCTGGCTTATTTGGGAACTGATCCCAGGTCTAGTCTGTGATGATGTATGTAAGGCTGTTCTATTTTATTCAGCTTTCCTTTAAGAACAGGTAATCTCAGTGGTGATATTTCTTCCTGTTTTGAATGTTTTCACAACAGAATAAAATTAAAGTATTCAATAACAAGAAAACCCCTACTTTTTTCTTAAGGTACCTTAATATTAGGGTCTTAATTTAATATTTACTGATGTGGCTTTGGCTTTCTTTTTATTACTAGAACCAACTGTACGTACAGAACTGATGGAACAGATACCTCCTATTGCTATTTTTCTGCAAGAAAGTCGACCAAAATTCCCAACAGCATTTTTTGAATACCTTATGCCCATAGTAGTGAGATACCTCACAGATGTTAACAATCAGGTAGGAAAAGCAACAATGTGAGTTGAGTCATTGGAAAATTGTGTGGTTCAGTGAATTTATGGCACGAGAAAGAGATAATAGGAAAAATCCATGTTGATTGATCCTTTCCTTAGCAGATGATGGGAAACTTGCAGGATTTTCCAAGCAGCATATTGGCAGGAGTCTGTTGCAGGAGTCATGACTTCAAAATCCTGTCTTCTGCTTCATCTTTTGGCTTCTCCTCAGAATTTAATGAAATGCCATCTAATGATCACATTAAACTTAATTATTTCTTAATAATTCCCTGCAATGTTAAGACTGAGGTTTTTTTCTGTTTGTTTTTTAACTTGCACCTGTGTGTTGATTGAAAACATGCCTTCTGTGGTACTATACAAGTACAAGGTAAATGTTTTTGTAGTGACATGCTTCATTTTGTTTTGCTTGTTCATGTTGATAGGTTAGAAAGGCAGGTCAAGAAGCACTGCTTATACTACTAGAACAAGATCTTGTTGCTCAGAGTGACATTGAAAGTAAGTTGTGTCCAATTCTGTTGGACCTCTCTGCTCCTGACAGTGATGACGAGTACAAGGTGGAAGCTGTGAATGTAAGTGAATTTAGAAGAAATCTGGTGTCTTTACTTCTTTTTAAAATCTATTTTGTTCTCTACCTTTTAGGTCCTATAAAGCTCTTTTTGAATATAACAAATTTGTGTGAAATTCTCATGAGTGTAAACATCAGAAAATACTGTGCTTGCATTCTTAGTGTTCTGAGAGGTTTTACATTAATCATTGAACTTAAACTTTCTATACCATTACCCCTATTTCAGTTAGTTTTCTTCCTTCTCTATTGGTCAGTTGCTTTGCTGTGAAGTGAGAAGCTGTTTTTGTGGTATAGTTGAAGCTCAAGTGTGCTAAGCTGTGAAGCCTTGAATCTGTAGGTTTTTTAGTCATTTGTTGTGTTGAGCACCTTTGAAACAATGTGAATTCTCAATTTGAATGGAGTCAGAACTTGATGCACCACAGTAAGAGGTTGAAAGTGATCTGAATTGAATTCAAGAAGAAAGCAAGGCTGTCCTGAGTACTGTTTATTAATGCCTTTGGCTAAGGGTAGAGGTACTTTGGGTAAGCTTTCTCTAGGTCCTGAATCTTTTTGGTGCAATGAAGAAATCTGGGCTTCTATGTCAATGAAGTGATTGAGAATCTTTCTGAAATAGTGCTTCTTGAGAATTGAGCTACTCAGTGCAGCAATTGAGAACAAGAATGTTCTTGTATGCTTAAAAATGTAAAATATCACATCTTCAAACTCAATAAAAGTTTTTTCCCAAAATGATGAGAGTCTTTTTCCTATAGGTTGATGACTTACTGAGTACTTGAATTAATAGGAACTACCAATCCTTTCCATTCATAACAGTAATTAAGATGAGGTCCAGGAATAGTTCTGACATGTATTTTGACATTAACATATTTGAATTTTTAGTTTAATGCATCAAATCTTTAATTTTTATTCTGGAGTTTTGAAAATGTGAGGTTTAAAGAAACCATCTTTATACTTCAGGATGCTAAATGATAGTCAAAATAGAGGCCAAATAACTTTAAAATGCAGTTGGTTCTTGTCAGCCTTATTTTAATTCTTGCTAAGATTTAAGTTCTCCAGTAGTTTCTTTACATTTGCTCTACCAGGTTTCAGAGTAATGTTGTAAAATACAGATGATGACCTGATCTTAATTATTAAGTGTTTTGAAAAAAACATTCCCTGTTCACTTTCAAGAAATCAGGTGACTCCAGAGAGAAGTGCTGGTGTGTATTTACATTTCAGCATGGATATCTGACACTTGCCCTGTAAAATAGTTTTACCAGCTAAATTTTCCTCTTCCTTGTTTGGGAGTCAAATTTTGCTTAGGCAGTTTTCCAGGGTGACATCTGAGCACCAGATGCCTTTTAGGAGTTTGATAATTTGTAAGAAAGGCCTTGAATGGTGTCTTCCTTAGTTCTTATTTAGTGTTCTATTATGAAGGCAAACATTTCTACCAGTCTTGGGTTTGTTGATGTAGAAAGCTTCAATAATTTTTGAAAGATAAAAATAGCAAGTGATGAGTACTGTTAATCTGACAACATTTTTTAAGCATTAAACTCCTGGTGTTGCAGGCAGAGCAGTTGAGTAGAAAGGAGCATGCGAGCCTCTTCCATTTTACTGGTGCAAATAGAAAAATGATTTACTGGTGCAAATATAAGCAAGTTATCCCCAAAAGTGGGAGCTAAAAGGAAATGTACAATCCAAACCACTTGGTTTTTCACAGCAGAAACAGTGTTTGAAACCGACAGTTCCTTGGAGAAAGCTAAATTAAATTAATGAGCATCTGACTAGTTTTCTTTGATTATGCTGTGATGTTAACTCCTGAAATTTCTGAGGAAGATTCCTGTGAAGCGTGCATTACCTTACATGTAGCTAGTTGATCTTACTCTCCCTTTTCTCTTCTGTTCTATGGTAAACTTTTATCATGTTGTCTGAGCTTATAAAGAGCTGAGACTGTGCTTGTGTTTAAGTATCTGACCAGTCCTGTTAAAGCCAAGGGGTTTATTGCATGCTTAAATTTGTGATTTGTATGCTGGCTAGTGGAATGCAATTTGTTGTCTTCATACAAAATATTGTTGTATGCCACAATTAAAAACACTTCGAAAATATGTTTATTAATAAAAGTCTATTTAACTGTATAAAAAAGCCAGTGAATTATGTGCAGCAATGTTTTGTTTAGGCACAATGGTGTAGAATGATTTCAAATAAAAACAGTTGTAGGAAAAGACAAGCAATGCGTAGCAGTTAAATCTATTTGATGGTAGTAGCTCCCTTGCTCTCAGAAGTAATTTTTAGGAGGAATATTTGGTTATGCTGACAAGCTTTATAATTTCCTTATGTGTATCCTCTTCTCTATTTTTAGATTATCTGTAAAACGGCTTCTATGTTGAGCAGAACAACATTTGAGCACATGCTGCTTCCCCGTTTCTGTGAACTGTGCAGTGATGGGAAATTGTTTCAAGTCCGGAAGGTTGGTTTGTTTTCAACCCGAAACCACTTAAAAAATTAATTTGCTTGTTGCAGTTCAGATGCCTTCCTGAGTAATTTAGTTATAACTTTAGCTGATGAATTTTGAAAGTATGGAAGAGCAGTTTTAATTTATTGACATGTCTATAGTTTCTGTAGTTCAGTAAAGAAATAGATAACTGTCCTTAGTGAAAAGCTTTGGTGTAGCAGTTAAACTGATCTTGCTCATTTATTAGTTTTACACAAATTTTTTTCTTTTTTTTAAAGTGCTGGTTTTGGTTATAGGGTGCAACAAAGTTACCTGATCTCTGTCATCTTATTTAAAAACCAGAAATTCAAAAGCAATAGATATTTGAGACATCCTTCCTTTTTACAACTAAAAACTTGTATTATTGAAAGGAGAAAGCCTGCAAGTGTAAGACTTATTTTAATTCCTCTTTGAGTACAAAAGGAAACTTGTAGTGTAAAAAGTCTTAAAATGTTTTAGTAGACTTAAAGGTCATGCAGACCTTCAGCTTGGTCCTTAACATAAGCTGCACTTGTTAGAATTTGAGCTGCGTTTTAGCCTTCCAAATAAGCATGTAGAATGAATACATCTTATATTAACACGGTCCTATTTTAATTGATTTCAGATTTTGGTGACGTCTTTTTCCAACATGAGGGGATGTCCCTTTTGCCTTAATTATGGAATTTGTAATGTACTGTAAATGGTACTAACTTGAGACCTTGATTAAACTTTGCTTCAGCAAAGTACTTCAGCTGGACTCAGCCATAGCAAAGATAGTTCTCCCAGTACACCTAAGTCCTGACCCTAGTATCGTATTTTAGTCTGCTTCAGTTTTGACAGCTGCTGTTCATAGTAATTTGAACTTTCGAGTAGGTTTATTAGTCACTTTAAGTGGTGCTAAATAGATGATGCTCTTCATGCAGAAACCTTTATCACTATTGATTTCAAAGGCATGTGGCTTATGGAAGCTTGTTCTAATGAGTCTTTGTTCGAGATGAGTTAGTGTTACAGGATGTAGTTACATGGTTGAAATTTGATTAGTCAAATGTGCAGTTGTTATGTGGGATGAATAATGCAGGGTGAAGTTGATAATAAAACTAATGCACTTGAAGGAGCCAGAATGTTATTCATGACTTTTTTTTATTTCTCAGATTTGTGCAGCTAATTTTGGTGACATTTGTAATGCAGTTGGGCGGGAAGCCACAGAAAGACTGCTGGTATGTAAAAATCAAAATCCGTTCACAAGACTTGTATGCCCCAGTTCAGAAAGTTTAATAATGAGTTCTTTTATTGTCTTCTCTGTAAATTAATCTGTGTGCATGCATTTTTTTACTTTTTTTTTAAATTGATTTGGCTGAGGGTTTGGTTGCAATTAGCAAAACTGGGAGTCAATAGAAATGGAAAGTTCTTGTTTTGCAAACATTTTGAAATGTACTTGACAGCATACATGTTTATATAGACGCTTTAGAATTACTGACTCTTTTTTGACCTGAACTACATAATCGGTCAAGTTACAATTTCAGAAAGAATCATTAATGGCCTATCTTTCCTATTTTTTCCTAGTGCATACAGTTACACATAAAATCCTAATGAGTAAATGGCAGGCATAGCTTTTCCAATTTCTTCCATTAATACGTATTTTTAATCCATCTGCGTTTATTCTATTCTTCATTCATTTTGTTCCCTTGAGTTATCATTGTCTCCAGTTTTCAAACAAATACCTTGATAGTAATATGCTGCAGCCCTTTGTTTAGTCTTGCTTTTGCTTATTTTTGGCAGATTCCCAAATTCTTTGAACTCTGTTCTGATAGTGTTTGGGGAATGAGAAAAGCTTGTGCTGAATGCTTTATGGCAGTGTCTTACACCACATCCCCGGAAGTTCGCAGAAGCAAACTCTCTCCACTGTTTATCAGTCTTATTAGTGACACTTGCAGATGGGTAAGTAACATTACCCAAATTCTGGGCAGGTTAGAAGTGCACTGTACAAGTTCTCTAAATTTGCCAGGATTGGTCTAATTTCCTAAAATCTAGTCTCCTGTAATAAGATAGTAAAAGAGAAAAAATAAGATATGACTTAGGATTTCTATCAAAAATTCTTTTTATAAGTGTAATCACTTGTTAGAATATGTTGCTTGTGTTGAAGGTGTTAGTTGAACTGGACAGTCCTGTCCTTCAAATTTATAACCTTCAAAAACATTTCCTCACTGTGATTGTAGATACGTGGTTAATATTCTAACACCCTTTGCTTAGTTGTCACTTGGTAATTGATAATTGGTTATATCTGATATTAAATGAAGCTGTTCAAGTAAGAAACAACTGATTCTTAATTTAAAAAAAAATTAAAATCTTTGGGTATTAATTCTGTAGGAGTTGCACAAATCCTCATGGTTGTCGTTATGCTATTGCAGGTTCGTCAGGCTGCTTTTCAGTCTCTTGGCCCGTTTATTTCTACCTTTGCAAACCCCTCAAGTGCTGGTCTTTACATTCGAGAAGATGGAACACTGAGTATCCGACCATCGATGCAAGATGTCAATTCCAGTTCCTGTCAGCAAAACAACGATATAACTTTAATGTCCTCTAGCACAAATGCTACATTGTCCAGGTAAACTTGTGAGAAAGATGTGGTGTAGTGGAAGAGGGAAGAAGATAATTTTTAATTGCTGTTCAGGGTAGAAAAATCCGAGCTTGAGAATATAGTTTCAGAAAAGGTGTGAAGAGTGAGGTCATGCAGTGGCTGAGTGTAGCCACATTATTGAAAAATTCACTCACAGGAGGCCTCACAGGAGGGTAGAGGGAAAACTGGTGAAAATAAAGCATCCTGGTAACCTAGATTCTACCTTTCTTCAGAGAAAATAAGCTTCTGTAGTTGATGCTATCTTTTAGGACGTATTTAACTGAAAAATATTGTTACAGAACATTTTATTTGGGTAACTGTATGTGTGTCTGTTACCAGTTCAGAACAACTGATGGAAATCAAACCAGAATCGCTGACTGAAGAGGCTTCTGCTGACACTAATATGGATCTTTCAGTTGAGAAACTAAAGAAAGATCCACAGGAAGAAAGTTCAGATCATTGTACCAATCCTGGAGAAGATATGTCTCAATTGTCTCAGGGTGACAAAGTTGCTGCTGGTGCCATAGAAGTCCTTAAGGACAGCAGTTTTCCTGGAGCAAACTCAAGGCTACAGTCTGCTGAGGATTTATTTAATACTTTTCTCTACTGGCGCCCTCCTCTGCCTGACATAAGTCAGGATCTGGAGCTACTTCAGTTCAAGACTGAAAAGCACAAAGATAGCTGCTCTGTGCCGTGTAATAACTGCGTTGCTAGTAGTGAAATAAAAAAGGTTCTAGAAAGCTTACAGGAGCACATAGATGATCCAGATGTTCAAGGTGAGACTCTGTAACAACAAAGTTGTGTTTTCTCCAAGAGGTGTTCTCCTGGCGTTTACAAAACCTGGACTGCGTTTTAATTGGCTTGGTGTTCATAAGGGGATGAGGTGTCCTGGAATACTGAATTATAGCAGGAAGTTACTCAGCAGCCTTTTTCACAAGACCTGAGTTATTTCTAGAACATCTGGGGAAGCATTCATAGCTCCTGTTTGCATGAAAAAACAATCAGCTCAAACTACAAAAGCAAAAGAAGCTTGTTGAAATTTGTTAAAACTGTCTTTAAATTTAAGTACTGTAACTAAGCACTGTGGTGTTAGTGACAGAGTTACCTATTATCAGCTGAGTTCATCAAATATTTGGTTGAGTGATAATGGCCCTAATTTCAAGTCCTTTTCCCTTAGCCTCCCCGTACAAGCCTGTTGATGAACATACTGCTGATAGCCTGATAGTGGGATGCACGTGTGTTTCTTGGGCCAAATCCTTCTTGACAAGCCTGTCATCCATGGTCACCTCAGGATTTTTTGTTCCTTTCTAAGAGCAAATGTTTGCTAATATAGCATTTTTGTGTAGCTCAGAAGAAAAAAAGCACAGGGCTTCTTTTTATCCTTTCAAATTAACTAATTACAAGCTTAAAGTTTTTAAGTGCGGAAGCAAAACTAAATAATCTTCTTTTGCCTTATACAGCTCAGGTCCAAGTGTTGTCTGCTGCTCTCAGAGCTGCTCAGTTTGATTCTGTCAGTGACTGTGAGGCCGGAAAGATGGAAGAAGGCAGTGGCAAACTTGAGAACAAAAATATTTCAGATGAAACAGCTGTTTCAGATGCTACCTGCAATCGGGTGGAGAAGGCCAGTCTTTCAACCCCTGCTTCCCAGGATAACATCAGTGACCAGTCTGCTGCCAGTACACTGCAAAGTACAGTAAGTGTGCATTGTGCTCCGTGTCTGAAATGAATTCTTCCCAGGTGAAGTACTGTGTTCATGTAGTCCCTGGTATAACTGACCCACTTCTGATCTAAAGCCTTTGATCACTACTACACCATAACCATCCCATGCTACTTATTTTAATTTAAAAAGAAAAGCTACAGAAGGCTATTACTTCTGTTTGCACACAAATTACCTAAGAATCCGTTTTTCAGTAGTCTTTTATTAGTCATTTCAGATTAAATGTACCAAGTACAGTCTCACCTCTTCCTGCAATGAATCTAAACTTAGCTTTTTATCTCCAGACAGGAGGTTGAATCAGGTGGTGACACACTTCCTGGTTACTATTTCTTGATTATGATGTGCAGGCAGGATAAAAAATAATTGTTTGCACAATATTTAATGTTGCTGGCACTAACTCTGAAATATGAAAAAAGAGCTCTCCTTTTCTTTGAACATAAATCCTGTATGAAGAAAAACATAAAATACCATGTGAGACTTCCAACTTTGTGTTTTTGGTCTTTTAAACTTTTTAATTATTTTGAATGTTTTCGTTGATGCTTGGGGAGAGGTGGGTGCTTCATACTTTGGTAGGCTTGGGAGTTTCCAGTAGTACATTATAAAGTGAGTAAAGCTTTTATCATGGTACTGACTGACGTGGAGTAACTGCTAAGCTGTCTTGTTTAATGTAGTTTCTTTAATGCTGAGAAGAAAAACAATTTAAGAGTAAAAAGTAAGATGGTAAAAGATCCAGAATCTGTGTGACTGGCTTTATTGCATTAAGTTAGACTGCTTTTTGTAGCAGTAGATCCAACTACTGTTCCCCCTGTTACTGCTACGGTCTTAATGGCGTTTGGTTTAGTGTACAACACTGTTGTCTTTTTGTACTTGTATGAACACCCTGAATAAGGCTTTGCCTGTACAAGGCTATTGTGTATCTGAATTGTATTGTTCTGTAGTGGGATGCTCTGAAATACCCCTGGCAGCGGTTAAGTTGAATTTGCATCACTAGCTATTATGCCCCCTTACAGAATTCGGAGGAGCAACATAGAGGAACCGATGTATTTTTAAAGAAAGAGCAAGAAAATAATCCACCCTTTGAAGATGACAAGTCAAAATTACAGGTGATGAAAAAAAGCATCTAACTGCTTTATTGGACTACTGGATACAGTTTATCTTATCCTTAATATAGTAATAGGTTTTGCAGTTGATCAGTTGCAGAATATAAAGAACTGCTCTGAGCATTTGAGGAGAACTCTGTTTTAAATCAGAAAGTTAGAAAAATTCTGCCTTTTTGGCGCAACCAGGGTAGGAACTGATAGAATTGTTGTCACTGGATTTACTGTTAGTCTTCAGCAAAGAATTTTTCAGTTTGGTTTGATGCAATGTGTTGATAGCAGTGAACAGTAATAATTAGTTTGACTGGCCTATCCTAAGGAGAGGACAAGCAACTACTGGGGTCATTTACCCTTTGTAAAGCTACCCCACAAAAGGGACATCTTGCCACTGTTCGTGTTTATCTGCCAGATAGCTAGTAGCAGGAGATTACTGTAGCACAACAGCTGTATTTTCTTCCTGATCTTAATGGAAAGTGTGTGGTGCTGATGGACTGTCTGTCTCTATAGGATATCATACCTCAACCTTTGTTAGACCAGTACTTGTCCATGACCGATCCAGCTCGAGCCCAGACTGTTGATACTGAAATAGCCAAGCACTGTGCCTATAGTCTTCCTGGGGTGGCCTTAACACTGGGCAGGCAGAACTGGCACTGCCTGAAAGACACGTACGAGACGCTGGCATCAGATGTACAGGTAAAAAACCAAAACTGAATCAGAATTTTGAGTGGCTTTTTTTTGTTCAGTTTGTTGCAGCAAAGTTATGTAACACCATATACCTTCTTACAAGGGATTGAATGTGCCCTAAAACGCTAAAACTCAAGATGTAAATCAGACTTCAGAAATATGATTAACATTTTCTACTGCTGCATAACTAGCCCTTTTTCTTCAGATCTCTTAATCCTTTCACAGTTGTAGTTCAAGCACTTCAGTTAGTGATGGTGCCTAACCTAAATTCCCTTTTTAAACTGTTTGCAGTGGAAGGTACGTCGGACGCTAGCTTTCTCCATACACGAGCTAGCAGTTATCCTGGGGGATCAGCTCACAGCTGCTGATCTGGTGCCAATTTTCAATGGATTCTTGAAAGATCTGGATGAAGTGCGTATTGGTGTCCTTAAACATCTGTATGACTTCCTGAAGGTAGGAAGGTATAATTTAGTTTCTCAAGATAATCTTTTGACTCCCATTTTATTACAAGTTTTTTAATGATATTTGCAGCTGTCAATACCCGATTACCTGTTTATTTTTGTGCAATATTGTAATTTTGTGTGTGCTGATTAACTGAAAACCGTTTGTAAATGTGGCAGTAAATGCTCCTAGCTCTTGTAAATAAATTGGTATTTTGTGCAGTCTAGCTGGAAAATTGGGCCATGAGCAATTTGTGTCTGGGTCTGGGAGAGAAGAGAGCAGATCCTGGTGGGCTGCTGCATTATAAACACAAATCCTTATTCTTTTGGTTGCTCAGTCTAGGCCCAGAGATGGTGCTTTGGTAGGTGTCCTTGCAGAAATGATCACTTAACATACTCATTTTGTATGTCAGTCTTACGTGTACAGATGCTTAGCTGATTTATGCAATTTTTAGTAAGCATTTCATGAGTGATTACTTGCTTTCAGGTGGGAAAATGCACATAGGTGTGAATAGAGTAATACACAAGAGAACTGCAAGTGTTGAATTTCAGCAGTTTTACACTAGTAATGTTTTTTCCTTTAGTTACTTCATGTAGACAAAAGGCGAGAGTATCTTCACCAGCTTCAAGAATTTGTGGTGACTGATAACAGCAGGAACTGGAGGTTTCGTTACGAACTGGCAGAGTATGTAATTCTCTTAACTTCTGATTTTTAATCTACATTAATAAGTAGGAAATAGGTAACTGCATTCAGAAGTTGGCACACCCTAATTAGGAGCTAAAAGATTGCAACCAGTCTTTATTAAGGAACTAAACTTAAAAGCCATTTGGCTGTGGGATTGTTTTGGTGGTTTTCTTTGGGTTTTTTTGTTCACTTGTTTTGGGGTTTATTTGTGTGGGTTTTTTCAAAGTTGTGTTGTAATCAAGTGTGACTAAAACTTAAATGTCTGATTATACTAAAATGGAGATCTGGTTTGCTTGCAGCTTATGAAATATGACAGTCTGATAGATATTATTCAGTGAGGTTTCAGATTTTATTCAGTTCTAGTCTGTGTTGTAAAATCAGTGAACTGTATATACAGTTTTTCTAAAATGTATGAAAGAAAAAACAGTTCTAAATTAGTTTTTGGAATTTCCACACGGCTGGGTATATACTAGAGTAACATCACAGAATTCTTTCTGTAGAAGCCCTGTTGATACTTGAAGCACCCGAAGAATGTTTGTAGCCGTAGTTTGCAACTAGAATCTGACCTTCACGTTTATCTTGTTCCTTTGTTTGTGCTGTTGAGGATTTACTCTCCCTTAGTAGCTTGGTGCAACAAACTCTGGCTCGCTGTAGTGCAAGGATGTCAGCCAGCGGTTCCCTGACACCTAGTGGAGAGCTGTCACTGTGCGGTCGGTTTGTGCACGGCTGCTGGTAGCACCCGCACAGTGGTGTGGCTGCAATGAGTTCTGTGCAGTTCCCAGATAGTTTTTTCAAATTTAGATTTCTACATGAAAATCAATACTTCATTTTTACTTTGCAAGAATGTGTAGGATGTTGGTCTAAAGTTGCAAAGAAACTTCTCTTTGTATTTCTGTTCGTAGCTTTTGTTATTTCAGATAATTTTCATTCATTGGTATATCTAGTTGGGATAAAAGTTTCTTTTGAACTGCTTGATGGATTAAAGCATCATGTGTGCACCTTTATAAAGTAGAGATAAGAACAAACTGTTAGTGCTTTGTAATAACTGTGGTATTTTTGAGGCTCCAAATGGTCCTTCCTGAAGTTTACCAGGTGGTACAATCAGAGCAGGTTAGTGTTGCACGTGCTACAGTTAATCTCTGTCTTTGTGTTGCAGGCAGCTGATCCTGATACTGGAACTCTACAATCCCAACGATGTCTATGACTACTTAAGGCACATTGCACTAACTCTCTGCTCTGATAAAGTTTCAGAAGTTCGGTGGATCTCCTTCAGACTGGTAGGGGATTTAGTTCACTTCCTGTCAGGAGAAGCGGAAAATGATGCTTGAGAGGGATCCCTGAAATCACTGTCTTATTTCAGACAAGCAGGGTGAATACTGATGTGTTTCAATAGCTGTGGTAAACAGAATGGGTGACAGTGAAATGAAAACTATAAAATATTTTGAGTTAGACTTCCATAGATATTAAAATCTTCTCTGTTGATTATATGTGAATGATAAATGTATTTTCAAGTGAACGAAAACCAGGATATAGAAAGTTCGGCCCCCCCCCCCCATTTCGGGGGAGTGTGGGGGGTGTGTGTGCGAAACCAAAAATTAAAAAACATTACTGATTTTTCCTCAAAGTTTGTTTAATATGTTATGAACATCATAATAATGTCATCATCCCATAGATGTCCATAGTAGAAAGATTGCTTCAACCTCTTCTTTCTCTTCATGGTGCCATGGACAGGGGCATTATTTTAACTTGTTTCAATGTCTTTTAGTGGTTTTTGTTTGATTGTTTCACATGAAGAAACAGCTTTTTAAAAAAAACCTCGAGCTTTATTTTACAGCAATTTATTAAATACTGCAGGCAGAGCTGATAACATTGAATATAGTTTTGGCATCCCTTTCTAGAATTGAAATGAAATCATGCTTTTTTAACTTTTTAAGGGCTACTGCTTAAGTCTCATCTCTCCTTTTTCCCCTCCTCCTTTTCCCCTTCTCCCTTCCTTTGCTTCACAGGTTGTAGCAATACTACGGAAGTTCTATGCAAACAATGCAAATGCACTGGGTTTAAATTTCATTAATGAACTTGTAGTGCGGTTTCGTCACTGCTCCAAGTGGGTTGGCAGACAAGCTTTTGCCTTCATTTGTCAGGTTAGAACGTTCTCTCTCTGTGTTTCTATGTGTATGTTTAATTTGGAGCCAGCGTGGGGTTTTTCAGCAACGTGGGCAAAACAGAAATTGAAATTCATGGGGTTTTTTGATATTTGTTGGGCTATGTGATTCTGTGGGTTGAGGAGACGGTAGCGTAGTGGGTCTGGTCTCAGTACTAGCATGTGGCTATCCAGTTTGGAAGCTGAGGTCCTTGCTTTGGTATGTGTCTCCAGCTGAGATAGCTGGTCCTTGTACTTTCTGGCATCCCAGCAGCAAAGTCAGGAATTAAGTCCTAAATGGAGATACATTTTCTAGTGCTTTGACATGCCTAGGATAAAGGCTCAGGAGAGCTCTTCAAGCTGCCAGTGGGTGCTAGACACCAGGAACTATTTCCCTCTTTATTCCTACTTAACCACCCCGCTCCAATCCAAAAATGCTTGCTGCAGTAGCAATGAGGAGCAGGGGTTGAATGTTGAAAGGCAAAAAGGTGATCCCAGGAAAGAGAACAATATTTCCTAAAATATAGTTGAGAGAAAGTTACGTGCTCTTGTTGGGTCATTTTCAGGTGAGCTGTAGAATGGTAAGACATGTTTTCATAAGAGAATTTTGAAGATTGTACTTATTTCACCAACACAGGGTGTATTTGTTCAGAGTTAAACACTGTCTGTTTTTAAATCGACAGGCCAGATTAGGGACAAGATAGAAAGGAATTGCAAATAGTGTATTTTTAACATAGATCTTGGTTCTCCTGTTCTGTGTTCTTGCAGGCTGTAGTAGAAGAAGAATGTATGCCTGTTGACCAGTTTGTTGAACACTTACTCCCCAGCCTTTTAAGTCTTGCTTCAGATCCCGTGCCGAACGTGAGGGTTCTGCTCGCCAAGGCTCTGAGGCAGACGTTACTGGAGAAAGGTGTGGTCATCCATGTGCTTTGAAATAACGGTCTCACGAACGTGCTGTCCTCTGCCACCGCAGTTCTTTATCGATTGTTGCAGCTGGTAAAAGGCCACGTGATTCTGTTTATACAGAAAACAGAATTATACACTGTAATCTGGGATACTGGGTTTGGGTTCAGATTTAGGACTGTAGGTTTAGGGACGTATACTGTAGTGGCTTTCCTATTTTAGTTCATTTGATCATCCTTCAAGGGCCTGAAGCGGGCATCGACAATCTGGCAAGTGCCGTATTTTATCACTAGAGGGCAGTGACGTCCTTGGGTAGAGCAAGAAGCACAGCAATCGCTGGGCGCTGCTGCAGGTGGTTATTTTTGGTCTCTGATGCATATGGCAAATACAGTGGGTTTTTGTGGTGTGTTCTTTTTTATTTCTTAAACATCACATTAGATTATTTTGATTGAAACCTTTATGTTACTGAAGTAGTCATCTTTGGAATCCTTCAGGAGAAGTGTTACACCTTTTTCTGAAATGGTTTGCTGTGTCATTTTAGTCTTAAGCTAATGGTTGTACTAGGGAAGAATGCAATTTTGTGTGCTGCTATAATTTCCTGTATTAGAATTCCTCAAAAACAAACAAAAATCATTCGATCTCTGATTGTTCAAAGGGAGATGCACAGGAATCACCTCTCCTGTCTCTTTTTCAGAATAAAGCATGGAGAATGTTCTGTAATGCACTGACAGTGGCAGCTTCCTGAGCTTGCTTTTGCTTGTTGATGCATTTCTATTCAGGGTTCAGCAAAAGGAATTTATCTTAGAAACACTGAAGTATCTAATAAGATGAATAAGAAGCAGCATATTTCTTTCTTTGTCAGCTTCCTTAGTTTCCTGTATTTTTTTCTCAGGAGCCTATAAATTTGATGAGCTACCCCAGGTGTTTTTGGCATCTTCTGTATTTCTGCACTACTTATGCCCCTAGAGTTTATTCTTTTGACTTTGACTAAAATTATCTTTTTCTCCCCTTATTCTAGCTTACTTTAAAAGTGTTGGCAATCCTCATCTAGAAGCTGCGGAAGAGACTATTCTAGCCCTGCAGTCTGACAGAGATCAAGATGTGTCCTTCTTCGCCACTATAAAACTGAAACAGGGCAACATGAGCAACACTACCATTGCAAAACCAAACTAATGTGGTGTTCTGCAGTAAACACTGAGCATCACAACAGTTGTGGACCTTATATGTGCAGTTAGTATGAATAATATGGACAAATACAAATTTTTTTTATTACCTGCTTCAGCTGGAAAAGATCTATTGAGAAGTGTTATGATCTTCCTTTCATGACCATGTTACATCTACAGCTGTCTCTGTCTGTCTGATATGCGTGAGGAATTCCTTTCAGTTTTGTGGTTTGTTTTTTTCTTTTTGGTGAATGTGGATGATAACTGATCTTGCCTGCAGTTAAGTATTGTGTGTAAAGTCTTACACCATGCTCAGTGTTTTGGTGTCATTGGAATCATATTTCATTTTTTAACAAAACATTTCCAGTAGTAGAGCAGTCTGCTATAACTTAAAACAGTTTATAAATCTTAAAAGCTGATTGTAGCAAACTTACATGAAGATATATTTTTCCTCACTTCTATTGTAGTTTTTGTACTGTTTCAAGTATTACATTTTAAATGAACAAAAGTGTATATATGTAAATAGTCCTGTGTTTTAACAAAAAACGGTGAACTTAATTCTGTATCAGTGGCAAAAGCTCAAAAATCATTTCATTTCATAGTTATTTTGCTAGAATTAAGGCATGGTTCATTTTTACTTGATATAATGTGGTATTTCTCAAAGCACAGAGAGCTCAAGATTCTTTGTATGTTGTGACTTTTCTATTAATTTGTTGTTTCTGAGCTGTACCCTTACAGGTGTCAACATGTCTGCTTTTGCTCCTCTTGGCTCTCATAGTAGGGAGACTGTAAATTTCCCAAACTGGAAATCACTCATTCTGCCATAGCAAAGTACATTTCATTTAAGGGATTCAGTTCCTGCAGCATGTGCTGTTTCTGTAGTATCACAGAGAGTGAAGTCTTTGTTAGTTTGGTTTATATACACACCTCATTTAAAAACCCCTTTCTAACTGGTCCACTGTTCAAACCCCAAACAGCCGGCTGCTTTTTTCCAAGAAACAAAAGACCTCTAAACTCTGAAAAACCCCAAATAACAAATGTTTAGAGGAAAGGTGTTGATGCACTTTGCTCTATAACATCTGTTGATTGTATGGTAAGAATATAACAAAAAAAGAACAACCAAATTAAGGTTACTGAGATAAACTTAAGTAGGATTCTTCTATTTGAACAGATGTTACAGATGAAAGAAATATACAAATAGAACAAAGTTGTGTTAATAAAATTTGATGGCTTCTGACCAGTTTTAAAAATATAGAGCTAATACTTTTTGATGGGTCCTGTTTTCTGTTGTGTCTCAGATCTGCAGGTAATGTGGGGCCTGAAAAAGAAACCCTTTTACTTTTAGGTTGCGGATTGCAACTTTGTCAAAGAGTTCTGTTTAAATACTAAAAAAATGGTTTCATGTAATGTTACTTTATCTTTGTGAATACAACACTGTGTAAATTTCCCCTTACTTCACTATTATACTAGTAAGTAGTTCACATGGGTGAAGGTTTTTACAGCAATCACTTTTTCCCTTTTAGTTTTGTTTGATGTCTGTCTTGTCTGCAATACAGCAAGTAGGTTCCTCAGCTGAGTTCTGTATTTTTGGAGGGCTCAGTTTTGTATGTCTGTTTAACTGGTCTTGTACTATAATATGTACAGTATTTGTAACAAATTGATTTCTTGTGAGATCACAAAATGCTTTTTGGAAGTTGCAGGCAGAATTATACCACTGCTATCACTGCTGTTACAGCAAACAGTATAAACTCTGAATTCTGCAACATTCTACATTTAATTTTTTACAACTTTTTTATAATTTAAAACAAATGCTTCTTCAGTACCTACTTTTTATGATTGCAATTTCTTAACAAAAAGAACCCTCAAGTTAATTTTTTCTAGCTGTAGTATCTTTTTCTAATGCTGGCATTATACTGGTGTTTTCTAACAGTTCAGATTTTCTAAGGCCTTTCTGACAAGGTTTTACTCTTGGGGTTTTTTTGGTGTTGTTTTTTATTATCAGTTCACTAAATTTCTCAGCACTGAACAAATTTTTTTAAGTGTGTATATGTAAGTATGTTTGATATGTATTGTATATAAATTAAACAGTTTGAACATTAACTCAACCTAGGCTTCTGTTTGTCACATAATCTTAGTTAACTTTACTTGCAGTAATCCACTGGAAAACACAAGCTTCCATATGTGTTGGCATGTTTGGTTAGTATTCACCAAGAGGTTTTAATTAGTGTGTGTAAGCAGTTAAGCCACCAGCTATGGAAGTTCACTAAAAGGCTAAAGAAAGTTCTTTGTTTTTAACAATATTTTGGTACCTCTTTACCTCCAGAAATCATATCTGTTTTAAATGATACGATTTCAGTAGAGTGTTTAAAAACCCTCTTGTTAAAACTATACGGTTGCATGCACTAATGGGGGACTATCTTAGTTTTGGGGTGGGTTTTTTGTAGGCAATGTGCAGCTCTATTAAACAAATTTACCCTCTACAAGGTTTGTCTTTTTGGTTTAGTTTTAAACTAGAAATTGTTTCAGCATGACTAAAGACTGCACTTTATGTCTTGTACTAGACAAACGTATGCAATTATGAGTAAAGCAGTGTGTTCACATACAGTTCTCTGGGTTGTCTGAGTTATGCAAAAACATGTATTTTAAAAGCCAGATGGATCAAAGTTAGATAGTTGATCCACTTCCCCAACAGCAGTAACTATTATCACTTTTGAACATTTCTAGCTAAGGAGCACAGATAATGTTAGTGGGTGCAATATCTCTTGGATGCTGTAGGAAATTATCGAGCACTTGTGATCCAAAGCCGATAGTCACGCTGCGCAACGTTCAGGCTCACTGGTATCTTGTGTGTGATACACACTTGGCATCGGTCGGTGCTGCCCCAGTGGCAGTTGTGTCTGTACACAGTGTTGTTTAGAACCCAGTTAATTGGGGACACTCTGGAAGTGTCACTTGTGTGTCAGAATAGAGAATCTATGTAACTTTTTATTTGTATTTATCTCAATAAATCCTGTGACTGTTTTATAAACCAACTTGTGGTAACTGACTTTTGTCATAGGCGGGATGTGAGTGTATTTTAGTTAATGAAACCTCTCTCTAGTGTAAATGCTGTCATTTGTCAAAGGTGAGTTGAGTGTGGAATTCATCATGCTCTGTAGTAAAAAATCCATTAGATGTCCAGAGATTTGAAGTAGCTTTTCCTCTGATCTCTCCTCTCTTTTTCTCTGCAGGATTTTAGCTGATGCAAAAGTGCGGAGAGAAACGCTCCACACCCACGAGTAAAGTCCACATGCTTTGAGTTTGCGCCCAAAGACCTCTCTGTAGTGAACTGGAAACACAAATTAAACAGCAATATGATGTTTTTATTATGTATTAGGCTAAACATATAGATTGAGATCTAGACTTTAACAAAGAAAACGGGAACATAAAACACAGGCAATTTCGGGTATTTATGCAAGTTGTTACTTTGTTTCTCTGCTGCTTGTCTTTCAAGTCTTTCTGGTGTCATCTTGGTGAAAATCAAAAGATGGGCAGGAACAAAAATCTTTCTGTAACGGCTGTGGTGTGTTACTCGCTGTGGTGGTCCCTGGTAAGTTCACACAGGCTGTTACATCACACACACAGTCTGTGCTTCTGTGCTGTCAGTTTATGCTGCTTGGATACCGTAAGGTGCCTCTGGTAGACAGGGGGATCTATACATGGGAAGCTTTGATGATGCAAGGGGAATGTCTAGGGGAGGGAAAAATTACTACCAAGTCTAGACCCCTGTCCTTCTAAACTTTCTAAGCTTTCTCGAAGAGGCATGTCTCCTGAGCTGCTTCCTGGTCAGGAGCTACTTCACCACCATGCCTTTCTTGCCCCTGCCAACTTTTACTGTCCAGCTCCATCTGGCCGAAACTGATGAGATCTTTTCACTGCCTCGATGCCAAAATGACTTGACTCTGAAGAAGCTTAAATCTCATTTAGAATTGTTGACTGGGATCCCAGTTCATTTCCAGAGGCTTCAGTATCTGGATGAAGGTGAGAACCTGTAACGTCTGCAATTCTTGGAGGTTACTTGTAGGATCTCTTTACCTTCTAATTATGGCTATGTTTAGGTCCTGGACTAAGGTTGGGGTTCTGTGTTCCTCTTTGTACTGTACTGCACCTGAAATTTGGCTTTTGACTTAACACCTTTGCTTTCTACTTAAACAGTCTACATATTAGGCTAGAGATTGCAAGTGCTGACCTCTAAATTCATGCTTAGCCTTGTCAATGGTCAGTGCCAGTACCTGGCAGGTTCACCTCCGCCTGGAATAGCTGTAGCGAGGCTCTGGCTGACCTCTCCACGGGTAGGGTTGTGTGGAGCAGAGATTTTTCCTGGTACATGAGCTGCTTTTGTGGTGTTGGAGAACTTGGCTTTGGGGGTAACAAGCAGAGATAGTCCTTGAAACTTGTTTAAACTTTGTGTTCAAAACAACTCTTCCTATTATTTGCTTTCTAAGATCAAACAAACTTGGTGCTTTCTTTTTAGAATAAAGACACACTTGTGTGTATCCAAACACGCGTTATGTTTCTCCTACAGTCTTGGTACTTCACATGTTATCTGCAGCTTCCTGTGGATTAAAAGCATATTATCCCAAGAGCACTCTATTGCAGCCTTTTCTAGGCTGGGAGTGTATCTGTGTTTTCATAGCTTTGGCTCAACTGAACCCAAGGCATCCTTGATGTATCGTGACAGTAAAATCAGAGAACACCAGCGCAGCTAAAACAATCCAGTCACCATTTAACTTTCTAACTTATTTCATTGTTTTTTTTAAAGCTGGTTTTGTCTTCTCTGACGATGCGTTGACTTGGTTTTCTAACTCCCTGCAGCAGACCTGCTAGATGAGTCCACGTTTCAGGACAATGATATTGTCCCTGGTGGAACAATTACAATGCGCGTCTGGCGACAAGATGGCTGGGGGCGTCTTGCGGCAGCTGCTGCAAAAGGAGACACTGCAAAGGTTGATTCCATTGCTTTTTGTGAATGCCTGGGGTACTCTGTGTGGGGAAGCTGAAGGTCTAAGTACTCTTACGAGGCAAGATTTCATAGAGCAAACAGTGGGGACATCTTGATGAAAGAGGCTTGCTATAGAAATTCAGTAGCTCAGTTGTATTGGCAACAGGTCACAATGACAGCGGTAATTTGGAGGGGGCTGGTAATACAAAACTGAGTACATCCCTACTGCAGTCTGATCGACTTGGAAATAAGGCTTCTTTTTGCTGTTACTTGTAAATGGTGCATACACTGGAGTACAATTCCTGTTCCCTGTTTTGTAACTTTCTGTATCACTAATGTGAGTATATTTTCAGATTACTGTTCTTGTCCCTGGTTATCCCCATAGCTGAAGAATGTTTGCATTCATCTGTCTGCTTTATTTCTCTTCTGATGTATTCTCAACAAAAGATACTTAACCCCAATGTTTTTCCTATAGGTGGGAGAAATAATGCATAGTAAAGAAGGTTGTGTAAATAATGTGTAAACAAGACCTTTTTCTTGGTTATTTTAAAACATAATTAGAAGATTGAGATTATCTGTTCTTGGGTGTTCCGATGAGGCTGAGTGACTTGTCTGTTACGAGAATCAGAGGCAGAAACTCTGGTCATACTGACTTCAGAGCAAGAATGGGACTCATAACGTGGCAGTACCAAAATCAAGAATCAGAAGACACTCCTTCTCTGGTGCTAGTTTATGGACCATCTTGTGTTTGCAATCCTGTTGAGTCTGGCTAGTGAGAAAGCTTTGAATTATTTTTTTCTAGAGCACATAGTTTCTGTGGTGGTTTGATAGAGGACATGCTGCTTGCTTATATCAGACTGAAATGTTGCCTCAGCAGAAACACAAGGTACTCTAGCTGATTTGTACTGCAAACCTTCAGGCCTGAACAGATGTGTTCGTGAAACACCCTTTGGCACCTTTCTTAAAGAGACATTATCTCTGTTGCCTGGCCAAATTCCAGCCTGGCTCATCACATTCTGTTCCTCTGTCTTTCCCCAGCCACTGCAATTGGATACCACAGGCTTCTTCAGTGCCTTTTGTTAACTGTTGGGTAGTGGTGTGGTTCATTGGCAAGCAGCTGTTCTGCCTCGTGCCACAAATGGCTCGTATTTTGCTATTGGGCAAATTGTTGGTTTGGTTTTCCTCCACATTTTGAGTTCCCTCTGTATTAAAGAAGATTCTTCCTACTCTGTGTAAAGTGGGAAACAGAAGGATACGTCACAAAGACGAATAGTCTCCTTTGAAATGAAAGGTGTATTGGCTTAAGAGCCCCACAAAAAGCTTGTTGATACCTTTGCTTTTCAGATGAAAAAAACAAACCCACCCTTCTTAAGAAATGACCATAGAGCTGTTAGAATAATGTGCTTCCACTTACTAGAGGAGAAAACTATACTGGACTGTGGAAGTTGTAGCCCAACCTGGAAACAGTTTCTCAGGAAGAACAGTAGTGTAAGGCACCTGGAAATTGTTCCCAAGAGGCCTCTTGGCAACCCTTTAGAACTGATGTGTTTGGGTTTGTTACCAGAAAAGCTCCCTCTGGGAAGGAGCTGTTTGCTGGAATTAAGGCCCAAAGTCTCGTCTGCCTCAGAATGTTAATTTTTTTTATTTTGTTCCACTCAGCTACATACAAAAGGAAGGCCCAAATTAATGTTCCCCACAAGGGGTGGCTACGAGGAAATATAATTAGATAGCAGAGAATCAAGATGGGGGAGAAGATTAAGGAATAAGCAGGTATTATTTAGCCGATACTGGAGTGATGTGTGAAGTGTGCAAGCATCCCCCAGGTACAGGTATGAGACTTTGCTGATCCTAGAAAGAATCAGGTAATTTTTTGTGAAGAGACTAAAAGGTTTGTGTTTGTCCCACAGCTAGCCCATCTGGGAGTCACAGAGGCCTTTGAGAGCTCCATGCCCTATGCAGAGTTACTGGGACCAGAGCAGAAAAAGGAATGGGTAGCGCACCGAGCTTTTGTGGCGCTGTTTGTTGCCAGCCACAGAGGTCATGTTGAAACTGTCAGCTTTCTCCTGAGACATGGTAATGTTCTTAGAGCAATTCCTTTCGGGCTGTAACTGCCGAGTGTACCGCCCGCCTGCCTGCCCAGGCTCTAGGAATTTACCCAAATCACCTCACGCTTCCTGTGTTTGAGGTGGAGAATGTATTCCGCACGTCAGCTCTCGTGTGCACCTAGAGACAGTTAAAAATTGCTGATCTTGCTAAGTGTAATGACTTCTGGTGTTAGAGAAATTCATATTGGAGAACAGGATTCTGATTTGGTTTTTACTTCCCTCTTCATTTATTTACTGACTTTTTTTATCTAGAAGTGTTTAGTTTTTGAGTCCTATGCAGTGCTTTATTGGCTACTGAAATGCAAGAGAAGTTCTAGCACTAGTTCTACAGCTCTAACAGTTGGGCTTTTCTGTTTTGCAACTAAATAAGCCTGGTTTTCCCCAGAAATCTGCATTTGAACAAAGGACAGTCCTTTGAGTCGGCCAAGGTCGCTTGATTGTCCTGAATGAAAGGATGTTTCTTAATGAAATGGTATTTGTTAATCTCTTTAAAAAAAAACCAAAAAACAAAAAAACAAAACAAAAAAAAAAAAAAAAAAAAAAATCATTGAAAGTGAGTGCTGAGGAGGAAATCCCACCTTGTCTGAGGGGGCTTCCAGGTCCTTGAGCCTGACCTCCTCAAAGTTTGTCCCTGTTAAAGGACTTTGTCCTCTCCCAACAAGTGAGTGCAAGGGCACTGACCATGCCTAGCCGAGGCAAAGCGGGCAGTGCTGCCCTGAATGGATGAGGAATATCCAGTTGCTGCCTGTGAGCTGAGGACGGGAGCGTTTGTGCACTAGAGGGGTTTGTTAGATGTGACTAAAACAACCTTGTATCTGCCTTCAGAAAAAGAACTGTGCGCTGTGGCCCGCAGGTGGCATTGCCCTCTTTCGGATGCCTGGTCACGCTCCTCTCTGACTTTCGGCAGGTGCGGATTTGCGGTCCAAAACCCCGCTAGGAAGGACTGCCCTTCACGCTGCCGCTGCTGCGGGCCAGTGCGGCTGCCTTGAGCTGCTCCTTAGCCATGGGGCACCAGCTCTCAGCCGGGACAGCGAGGGACAGACTGGGGTGAGCCTTGCCCGCCTGTGGGGCCAGAAGCAGAGTGAGCGCACCATGGTTTGCTTCCAGAGGAGGAAGAGATCTCCTGGCGCTGCGTCACCCTCCCGCAGCGTGAACCCGGCCTTGCAGAGGCACCTGGTCCCACCTCCTAAAATACACACAGGCTAACTCGATTCTGGCAAATCTCAAGGGTCAGTCAGTAACTTTTCCAGAGACTCACGCTTCAAACATGGGTGGGATTTGTAGGTTTTAGCTGTGAAACAAGCTCATGTACTGGTGATGCCGCAGCTAAGACGACAACCAGCTTGACAGCACGGCTCTCAAACAGGCTTTTAATTTGCAGCTTAAGTATTTATAACGTTGTTCCCTCGCCAAACTGGCCATTTAGTTAATATGGTTTGTAGGAGAGCTTGAGCCTGTCTGCAAGTTCTCTTTGGAATGCTCCTTGCTAGGGTAATTTCCTAATAGTTGGCAACAGACCAGAGCGATACAGTTTAATGGGTATTGCAGGGGACTGGAAATCCCTAGATCTCTAATCCCGTGCTGGCCCTGGCTGGCTTTATTGCCTCTGGCAGATCCGTTATGGGTTATTTTATAAGTAGGGCAGTTTGTCTGGCAGGGGAGAGTGCAGGCAAAGTTGATGTGCATATAAGTGGCTAATTATGATTGCCCAGCACTTGCTTAGTGTCTCCAATATTTTGTGCCTCAGGGCTTTGAAGGTTGGGGGTTTCCTGAAGCCAGTGATGGGGTGAAGGGACTGGCTTGCCCATCTGCTTTGGAAGTTTCTTAGTATCTTGGGTTCCTTCGATGCTTGAAAATTAAAAATACTACTTGCACACTCTATGCTCCTATGGTAAGTAGAAGGAAGTTGAGGTCTGTTTTCTTTTATTAAAGATTCTGATCAATCTTGAACAGTTTCCATTGCTTTGCTTGGTGGGAACTGAGCACTCCTGAGAATTTGGCCCACTGCCTTTTTGCTTGCAAAGCCTGTGTGTAGTGGGAAGACTACAAATAAACAAGGTGAATTGGTTTTGTTTCTTTGTGTCAGAGCATTTTCTTCAACTGATAGCAGTATTACTACGTAAATATGAGGTAATCTGTGAATTCTGGCCTCTATATTTAAGTTTCTGTTCCAGATCAGTGCCTGGGAGTAGCAATACTCAGAATGTGATAAAAATCAGCATCCTGTTGTACAGCATTTTGTCTCTTATGAATGGGTGAAAGGAGGATCAGAAAGATGCTGACTGTGCACTTGGATAGCTTTCGTTTATAGCCCTTAAGGGAGAGCTTGGGGCTAATGATGTGGATGAAGAATTGACTTGAATGCTGGTACTCCCAGCACTGCTTTGTGTGCACTGAACAAATGGAGGCAGGTCACATACACCTAGTCCTGTAGGAAGGGCTGCAACGCCAGGACATTGGCGTACCCGGGCAAAGGCACCTTCTATTCCATGGGAAAAACAAAAAAAAAAAGGAGATCTGAATGATGTTCCTGTGTATGTTTCTTGTCAGATAGTCCCAGACAGAAATATGGAGTGTTGCTCAGGGTAAGCACAGTGAGTGTGACATGGCAGGTATCCAGGCATGTGCCTGCCTAGCTCAGACACAGACAGTTTAGTCTGTCCGGGGAGCTGTTTCCCTGCGCTCACAATCCTCGGCTTCCTGGAAGTCCATAAGCCGAGTTCCCATGTTAGTAAAATAAAATACTAACCTGGAATGCTTTACAAATGTAGCTGCATCCCCACAGCCCTTGTCTGTCTCATTCAGGGTGAAGGGTGGGCTGGCTGCCTACTCTGAAAGCAGGGCTTTGTGCCTTCCTCGGATGTTCCCTGCCACGGGCTACGCGCTGTTCCGAGAACAGTGCGCGTGAACCAGGAGCAGGGACTGAGCTGAGGAACGCAGATTCAGTCTCTAGAATGGCCTAGGAAAAATAGCCCTTCAGGTCTGCTTTGTTGGTGGTTTTTTGTTTGGTTGGGGTGTTTGTTTGTTTGTTTTTGTTGGTTTGGGTTTTTGTTTGTTTTTGCTTTTGGGATTTTGGTTTTTGTTTTGTTTGGGTTGTTTTTTTTTACAACTGAAGGCACTTAAGGGTGATTGTTTTATTTCTTTGTTGATAATGCTTTCCTTCAGTTTAAAAGGTCACAGCTAAAAAAGAAAAATCCCTTATCACTGTTTTGAACAGCCTGAAGTTAGCAATGGAAGTTGCAGGAGTGGGAAGTCACCATGCTTGGTGGGAGCAGGGCCGGGAGGGGGCTGCAGGACAGTGTGCCTGCTCATCCTTTGGCCTGGGCCGTGCTCACCGCTCTCGTATGGAAAAACCCTCCCGCAACAATCCACCCAGGGTTTCAAATGCAGCAGCCCTCTATTTCTGCTGGATTGGTATTTATACTTAAAGTCCCTCAAGTAGCTAAGATGATAAATACATCTTATCTTTTAGTTCCTTATTTTAATCAGGTAATAAGCAAGGTCCTGAAATTGAGGCTATGGGAGGTACCATTTCTGAAGCCAGTTACTGTGATTCCAGAGGACACATAGCAAAGCTTACATATGCCAAGATCAGCCCGAATGAATGAGCATGGAATTTCTTTGGTGTCAGGGGATACTTTCATGGTATAATTCAAACAAAGTTCAATTGCAGCAGGTTTTATGCTGATTATTAATTCTGTCTTAAAACAGTTATTTTTTTAATAACTGCTTAGGAGTATCAGCAGGTAACAATTCTTATCAAAGTGACCAGCAGACAAGGTATAAAAAGATGGTGCTTTTGGCATTTTGCTAAGCAGCTGAATATTGCCAGCAGGATTGTATAGAAAAGTCCTTAGAAATCCTTTGTTCTTTCTTCCTGTTGTCTGTCTAGACAGTCTGATCTGTCCTCAAGCTTCTAGAAACGGGGAGGGGATTTGTGTTTGCTTGTAGATGTTATGCAGGGTGCTGCATAGCTCTGGGAAAGAACAGTGAGTGTCATATGGAGAGAGCTAGGTGACCTCAGGACAAGGATGCCAGGAATGGTAGGAAATTAGGTACTATGTGATTATGTAGTTATGGACAAATAGCAAGTTGGGATTTTTTTCTGGAAGCTGGAGACTGCTACAGCATAGGGAAAGGATCAGTCTCTAGAAGACTTTAGCAAGGACTTGTTAATGAACTTTGGATTCTTTGGATAAAGAAACAGGGAGATCATTATGGAGAAGAAAATGCACTAAAAATGCTTTGAGTCTATGCCCAGGGCAGGGAAAACGTCACAACTGTCTCCTAATATTAAGAAATCCAGAGCAACTCTTTTGTAAGGACTGTGGTTCCCCTGAATGCAGAAGGCGGTAACTTAAATAAAGATGACAAGCACAGGAATAATTTATCACACTTCCTTATCATTATCAGCTCCCCCTCTTTCCTTGCCTGGGCAGGCTCCCCGTGCTGCTCGCAGCCACTGCGCTGACTGCTGCTCCCCCAGAGCCTTGCGAAAGAGAAGGCTCAGCAAGCCTGAAACCTGACTGCTGCTCTTTAGAAACAGTCACTGCAGCCAGGGACAGCCTTGGATGTCTCTGAACTGTCACCTTTCATACTTGCAGACATTAGAGGAATGTTCCCCAAACATTTCCCTTTTCTCTGGGAACATTTCTAGTTTCCACTGAGTGACACCCCAAACTTGCTTGTTTGCTCTGCCCTTCCAAGCCCCACCCCCAGGGATGCTGCACAGGAGAAAGGCTTGGTGCTGCTGCCAAAAGCGAGGTGCTGTGAGGGGAATGGAGGTATCTGTCGAGGAGCAGAACTACAGCAGGGCCTGTGCTGCAGCATTACCTTTCAGGCATCTTGCTGCTTCATACACCAAGACCTCCAGGTGAATGATGTGTCTCCTTGTGTAATGTGTGGATTCCACCTTCTGGGCCAAGAGTTGTGCTCCACTTGAGGTAGCAGATGAGCATCTCCCTCTGCTCCCAGTTCACAGCCCTGAAACTTCTTTGGTATTAAAGTTTCTTTCAATGAAGGCAGGTAATTTCTTTGAAAATGTGCCATTTATTGATGGAACTTTGATACCTGTGGGGGGACAACAGGCAACACCTGAGGAGGGTTTCGTGTGTTTTATCAACCCTTCTGGAAGCCTAGCGCCACAGTTGATCTTGTCTTGTGAAAGACAGCCTAATACAGCAGACCTCCCTATGGAAACGGAGTATTGAAACGCAGGAGCAAAGACCTGCCATTAGTTTGGCATTACACAAATAACTTGTTAGCTCAGTGAATTTTTAAATAGAAAAAAAAAAAAAACAAGCTTGTTGTTTTACCTGTTCCATATTTATCATAGACAACAGCAGTGCAGAACACTGTGGCAATCATTACATTCATTTCCTAAAGTGAAGCAAATGTACAGAAATTGTTAAATGCCAGAGTACAATATAGCTTATAAAACCCAACAGGCATCAGGAAACTTGTACTGATTGGGCTCTTAAATGTTGTTTTCCTCTTGCTTAGGAAAGAGAATTGTAGTCAGCTTGCAATCTCCCCGACATTGTTCAGGAAGGAAGCAGACAAAAAGTACCAATGAAACAGAAGGGCTGCAATTTAGTTAATTTTATGCAAAACACAATCAGCATTCAAACTGGGAGTTACCAAGCAGAAATGTATTGATAGAGAAGCCAAAATATTCTCTGTGCATAAATGATGAAATAAAACAAAATTCCAAAGAGACTTCTGGAACTCACCTAGCTAGATGTAAGGGGGAAGTCTGACACTGTCAAAACGGGGAGGAGTTGGGAGAGGCTGGGATTTAATCCCCAGCACCCTAGGCCGTTCGCGTGGTGTGAACCTCTGCAGCTCTGGTGCGACAAGACCTGGCATCAGCAAGGAAAAATAGAAAACTTTTTCAGAAGAATTATTGGAAAAGAGGGTGATTGCTTATAAAAGATGGTTGCAAAGGATCCATGCTAGAGAGAGGATGGAGAGGGAAGAGCAATGAAGAGGTAATAAAGGACAGAGAAATGGACAGAGCTGCAGATAGGTGGGGGATGCAATTATGAAGCTGACAGCAATGCAGCAATTGGCTTTCTGGTCCCAGAGGCCCCCCACTTTGATGATGGTAGACACTGATTTGCCATTTTACATTTTATTTTTAGTCTGTCTGTAGTATAACCTCTGTCTAGCAGGACCCTTGTACCTATGCTTTCTCTGCCTTCATTTTCTTGAATTTGCAGTGTTCCTTGAGCTGTAACCACCATCTGTGTTCAGAGACAACCAGAAGTTGGTTGTGAACCGCGTCTGAGGATCGTGCTGACCATTAACATTTAGAAGGGATAGCGGTTTGCAGAGGGAAGCCAAGAGCTATTTGCTTTCTACTATGCTTCCAGCATCCCGTTTAGGTTGGTTTAATGCCTAACCTAGGCTACAATTGAGGTTAATGCTTTGGTTTCCCTTCAAGCTCCAGTTCTCCGTACGCTTTTCTGTTTGCAGCATTTGCTGGATGTGACTGTCTGGTATGGTTTGATGGTGTTTTGCTAAAATTCCTGTGTGTGCAGAAGCTAATAAAGGAACTGTCAACTCAGAAAGCCCACTTTAAAATACAGTCCTCCTGGCTTTGGATAAGAAACGCAGAGATCTCTTGCCCAAGCCTCTTCTGTGGAATTTGTGATGATGTTTCAATTCCTTTAGTTTCCAGTAACCACACCAACACTGGGGTCAAGCAGAAGTCAAGGTATAAAAATTCATTGCTATGAGCCTCCTTACCTATAAGCTGTCCATTTGTTAGAGGAATGATCTGGACTGTAGCAGTTGTCTTCCATCTCTTGCTGAGTGTTCGTATGTGTAATTCAAACATGAACGTTTGAATTCCAGCCTGTATTGATTGGTCTCTCATAATAAACAATATAAATAAATCAGATGGGAGTGAAAGCACTGATGTGCTGTATGGGGGGGATTAAACTCAGTGCACTGACCCTGAGCAGAATGTAATTTCAAAACTGCCTTAAATGTGCTGATGACAAAATAAAGCTGAGAAAGTCAGAGCAGTAGGAGGGCAGAGAACTGAGGAACAAAAGCTCATTCAAAATTATTTGCATTTATCAGGATTACAGGCAGGTAAGTGGCTTATGCAGTTTATTGTAGGGAAGTGTGAGGTAATGTGGGACCAAAAGTAATCAGACTGCAGTTAGAGTGAGAGCAGTGTGGAATACAGATCAGAGCGTGGCAGGAAGGGCACGTGCAGCGCTGGGGGAGGTCTTGTCTGAGCTGAATCGCTGTCTTGGTGCTTCTCCTCCTACAGAGCTCAGCTCTTCAGCTGCACTCACTGCCTGGCTCAGAAAGAGCTCATTCTGCTAAAGAGGTTCCTGTTCAGCATTGTCAATCCATGAACTGGCTTGTAACTGAGAAGTGGGTTTAAAATGACCTTTCTAGTTGATGATCCCTAAATACAGTTGTACCTTCTTCTGGGAAGAAACCAATTAAAGCAGTGAGGAAGATGGAGGGAATACAGCCATATGAGCATGAATTTCCCTCTAATTCAGTGCATGTCAGGCCTTATCCATTGGCGTAAAATCCCACAGGCATCTTTTCATGCTGGCTTGACCAAGCAAAGTCCTTCAGAGTCTAGGAGATGCGTGGCTGCTAGCTGCAGATGAACAGAGCAGAATCCAGCTCTTGATGTTACAGGAAACATCATCTGTAACTGAGTTGCCTAATAGTCCATCACACTGACTTTAGACTAGAAAAACAAAAAATATATTGTTTTGAACTAATGAGCACCCTGCTGGGCCACAGGGAAGAGAAATTGGTGACTCTTTCCAGTTGGCTAACCTGGAGGTAGATTCCATGGTTTTGAAAGTACATGTTTTCTTCTGGTTTTTCGTTCCTCCTTTTTAGTTCTAATGTCTGTTTTCGTTTTTAAATGTTTCATTTGTCCCCTAAATTGTAAGCTTTAGATTTTTCTCAGTTGTGGCCAAGCAGCTTTTGAAACCCAATCAAAGGCAGAAATAATAATAGGGGAGCTCTCTGTGCTGAAGTCTATTGATGTCCTCGTAGCTTCTGTCATTCTGTTAGATAACACATTAACCACCCCTGTTTAAAAGTGCCTTCTCAAACTGACTCATCTCTCTAAACATCATTTTTACACTTATTTTTCACAGAACAAGTCACATATTTGAAAATGTAATCATCTTGTCTTATCTTTTGCTGCCCTGATTTTATTCATGTCTAGACAGATGCCCAATAGTTGCTAATATTCAGTATCTGACTACCTAGGGCATGCCAATAACACACAGACTTCTCTGCTCCTCCCTGCGTGGTGCTGCATCAGGTGGAAATCCGTTATTGCCTGGAAGCCACAGCCCTGTGCGTTGTTACAGGGAGAACTGAACTGGGAAGGACAGAAGCTAAAGCAAGTCACAGATGATAATTTGATCTCTAATTCTTACATCAGAGTTGAGTCGTGTAATGGGGACTGGTGAAAGAATCCTTAGGGAAAAAAGAGGCACTTGGAATTTCTCCTTTTCTGAGTCTCTTCAAGCTTTTGTGGCTCCTGATTAACATGCTGCCCAGTTCAGTGTCCCTACCTGAGATACTGGAAGCATGTTGGATGCACTTGGATATGCACTCTACCCCCATCCAGAGACAGATATCTTCCTGTGATTGCTTATGTTGATCCAATAATACTAAGAGAAGATGACCTCCATGTGCTTCTGCCCCATGTTTCTGTTACCCGTTGGTTCTTCATGGCAAACGATCAGTGTTAGTTAGAATCTGCATCCTGGGAGTTGTCTTGTCAGTTTGGGCTGTTGTCCCACACTTAGCTAATACCCTCTAGTAATTTTCTTTCTTATTCACATGCACACTTAATGTCCTTAGTCATTAGACTGAAAAATGTTAACCTTGTCATAGTTAGTGACTTGAAGCAGAAAAGTCCATTTAATTCTCAGGGGAATGAATTCTAATTTTCTGCTTGTCAGAAAGTGACATTTTACATATTTTCTTTATTTTTTTTTCCACCAGTTTAGTACTATATTTAAATGTGTGTGTCATAGGAATAGACCTTTTGTCTGTGCTGAACACCCCAAAAGCCTTGGCGGGTGTCCAATGTATGAGACTCTTGACCAGTAGCTGCTGTTAGAGCTCATTTCATGCACTGAAGAGAATGGGAGGCAAGAATGAAAAGTTAGAGATAAGAGGTCACTGCAGAGAGCACATTAGCATTGCAAGTCAGAATGCATATTTTTCCCCCTAGAAAATAAAGATGAAAAGCAGCTCATCTGGAATAAAATGCCCAACGAAGAAACAAATTATGTTAATCAAGCAAGCTAGTAATAATGTTTGTCATTACGATGCGACACCTTCTATTTCATGTCACAAACTACTCTGGGAGCCTTTGGAAAATGTACTGGTTGCAAGACAAGTTGTCTGCAGATACTGAGTTCACTGTTCTATGAAAGGGAATAGCTTGTGTCTGGAAAAATAGATGGCATTTATGGCTAAGAGAAAAAATCCTCCCACAGATTACAGCTGTTCACTGCTTTGTTGTGCTAGTGGTCTTATCTCATCAGTGGATATATTATAAGGTTTTTTTGGGTGTTGTTTTTGTTGGGTGATTTGTTTTGTCGTTTGTTTCTTTTTCTCCATTTCCATAAGGCTGTTCTGAGGAGGACACTGTGTTCTGGGAGCTGGATGTATTTTGAGAGAGACACACCATTACAAAGAACTCTAAGTAGAAAGTAGAAATGAGGGATGGTTACTTTGTTTTTTCACAGATGGGAACTGAAGCAGGGAGAGTGACTGTTGTGGCCAGAGTCACCCTGGGAGTCCATGGAATAGCATCCTGATCTTTGAAGTCCAATTCCAGTATCTTTACCATATATTGTCTTTCTTTTCCCTTGCTGCTGAATGTAGATTTAACATGCACATGTGTAATAAGCGAAACATGTTCTGCATATGTTTAGCCAAATTCTGACCTTGGGGACATGAGGCAAGTGCTCTCTGGTCTAGTTAGGAGTGCTTTGATGGCTGGGCTCAACCCAAGGAGTGCAAACCAGTGTTGGCATGTAGTTTATTACCCTAAAGCCCCTCCTCTGCTTCAAGCTCAATCATCTGCCTGTTTGGTGTTTTAAGAAACGAGCTTCTCTGAGTTCTGGAGAAGAGATGGCAGGCCAGTGGGTACTAAACCGCACGGCTGCTTGTCTGACTGCTTCTACTGCCTGTGCACCAAGATGCTGATTAACAATTAGCATGTAACAAATTAATAAATCAATACCACAGACAAATAAGCCATCCATTACAGTGGCCTGTCAAGTCTCTCTCTCCTCTGGCATTACGTTCCTTGCTGTCCGTAAGTGCCTCTGGACTATGTGCCATCCTGACACCTTGCAGGTGTGACGTACAGATGAGATCAATTACGTTCCATAGGTAATATGGCATGTGCTGAAAGAAACAGTTAAAGTTTTTTGCTTAGTTTTGTTCTATGTAGATGTTCTTGAAGGGAAGGGTGAGTGGTCAGCATGGTAGATGCAGGCTGAGGAGGAATAAGCTCAATATCCTGTCTTGCCTGGAAGGGTTATCCACGCTGACTAATCTCAGGCAACTAACTTGGAAGTCTAAAGGTTAAGACCTTATTGCCCAAGCTTCCTCTGTAGCTTTGTGGAGAAAGCAAGGATCCAGTTTTTTATCATTTAAAGGTCTGACTTTGGACTCCAGTTCTGAATCATGATCAGAGAAGTATGAAATGAATCCATGTGAAATATCAAATATCATTTGACCGTACTCTCTCTGAGCCAGAATCGAGCAACAAATGGAGTTACTGTGTTGTCATCAGTAGGCTCTTAGAAGCACAATGACATTTGTGCATCTGGCCTTATTTTTCAGAAATAAAAACCATTTAACAGTGTTGTGATAATTATGGAATACAGCTAATTAATGCCCTTATAACAACCAAGATTCAGACAGAATTCAGAGGTGGTTTCTGAATCTGTACAAACACCTCCAAATCCAGAATTGGACAGGGACATAAATTCCTGATTGGCCTGACTGATTTTTTCCATTCTCCTTACACAGAAGTGTGTATGTACTTCTCAGCAGTTCTTTGGGCATGATTTATATATTCTAATAAATAACAAGTATTTATATGCATAATTAGAAGGGACAATAAAGAAAAGCAATTGATGAAATTGAATTATGCTTAATAAAGCTTTAATTTTACAGAGAAGTCTGTAGTCGACAGGAGAGAAAGTGAAACTTGCTTTTTTACTGTTGTGAGAGACTGGACGTGGAACTACAGTCTTACACCTAGGTCTTAAAAGGTTTGATACTTTGTGATGTCTCACTGTATTACAAAACTTACTTTCTAACACTTTGTCACCCATCGTGGGCCGTTCCTAAAGCAGCATGTCCTGCCCTGCACTCTAATTTTGCTGGCTTCCCATCCTTTTAAGCTCTGCAGGCCCTGGGTCAACTTAATGTCCAGGCCTAATTTAAGGAACATTTATACAGCTGTAAATCTGTTCTTTGCATTTGGGAGAGATAAGATCCTGCCTCGGATGGCATCTTCAGTAGAGCATCTTGGAGTCAGCTGAAGTCTAAACTCAGAACTCTTTCTTAGAAGCACGGACCTGGGGAGGTTCACTGTCTGGTCCAGTGCTGCCATGTGTAGGTCTGATGTGTGTTATGTCAGGTACCCAAAACCTGCTGGGTTTAGGTGAGACCAGGTGACCAAAACTACCTTTTGGAATGTGAAGCTAGGGACAAAAATCTGCAAACTGGCAGATGTCACCGGGCCTCATCAGGACAGTTTCATAGCCATAGGCTTCCAAGGCAATGGTGCAAAAAGGGCTGGTTTCTTGTCCCTAAGGGTGTGTTGCCACAGAGAGCTCCCAAGTTTGCCTGTGACTACAGCCAGGAAGGAAAGGAGATGGGTGAACCAATAAACAGTGTCCCTCCACACCGTCTCTCCATCCTGTCAGCTCTATCTTGTCTGATATTACCAGGCTGTATGTGGGGATTGCTCATGAGCAAGGATAGTACTAAGATGGAAGCCGTAATCCGCGTGATGGGGAGCACAAGAAATTACCACAGCTTTCATTTAAACAAAGGACACGGCTGTGCTCTGGCAGTAAGAGCATAATGGCTGCTTAATTGTTCCAGACAGGGACTGTAGCTCACTGGGGTTTTTGGGCTCTTGCTTTGTTTTGGTTTTCCTCCAGCTTTTAAGGATGAGAATGTTGTGTCTGACGCATGTCAGCAAGCGAAGGAGATTCACTAGCGTAGCTGGGCTCTTCTTGCTCCCCGGTGAGGAATAAAAGCATTAACTGTCTCTCACTTCAGGAGGAGAAGGGGGGGTTGTTTTCAGCCTGTGAGAAGTGAGAAGGCATTGTCAGGTTTAGGTCAGGCTGGAGCAGGGGGCTGTGTGGCACTCTCAGCAGGACAGATGAGCTGGGTGTCACATGGCAGCCTGGAGGCAGCATTTGGGAGAAGCGGGAGACAGAAGCGTGTGTGGGGGGTGTGGGGGGGTGAAGGCTGCCACGTCTTGTTTTGGTGCAAGGCTGTTCTTGACAACAATGATCTTTCTGGAAAGCAGGCTCAGAAAAACAGATCGAAAAGAACCTTTATCAAGGAGGCAGAGAGAAGAAATGGCCACTTCCACACTCCCTGTACTAGAACTCTAAATGAAGCTGTTCCTAGAGCTGTTAAAAACAGGGCTTAACAAGAGTCCTGCCCAGCTGCATTTAATCCCAGTCTGGTACCTGCAAGGCCTGATCCTGCTGTGGTCTGTACCCAGGGAAGCTGGTGTCAGCAGAGCCATTAACTGTAAAGGATGGGGGCAGGAATGAAGACTCTTTCTTTTCTCTTTCTTTATGGTTGCAGTTCTCAGGTTTATCTCAATCTTTAGTAAGTCTTGAGTTTATTTTGTTTTTTCAGTGAAGCAAATAAAAAAGGGGGGGGGGAATATGAGGGCCACATTCAAAGCAGAGAGAAACTTGGGCAATGCATGCAAGCTGTGACCGCAAGGTGTAAATAATATTAATAAAAACACATTGTAATGACTTATCCCTTCAAAAGCTCAGCCAGACTTTACCATGGCTGTGGAACTGCAGTGTGCACCTCGCCGAAAGCAGGATTCATAAGGTTGTATCACATCCTAAAGAAACAGTAGAGCTTGGAACAGAGACCTAGTGAGCTGACTCTCAGTAGTAATGGTAAACCTGCAGCTCCATTACTACCATTCGTTGATAATAAATACTAATGTTACTGATGATAAACTACAGGTTTACAGATGTAATCCCTTTTCTCTGTTCCAAGATAATTAAGTGAATAAATACAGATTTGAACATCCCCAGAACAGCAGCTTGCCTCGTTATTGCAGCAAGTGTGCAATGGACATTGAGTGGCTATTTAAGGTCCTTTCACTTAGAGTGAATTCGGAGTAAGCCTTGGCAGCTTCAGTTGGATAAATGCAGTTTTTGCCTGTATCTGATCCAGTTTGGATGGTATTCAGTAATCAAAGGTTTGGGTGCCGTGGGGCGTCACGAGACGTTTCAGTATGGTTTGTAGTGTAACATATGGATGCCTGAGGAATACGTGAGGAACCCTGGGATGCTGGTGTCTCCTGGGTCTTACAGACGTGGGAGAGCATGACTGGAAGGAGTTTCCATTTTAGCCTTCTCCCTGTGGCAGCATCAGCTTACACCTGTCCCATGTAATATCTTTAGTAAACCTAGTATTTGAAACATTTATTTATTATGGGTCATTTTAAATTGAGGAGTAATGAAGCAAAAACTTGGTCAGAGCTTTCTTCATTAGTTACCAGGAAATTAAGAACTCAATATTTACTGAAATAAGAAAAAAAAAAAAAAAGCATGCCACTCTTGTGTGAAACAGGATTACCTTTTTCTCAGCTATCATTAAAACCCTGAGCTTTTTGTTACTGACACAAGTCAAGAGTAATAAACTTAAATGATATAAAAGATATGACAGGTAATTATCCTTAGAGATACTCTCTAAAAAAGATATTTAATGTACTCTAATGTACCTAGTGTATCTCTTCCACAAACTGTAACCTCTATTATGCATTTCCAGAAAGTAGTAAGATCAGATTTTTTCATATGCTCTTGCGTCTTAAAACAGGGCGGGGGAAGCACCAAGAACCAGGCAGCCTTGATCTGTAATTTCCTGTGCTGTTGCTAAACATGGTGAATTTTTGGTGCTTTTAGAAGGTTTACTAAGGCTGCGTAATGCTACTTTTGAGGTCAATGTATTAATTTAAGAACACCTAAAGCATTAAAGCATTCTAAGCTTACCACCATCCTGGGATGGGCTGAGATGTTTCATACTCTGTCAGAGTCCATAAAACCCAGTGCTCAGACTGGGAAGTGAGTTCTCTGATTGTTTTTCAAGTGATTTTTTTTTCATCTGCACTGAGATGAGAAACCTACGCTGGGTTACTCTTCTGGTTGTATCAGAGAATTTCAACCCTTACAGAAATGTATGCACCACTGAGGCACAGGGGAAAGAGCATTCTTGTAATCTCTGAACTGTTCTCTGTAACAGAGCAAGTCTTGAGACGTGTGAGTGGCCTGAAACCCCAAGGTCAAAATTATCTCCAATTCATCTGACAAAAATAATGATCCTTGCCAGTATTTTGTTTCATTGCTGCAACATGAATCAGATTTTCGTAGTTTTCTCAGAGCTTCTGGTTTTGTTGTGGATTTATTTCTCAATGCAGCTGGTCTTTTCTGTGTACAATAGAGCAGACGGAAGGGGTAATGTTTTGTTCACTATCAACCCAGTCAGTTCTGCAGCCCAAGAGTATCATTTCCAGTACAGTTCAATTTATTATACTATGGTCCTATGAAATGTTTTGACGTGCTTTCAACTAGCTAAGTAACTTGATGGGATGTGAAAACCACAGGAGTCAGGAAGAAGGTAGAGCCTGAGGCGGCCTTATCTGCCTTGCTACCCTGATGGCTTTAAGAAGTGACCCAGGTTGGGCTTCACACAGAAGTAGAGATTTCTGGTCTGGTTGCCAGTGACTGTTAAGACTAGTTTATGTCACTGTAGTGCTTTGTAGGGTGCAGAATAAACCACAAAAAAGCCTTCACTAATGAGCCTTTGGTCTCTGATTTGCACAAACTTAGGACTGCAGTGGGTATCCATTAGGATTGCCACAGCATCTCACTGTGGAGAAACGTCTCCTGCAGAGCAGTAGTGCTCAGGTTTATTCTGTAAGCAGCCCCCTGAGACCACTGGCTATGCACATGCTGTGCTTGCTTCTCCTTTTGCTTCTTTCAAAACATATAGCAGCACTTGTACAGTGACTGCAATTTCAACAGTGCTGCTTAATCAGAATCACCAGTTCACTATCGTCTAATTGAAAAACTTTATTCTCTAATACAAAATGCATTTTAAATAAATAATTATATGTAAACTCAGAGCTCTCAGTAAAATCTATTAATGAAACTATAAATAGCAAGTGCCAGTTCTGTGCCAGTTCTAACAGCACAGAAAAGAACACAATGTGGAGGAAAACACACCAGGTTTTTGTCACCCCATTTTGTTCTTTATAAAGCAAGTTTTTGTGAGAAAGATAATTCTGATTTCATAGTTCAACTTAAATACAGCTGTCACTTAAGCCTCTACTATTATTTCATTACACACCCAGGACAGTATAGGCAGGTACACACTCATCATAGTGGCAGATAATGTTTGGCTGACCTATTTTCATGTCTTCCTGTGGTGACTGTGTATCAAATACAATCAAATTTTTGCACGTGCAATTCTGAAGCATCATTCGTAGTTCCTCTTTAAAATGAGCCAGTTACCAAAAAATTAATTTCTTTGAAAATGGTCAAAAGACAAGATGGCTTCAGTTTGCCAAATAAATGTTTGTCAACGAAGGAGGAATCGCTATGCGTGCCACTTTGCTAATGTGAACCTTAGACCAACTAAAGTTTTATGAAAGACTATGCTAAATGAATTTTAGATTGGAGCATAGCAGGTATTTAAATACATTTGCAGCTTGTTTTCAAATCTTGGTTAAAGATAAACTATGTAACTTCTTATATATGTCTGGAAACTACCCATTTTGCTTTGACTTGCACAAGGCACACGTCTGAGACATTTATATATAGAATTAAAATTGTCTTGACTTTTGCTGCAGTTTTGAAGTGATCTGATTTTAATTTGAAGCTTTTCCCCAGTGCATGTGCTGAGTTTACTAACACTGTCCTGACCTTGGAGATGGTGTGGTATTTGATGGTGTGCAGTGACATTTATGTGTCAAACTTGGCTCCAATAAATAGGTTAATTTCCACAAATTAAATGCCAGGTTTGAAACATTAGAAGGCAGTTTAATAATTATGTATCAGCCTTTAAAATTCACAACTGGAGCAGTTGACTGGGCAGTCCTTTGTCAGCTGCAACTTCACAACCTCTACACAATTTTTTCGGGTATAAAGGCTCAAAATAAAAGGGCTGGGTAAGGAAATAGCCAGGTTTATAGTTCTACATGTTCTTAAAACACCAAGACCCCAAATATATGGATCAATTAACAACTGACAGGTTTATGCTAGAGGAATGAGTTCAAATTTCAGACAATACTCCTTACACATCCCAAATTAGGCTATAATGAAGTATCTCCTGAAGTACAGGTACCTTAAATGATGGACAGTGCAAGAGAAAAACTTTACTGTTAGTCCAGAGTTAAAATTCAGACGTGCCCAGTAAGATTCAGTCATGTCCAACTGTAGATGCTGGATGAAGAATTTATTTTCGTTTTCAGAATCAAACCATGACTCATATGGATTTGGATTTCACTTCATACAAACATCCAGTGGATATTAGGTGCCAGCTTTAATATTCTTTAATACCACAATTTCTTACAAAACAGTGGTCTTGAAGCTCCCCTTTCATTGGGCCTGAATTTATGTAATTTTGTTGCTACTATACCTGTTTATATAAATCAGACAAGAATAAGGATCTGTACATGACCCTAACAAACTGAAGAACCATGTGATTGAAAGAGACAAACCTAGCAATGACAACACAGATTTAAAATATTCTTCTTAAAATTATCTTGCTTGTTCTAAGAACAGTTTACACATTATAGTTAGTAGCTAAACTGCAATTTAGCTTACATTTTTCAGAGTCTGATTCCAAGTTATTCTAAGTAATATGTCTGAAGTTACTTTTGCTATGTATTCTCATTCTTGGGTAATCTTTCCAAAGGATGTGAGTCACTTCTCCATTATTTGTAAGGAATATGAAAAAAGTAAAATATTATTATTCTGTGGGCATTTAGAACTGGTGTTGAAAAAAAAAAAAAGGTGGGATGTTGATCATTGTGAGTCATTTCTTGGGAAGAAGGAAAGAACAAATACTAGCTGCTGACCTACTGCTATGAAAGCCAAGGATTTACTGCTGACTCAAGACGTTGATAGCCTCAGGCTACAAAGGAGATGTTGCAGCAGGATTAGAGAGGAAAGACTTTTCTCTTTAAGAGATGAGGAGTTCTGAGGAGCTGCCTGTGTTGATTTCTTGGACTGTTTGTTTAAACAATCTTCTAGTTTAAACACCTTAGCCAATTAGAACTATGTCCTGCAAATAGTTGTTATAACTATATGAGTTTCCTTCTGAGTTTCCAGAAGTCCTGGAAAATCTTTAGGTAGGTAATGAAATGCAAGACTGAACTCCCAGTACAATTGCCTACTGTTTCTGCATCTTTCAGCAGTCCTGGTTGGTATAAATAATGTGTAGTGGGTCTGGCTGAGCTGCTTTTTCCCATCCAGCCCTCACGCTGCAGCACTGGGAGCTGGAGGGTGTTGATAACACACCCGTGTTATCACTGCCAGTGCTCACATGGCACCAGAGGCTGGGGGGGCAAGATGGGGGAGAGGATACAGCTGACCTGAGCTGACCAGGGGGATATTTCATACCCTATGACATCAGCTCAACTATAAAGGGAGAGGGCAGGAGGAGGATGGGGGGGGGGTGCATTCGGCTTTGTCCTCCAAGCAACTGCTCCATGTTCCTGGAGCCCTGCTGCCTGGACTTGGCCCGACATCGCCTGTGGACGGGAAGTAGGGAATAACATCTTAGCTATCATAACCCACGGCTCTTTGCTTTTCATCTCATTCTCTCCCTGTGTGCCGTGCTGACGGAGGTTGGGGGGAGTGATAGAAGGGCTTGGTGGGCACCTAGTGCCCAGCCAGGGTAAACCCACCACACAATTATACAAATGTGTTTTGTAGTTACAAAATAATTTTTTTAAGGACTTCCAATAAATATTTTAAGATCGTAGTCTTACTAATCCTAATAAAAGTATTACCTGCTCTGTCATCTTTATGCAAGTTTATTCATTGTTACTTTTAAGTAAACCTGAAGCAGTGTTAACAGCTTTGATGGCATAGATGTCAAAAAATGGATCTGTGTCCCTCTTGTTCCTTAATGTCAGTCAGAGGGCTCCTTTGGCCAATTCAGATCCCTAAAAAAGGCACCTTTGCAGCTTTTGATTTCAACACGTTCTAGTTCCAACCCTGGAACAGCTGATCGCCAACCAATAAACCCCTGCGAAGTCTTGGGCATTGGAGGAGATGGTTTCACCTAGAAGAAAAGTAACATGTAGAATTCAATGATTAAAAGGTTTTTCATTGTGATTCCTGTCATGCAACATCCTCTTTCGTGCTGCAGGATGGAAATAAGAATTTATTAAAAATAGCTTTAAATGCAATCTGCTGATTTAATATCCTGAACACACACTGACATTAGTGGAAGGAAGTTCAAGAGATAGACCAGCTGCATGCAAGTTTGATTTATAATACAGGATAGTTTATCATTTAAAAAGTTATTAGAATAATTTAGGTTTCATTTTATAGCAAGGCACAGGGAAAGAGAAAACTAAAATAGCCAGATTCCAATGAAATAACTAACTTTCATTTACCACCCTTCTTAAAAAGTATTTTGGTGCCTAAATTGCTATTTATAAGGGAAAAATCAAAAACCAAAATTATTGTTTAGTAGTTTATGTTAGCATACTTTTTAGTTGTTTGAAGTTTTGTTCAGTAGTTTTCTAAGGGCTTTAGTGGCTTTAAATTCTTAGGAGAAGAATTTTATCTTCAGTTTTAGCTTCTTTTCCTTAGAGAATCATAATAACAGTGATCTTTAAAAATAGTTAACTTCTCTGAACTGGAGAAGAAGCATTTTATACTTGCTGTAATGTATTTGGTAGCAATGCAGCTACAGAATAATAGTTTTGTGGCCAAATGCTAGGGTTATTACTAAGCTGGCTTTTGCATCAAGAACTTATTTGTTCCACCTTCTTTCTACTTTAAAAGATGTGTAAGAATCAAGTTAATCTGCAGCTAATCTAGCTAAAAAGGAAACAAAACAAAAGCCAACAGTCTCTTCACTGACTGCCATGCTTACTTTGGCTGAATCATCTCAATTGGGCACGTTATATAATTTTAGCATCTGGGGACTTAGAGAAATACACAGCAAGAGAACAATGTTTCAGTTCTCTTGCCAGAATTGCTTCACTTTGTTCTTTGGCCAAGATTAGAAAATGTTTATGATATTTAGGTGGAGCAGTTCCTCTGAAAAGATAGTTTCTATGTCCAAAAGTGCCACCCACTGAGCAGAATAATGAAGGAAATCATGCCCCACTTATGCTCTGGGGGGAAGGGGCAATGGAGAAGCAATTATTAATCTAAGTTAGAATGCAGAACAGATATGATGACTGTTACCATGAAGGTAAATGTGCAGAAAAACATATAGTTCTGAATAAGGACTTAAGAAACTTCACTCTGTATATGTAAAGGGTGACCTAAATCCCAGCTAACCCTTCTCTTCCTTAGCAAATAAAGATTCTGAAGTGAAATTGAAACGATGATCTTTGTTTCAGTATGCACCTGGCTATGTGTGCTCCTTAGCAGCTGATCACTGTCTGTGTGATCTGTTAACACACATACACCCTCGCTGTGCCAAAGCAGGGGTGAACTTGACTGAAATCAGAGCCTGGAGACAAAACTGAAGAACAAGTAGCACTCATGGCAGAAATGCTGCCAGTTCATTTCTCTGCCACTAGCTCTTAATTTTTGTTTCAATTTAATCTCAGTAAAAGCTTTTATTCCTTCCTCACTTTACCTCCCTACCCTTGGAATCCATTGAAAGAAAGCTAGTTCAGCAAGTAGGAATTTCCAATCTCTTTTATTTCGTTAATCTTCTCTAAGTGGACTAACCTTCCTTTTGGTTAGCATATTCTGCTTCCCCTTTATGAGTATGTTCCATCTCCCAATGTCACCCATTTAGCTGTCTGTATGGTTATCCTATTCATTGGTGATTCTGACACCATTTATTTCTAAATCAAACCATCAGTCGCATTCCACTCTCATTTCCAGCTGTTTGACAACTTTTAGACTCTGTCTTCGTGAATATAAATCATAATACAAAATCAAATACTGATGAATTGGCTCGTTAGAACTGCCTTCTTACTAATTTGTGTCACTAAAGAGGACAGCGGCGTTGGCTCTGCCAAAAAGATGACTGTCTTAAAGTGAGAAAAATTACTCTGTCTTAACCAATAGTTAAAACTGAGAGCTAAGCTTATGATAAGCCTTGAAGTAGGACTTCAGGAGTGTCTATCTGAGCAATGAATGGTCAGCAGTCCTAAATGGCTCTGCGAGTGCTCTTCTGCACTGAGCTGCAGAGCTGCCTGTTGTGTTACTGAGTGCCACAGAGGAGTGCATGGGGGACGTGTTTTACAGAAAGATGATCATGTACAGCAAAAGCTCTGTGAACTAACAACCGTATCCAAAGGGCAAGTCCTGGTCTTAAATGAATGCTTTTAAAGCATTGCTTGGGTTGCAAATACAATTTACTTTGACCTTTAGTTAAGGCCCCACCTCTACAAGACAACAGATTTTTAGAGCTTCTGTGGTTTCTTAAGACAGATATTACTGCATGGCAATTTTAAAAACTAATTTTCCAACCTCAATGTATTTTTCTATAGGTGTCACAGGTCGAACCTGCAGATGTTCTGGAAGCTCTATCTTGGGCTTTTTATTTTCTTCCTTTTCATCTTCAGTTGACTAAAACCAAAAAAATCAACATTAAAAATCGGGCTCTTTATCTTTTGAAATATGCTGTGATATCTGATCCCTCCACCATTCCCCTCATTGCTGCATCCGAACTCCCTGTTCTTTCCATCTAAACCAGGACTACTTTGGAAATTAATGTATTTTTTTAGCCTCAGAAAGTGATACAACTCTGAATTTCAGATGAAAGCCTAAGTGTTGCCGAGAGATTTCAACTCTCTTAACTACATCACTGGATCAAAAAGGGCTAGAAATATATGACCACAAACCAAAGATTAATAAATGCTAAATACACATGTTCACCAACAGTAACAACGTGTCATTTGTCAACTCACCCGTAGATCTACTAGTACTGTGCAAAGGTGGCATGCATGACAGAGCAGAGTTATCAAGGCTGGGTGGTGAAGTCTAAAGGACCAAAGCTTTCCAAGTTGCTAACTTGGATGCCTACAGGAATTGTCAAAAAATCCTAGAACTGATTAAGTACTTCTAGCCCCATGGAAAGTACATTTCTAACTATTTAAGGGCTGCATCAGCCCCGTTCTTTAGCAATGAAATACTGAGATACCAAATGTAACACGTGCTACTCTACTGTAATATCCAAACATCACTGACAATAGACATCTCTCCAAATATTTTCATTTGTTGTAAATTCCCCCCCTCCCCTGAAAATTTAATTAGCCAAAATCCTTTCCCCTAGTCTTTTAAACTACCATATGGATAGACAAAGGGGAAATATTTTCCTGTCAGCGTGCATCTAGTACATGTTAACACTATTGGGAATCGTGTTTCTCAAGAGAAATAGATCAGAATATGCATCGCATGTAAATTACCACTTGCTGTATTTTAGTCAGAGGAAAACTGAAACTTTGAACCCATCTCAAAAGCAGTGCTCTTGTTACCTTGGAACCTAGCTTAGTAAAGTATACTCAGTACTCTTCCAGTCCTCTGCTTTCATAATTTTGTGTTCAGATAAATTTGTGTACACGTGAATTTTATGTATTACTTACGTCATTCAATTTTACCTCCTTAGGAAGTGTTGTCAAGAATCCCCATCTCTCAGGCCATCTTCTTGCAGCTTTTAGTTCACTCTCAATACATTTTTTCCTGGAACAGATGTATTTCCGATTACTTTGAAAGCTTTCACTAAAAATACCCCATCACACAAAACTAACTACTGATGACACAAAGCACACCACTTGGGCCAAACCAGCAAGTTCATGTACAAGTTAACAACTGCCCCTGAGGTCACGGGGCAGTATTTCCATAGGTTGGCAATGAAGGAGCCTGTATGAATGCCCTGCCTTGCAAATCAGCTTTAAGTTAGGAAGTGGAGAAGGTCAAATTTGCTCTAACATCTCCTAGACTCGGAAAGTGAGCACCCACATCCTTGCACACCTGTTTTCATTTACTATTACTGATGAAGTGAGCCTCTGTGCCCTGCTCCCAGAACCCAGCGGGAGGACAGGGGGAAACCTCGGTGCACCGGGGCACGCTGGCTGCCTCGGCCTGGCACTCAAACCACGGCGGGCCCCAAGCCCCTGGGCACTCTGCAGGTGGCACCGCTTCTGGACCAGCGCCTGGAGGGACGCCAGGTGAGGGGAGGAACAAATTCCCTCGGCTTCAGCCCGCCCGAGAGCGGGCGCGGAGCCGCCGGGGGAGGCCACCTTGGGCGGGGGGGGGAAGAGGCAGGCGGGGAGCGGCGGCACAGGAGGCCGGGGACGGAGAGGGGTTACCAGAAGCTGTCCCGCGTTATGGCACTGTAGGGCTGCTTCGAGCCAATGTGCCGCTGCGCCATGGAGCCGAGCCGGCGGTTGCGGGGGCGGTTACGAACGGGCGGGAAGGGGAAGGCTCGAGCGCTCCCCAGGCGCTGCGTTCCCTCGCCCTCCTCGCCCTTGCCCCGGTGCCGGGTGGTCCTGGGGGAGCCGTGAGCCCGCCTCTCGGGACAGGCTGCAATCCCCGTTCTGGGCGTTCGCTCCCGTAAGGAACCGGGGGAGGCCCGCTTGATGCTGTCGGCAGGGGTTTTTCCTCAGGTGCTGTTTAGCAGGCACACGTGCCGGGGTTAAGCTGATGATGTTGCCTCGCTTGAGGAGTTACCCGTGTTTCAGAGGAAGAGGCGTTGTCTAAACTCTAACGAACTGATCAGCCTTAGCAGGAAACAAATTGTTGGACACCTTTTGGGATGCTGAGGTGTTAAGGGTCTAATTTCAGCCTGCGCAAGGGGTTCGTTCGACAGCCAAAATCTAGGATTTCACTCACTTGTGTTGGACAAGAAGAATTATTGAAGGATGCTGGGTTGTTCTGGTACGAATATGGTGTAGTGGTTGAGAAATGCTAGGACAAAGGTTGGACTTGATGACCCTGGAGGTCCTTTCCAACCATAATGATTCTATGATTCTATGAATCAGCTTGTTAATGTGTCCAAAGCTGAGACTGTGTGTTCTGTGATGGGTGTTCCATTCCGTCTTCTCGGTTTTTAACCCACTATCTCTAGCTCCTAGGCCCGTTTGATACACACCAATATTATCTGTTGGTAACTGTAGTGGGAAATAAAATTTGCCTTACGACATAACGTGCCTTTTTGATCCCTCTTTCTGGCAGACACTGCTTCTTCCAAACTACGTGCTAATATTAGAAGTTCTGAGAAAGACCTCAACATACTTCATGGGTTATATGCGAGAGCACAAAAAATATTTACAGCTTGTAAAAAGCTCCCTGTGTTCCAATATATTAATATTTTTGGCTCTCCATCGGTTTTTTAGTAGTTTTATTTTCTTGCAGTTGCTTTATAAAACATTTCTACAATACATGTAGCCAGCTGGCTCTTTGCCCTTATGGGTTTAAATAGTTGCCTGACCCCTTTCTTTTTGTCTGGAACCTGACTTGTGGAAACCCCCTGTAAATAGCGAATGTGACTTTTTCACACCACTGGACGTTTATTATCCATATAATAAAATAAATGCAGAAAGGTTTTGACCTAAGCTGAGTGGTTTATAGGTAGTATGTTTGAATGCTTAATTGCTTTTTATTTGTGTAGGGTTTTTTGTGGGTTTGGTTTTGGAGGGGGGGAGGGTGTTATGTTGGGTTTGCTTTTTTTTTTTTTAATAGAGCAAAGGATCTAAAGGCCTTAAACACTGTAGTATGACAATGTATATCCATCTATTAGTCATTTTAATACTAAGAACCTCTATTTGAGTAAGACGAGAAGAAAACCTCCTTCTGTAGTCCTAAAATAGCAATTAATGCCACTCTTTTGGGTCTCTAAAAATCATTAAACTACCAGCAAATAGAATATTTCACTTACATGCCATTTCTTGATTCTCTAATTGATAATTAGACTAGCAATTAAATCATCTGGGTCTCCTATCATACCCATAAATGCTTACTCATTGTCCTACTTAATTAACTCCTGCTGTTTAGTCACATTTATCTCAGGAGCCCTGTTATTACAGCCTTGATGCTTTCAGTGAAAAGTAATTTGTTAATGAAAACAATCAAATCCGTAGTTTACTATGTGTCAGGATTTAAACTGCAGTAGCATTTGTCAAGAGAGAATGAAACTTTACACTCACATTGTGAAAACAGGACTTTAGAATGTTCATACTTTCTCTTTTTGTACTTAACTGAATTATTTTTCAGATGAAGGAATGCAGTAAATTAGTTCATTTTAGCTCTTATTAGGCTCTTATGAGCACAGGACAATATCTGAATTGCACTTGCAGTATGAGAAAAAGTGAAGTAGGGTTTTAATGAGCTAATTACTATACTGAATAACTTAGGGAGAGAGGTCCATTGAGATTCAAAAGTGATTTGCTTAAAGTCTGGATCTTGTAGCTACACAACAGCATTTCTCATCACATGACAAATGTTGAAGTAGATGCTACTCAAGTTACATGTTTAAACAGAATTGAGTCTAAATAGTTGGTGCTTCCAAGTAACATTCAGATCTTCTATGGTGGGTGAATTCTAACCTGGGTATGGCCATAAATGCCGAAATCCTGATGCTAATGCTTCCTGACCCCTTCTGATAGGAATTATCCAGTTAGTCAGGTGCTTGGTAGTTTTGGTGTTGGTCAAGAGGCCATTCTTCAAGAACTCACAACTGTTCCTCAAGAATTTACAATCTGTATATAATTCAAGAGTGCAGATGAGTATCTTGAGTTTCAGATATCCTTTCACCTTCTGCACCTCTGTGGAAGTAGTTTCAGTCTTTTTTCACTGACCCTGTACTCCCTTCTAGAAGGCAGTAAAAGTGCTTGTGGCCTGTGGTGTTGATATGCATTAAAACTCACCAAGTGGAAAACAAGATGCTTCAACCCAAACATGGGTTTCTGTGTAGCCATACAAATGCTTCTATCAGTACATGATGGGGCTATGCATGAGGGTTTGGAGGAGGGCAGTGCTGGATGATGATCCTAAGCCTGATGTTTTATAAAGCTAAGCTGCAGCCTTAGGATGCTGTATTGACACAAATACAGGTGGTACCGCTCTGCGAAATAGGTCAGGGAACCAAACTGACTTAAATAGACTCTGCAGAAAGAGAAAGATCACTGTTTTAATCTGTTTCATGGAACAGCTCCACAGGCAGTTGTGCTTCTGCAATCAAGGCAGAAGACAGAATGGAGACAGGAAAAGGTGATGTGTGAGCTGAATGAGCAACCCAAGATAGGTGGATATCTTAAATTCCTACTGTTGCAAAAGACTTTGTATAATGCTATGATGTCCTCGTTAACGTCGTTCACAGTCTTGGAGTTAATTTTTGATTTCTGTAAATCTCTGTGTCTACCCTGATATGAAAATGTTGTAGTTTTTAGATTGCTTATCTATGGAGATAAGCTTCCAAATTAGCACACAATAGTTTTATGATAATCTTTGAAATTGTTTGAAAGGAACAAACCTGTCCTCTGTGGGGCTCTATGTAAGTGCTATTTATGAGCATCTTCACTCCGCTGAGTACGCTGAGATTTGATTCTGTGTGATACTTGTGCTGAAGAGCTAAAGATGCAGGTATAAAATCCCTCAGCTCTACAGTCCTCTAAACCAGCTATTCTGTAACTTTCAGCTCATTTACAAGTCCAGACCTAGACTGTCCTGAATTCCAGTTATGTTATCAACTATGCAAGTTTTATTGCACTGAATGCTCTTGCCGTGGAGGCTAGAGTCTTTTGCCTTTCATCAGAGAAAAAGCTTATCTTGCATTGTAAAGGATATTTTGAGTATTTTTGAATTTGGTAGATCTTAGGCCATAAATTAATTTGCTATTACGGAATCACAATTAGATCTAAATCCTTGATGTCTTTATAAAGAGCTCTGTATTGTTCATTTACTTCTGCAGAAAGACAGATGAGAATCCTCTGAGAAGTATGTGGTGATGTAAAAATACTATTGCTATTTTACTGCCTTGCATATATGCGAGGTAAAGGTAGGCAGAGCTGGTTTGGGGCACTACAGTGCACAGTGCTGTAATTGGGCCGGACAGTCCCTGAGAAAATAATCTGCTTGGCTGGACTTGGTGGAGGTCTTAGCCACGTAAGGACTGTCTCAGCTTTTGGTAGACCCAGGCGTGTTAGCAGAATGAAAGTGCATGGGGAGCTCTTCATCTGTCATCATAACTTCATGTACTTTATGGTAAACTGTAGGAACTGCCATAGCCAATGGGAAACCAACAACACAAATGAAGAAGTAGGACTGGTTTTCACCTTTGTGATCTAAAAGCTTCCCGGTTGAGGAGCATTTGAAGCTTTCAATTGCGTGCTTTTCTTTGTGGGTGTTTGAAACAAACTATAAACTGTAAAGGTCTTAGAAGAAATATCTTCTCTTATGAAGAGATGGGCATTATAGATAGTCATTCTTCATGGGAACAGCTATAGCACAACTTCTACTGCATTGTGTCCTGCTGGGATAGATGTTTGTGAATTCTGGTTTCTATCTGAGAAGCTCAGGCAGTGCAATGTAAGACATACTGTGTAATACATATGTAATATGTAATTTCATACATACTGTGCTGTGAATAGCACATGCTGGTGATTTGGACAATTGCCCCAGAGCTGTGTTGCTAACTCTTATGTGACCAGTAAATCCCAAACATTTGTGCTGTGCTGCAGCTTCTGCTGGATGTCTGGCAGCTCTGTAGAGGCAACTGTCAGTGCTCTTACTAGGCTGTCTGATGGCTGGAAAAGTAGAACAAATGCAGTGGGGTGGGGAGGGGAATGCTTATGTCCCTAAGGAAATCCACGGTGGTGTATACCAGTCTAGGTTCTCTGGTTTTGTTTCTGAACTTCACACTCTAAGCATTGCTATCTTCACATCTAAGAACTTGAAAAGCAGCTTTGTTATTTTCTTTCAGCTATGCTGCTGACATTGGAGGGGAAGAAGCAAATTATGTCAGAATCTCTGAAAGTGAAGCTGTTTGCTGAGGTGTTTATATATCCGTTTGGGTGTCTATGCTTAGGCTCTTGCATTCAAAATGTTTACCAAAAATTATTATTCAGTAATGGCAGTTCTGTGCTTGCTGTTCCATGGTTTGCAATATTAGGTGTTGAAGTAAAATAGAGGAGATTTGAAACATAATGTCTGTGTCTTTTGCTAATGTTTTAAAATAATGGTTCAGATGTAGGCAGCCTGAGTGGTAGACTGCTTTGTTATGATTACTGTGATTTAAGTACACAACGTCCCATTGCCTCTATAGACTCTGGCTTCATTCCAAAAAAACCTGCTGAAGTCTCTCACATCCAAGAATATGTTAATTGGAGTTTCTGAATTTCCATTTGTGAAAGGAACCCAATGGCCTGGTTAGAACCATTGCATGTTGTAGCAAAATTTAGAGCTGTCATCTTATTGTGGCTGTAATCATCCAGCGAGATTTGAACAGTTAGTGCTCTGTCTGTTTTCCCAACAATAATGTGTTTTCTTTTCTCTCCATAAAATGGCACTTAGAGCTACAGCTTTATGCAGATTTCTGTGCTTGAAAGGCGTGAACAATCTTAATTGAATTTAGATAACATCCAATAATTCCTGGTTTTTTATTTGTTTTTGAGCACATTCTTTGCTTTTTGGTCAAACTAAGGATTTACACGAGATACTTCTTTGTATTACACCTGATGCATACACATACATTTATATTGTACCTGGAGAAATAAGTACACATGCCTTCCAGATAAAATTATTTCTTCTACTGACATGGAAGGCTGTCACTTTCAAACTGGAGCACGTGTTTGCATTAAAATCCTTCATTCATAGGCACTGTCTCCGAGCACTACTCCACAGTTCTGGTGACACAGAGCCTGTTGCAGTTCCAATGACCATGGAACGTGGCCACCACTTCTAGCCTGCTTTCTTGTAACCGCTGATCTGCAACCAGAATTCTCCTGCTAGTACGTGCTGGAGTACCTAGGCAAAACATGAATTAAAGATGAAGGAAAAAAGACCTAATTCTGAATTTTGTTACTACTGTATAAACTGAAAATCAGGCTCTTCATGGTCTTTGAAAGTATTTTTTGTTTCAGTGTATGTTTCAGATCTGGAAGAGTTGCCTTTTTTCCCCTTGCATGAAAGGCAGGGGGTCTAGGACATTTTAATAGCTTTCATATCCTACTCTGCAAATATATTATTGCAGCACAATAGTTTCTTTGCATGAGAATTGCTTCAATGATTCAAAATGGATTGAAAAATATATTTCAAGTTTTAATTTTATGCACAGAACATTAATGAGCAGTGCCCCTCAGAGACTTGCTGTCAGTTTAACATATTCACAATAATCTCAACACAGATGTTATTCCATCTAAATCCTTTTAGAGGGAAGAAACTAGTAATTTTTCCTTGGAGAACATCAGAAAATATGTTATTGTTGAAATTACATTTTGATCCCAGAATGCTATGTAAAATATCATTGCTGGGAAGAATAAGTAGCACATTGTTTCTGAGGTAAAATGCATGTGGAACTTTTTTGAGCCTCCTGTAAATTTCAAAACGAGTGAATGTTTTGTTAGTCCCATGCAGTTTTGCTTCCCTTGAGGGTGATTGTAGACAATGATGGATATCAGCATCTAATGGTATTCTGATTTAAGAGAGTATTTGTTATTAGTTCAGATTTCTCTATTTGCAGCCATAATGTGATGAAGTTATCTTTTCCAGTTACATTTGCCTATACGTTCTCTGAGCACATGAATTAAAATACGTGCTAGAAAGAAAGTACATACTTAAAATAACAGGTTCTTGTTGGAAAATACTTCAAGTATTCTTTCTGTTTTGTGTTCTGTGATTGGCCTGTGTTTTGGTTTTTTCTGCTTGGAGTGCTCACGTTGTGCTCTGCTTGCCTAGTCTTACCGAGTACAGCTCTGACAGGGAAGTTATGCCACTGCTAGAAGAGTGGGAAGCTTGTATATACATTGTAAATATTATGTTGCTTAATACTGAAGGAACTCTTTCCATTCCACTTAAGAGAAACCAAGGTGGTTAAGTGGAGGGTTGGCCTTCTTCAGTAGCGAAACTGCCTTGTATAGTCCCCAGCCATATGTGAGCGGTGTGTAGGTGATGTGAAAGAGTGTATTTAGGGAAGTGTTGGATGACTCAAAGCAATGGTTCTGCAACTTTCTCAGGTTCTAAGAACTCTTCTAGAACTGCATAAATACAGGAATAGTGCTTATAGTTGTTGATAGGAGAGTACATAATACATCATCAGTTCTGTGCAAAGGTAGCTGCTTAGAGTAAATCCCAACGGATTTCTCCTAAGTCTTTTGTGGAGGAAGGGAGGGTGAAAGACGGGACTGCGGTTCACCTGTTACAAGAAGTGGAGGAGAATACCAGTGCCAGTCAAAGGAGTATTCCAGCTCCTTCCTGGGGAAAAAACCTGCAGCCATTTTGTGGGTACTGTTGACAATCATAAAGGCAGCAGTTCCCCAACACATAAAATAAGATCTGTTTCATGGTTGAAGTCTATTTTATGAGCCTTGTTAACACAAAATGCCAGGGGACAATGACTTGCTGAAAGTTCAGACAGTGAAACGGACTATCCTGTATAAAAATGTATTTATTTTGCAAAAGCAAATATCTTGATGTGAAATAGCTGCTCATTTCTCCTTTTTGCTGTTAGGAATGCCTAAGGGGAAAATGACTGTTAATACCAGGATAACAAATAGCTGCAAAGATGTAAGCAAACACAAAAAAAAGTTAGATAAAATTCCCAAGCGGGGTTTAGATAGAGTATAAGTTATTTGAATTTAAAAATTAATCAGAATTCAATTCAAATGTAAAGGTAATTTATATAATCCTGCCACTAAATTTTTCAAACTACTAATGCATTTTTTGTTTGAACTTGTAAGTGTAAAATTTTGACATGTATTTCAATATTAATAGAAACTTGTTCTAGATGGACATATTCTCTTGCATTTTTAAAGAACGAGGAACACAGTAATTTGCCTACTTAAGTAGTGGATGGGTTTAAGTGTGTATTAATGTACAGTAATGTGATGGTACATATTACTTGCTTTTGGACTCGCTTCATAGTGTTTGGTAGATTTGCTTCTATTGGTCACACTTCATCTTCTGCTTACATGAATTTCTGTGTGTTTGAAAAGATTTGCACATCTTAGATGGGAATGAATGAAGTACATGGAACTTCTGGATGTACAGTAATGTTTCTAAATAAATATGAAGATACTTCTACTCCTTAAATATTTTTTTTTGTATCAAAGAAATCTATAAAAGTTCCCAGAATTACTTAAATTGTTTCTCTTCAGACAAGGAGATAGTTATTAAAAAACAACAAAAAACCCCACAAAACCCAAAAATACAGCAACACTAAAAACCAAGTTGTAAGAAGTGGAAAATGGCAAACATTGGAATGTTTTTCTTTCTTAATGACCTCTCAGTGAATAATTTTTAAATTATCAACAAAACATGCTTCCATAATTACTGATATTATTAAAACCACAAATAATTAGGAAGCTAATCAAAAAGTAAAACACCAACTGGATGTATAGTGAACATTTTCAATAGAAAAGTATTAAAATATTATCTTGGCATTCAGAAGAATCTTAAGACTATTGATACAATGCTTTCCCTGTAGATGTCTATAGGTTATGAAGGCAATTAATATATCGCAAGCATGCGGAAAGCTCGGTTATTTCTAGGAGCATTCTGTGCTGCTTTTCTATGAACAGCTACAATAACAGTGTACTGGCCATGCCTCATTCTTTACCAGCCCACTCCCAAAGACGTAGAGTTACATTGAGGTAACAGCAGAGCAAGAAGTTCAAGACATTTACTGCAGTGAAGTCGATTCTGTGTTCAGGTAGGGCAATATGTGCAGTGATTAAGTTAGAATGACATTCTGTATTTAATGAGCCGATGGCTGAGAAGGGTGAAGGCTGGGATTTGGGATCTGTGAGGAAGTAAACATCTATGCAGTGTGCTTCACTCCTTGTCTAATTCACTTAATTAACTTAAATCATCACTGGTTTATAATTCACCAGTGAAAAAGATCAAGCTTTCAGTAACAGCTGCAGAAATTCAGTAGGTTTTCCTGGGTATGACTTTTGCTAGGTTTGATGCTGTTAAAACTTTCACCTGCTTTGAAAGCTTGAACATGTAGCAAAATTACATCAGTAAGTGTTGAAATAATTTTAACTTGCAAAGCTTACTTTATATCTTGGTTTCTGTATGTAGATCATAGTCTTATGCAAAATTTGGGACTTGTGAGAAGAGTTGAAGCTCCTGGGGCCTCCTGATCGTGCCTGTTGTTCCCTGCCTTGAAACTGCAAGGAGAGCAATGGCGTGGTCTTTTGCAAATACCGCTGATGGAATAGCATGTTCAGTAAATGATAAGGATCTCTCATCTCCCTTTTTTATTGCTGGCTGTCATTCATCAGTGAACAGTTCTGATGTCTTTCATGCTTCCTGGAATTTGTATGATTCTGAAATATTTTGCTGCTTTCACACCCCTTATATTTGCTTCACATCTGCAAGATTTATTTGCACTTAGAGCAGCTATAATGCTGTCTGAAGGACAGAGGTTTTGGTATGTCCAGAACTGTGCTGAGACAGCTTCATTTCTGGGATAGGATAGAAAATTGCTCCGCTGCTGAAAGGTCAGAAAGGGTCTGGTTTTGGCATTGCAATGGCATTAGGCTGCAGTATTATACTGGGTTCCTTTCTCATCTTGCTGTGAGCTCATCTGCTGCTTGGCAAACACTTGTCAAACTGTCCTGTTTAAACTTTTGGGAATGTCATAGTTCCATGTGCTGACTTAATCTGAATCTTCCTTAAAAAGTTGCACCTCTTAAATTATAGGAACTAAAAATCCTTTAGATTTGATAGACCAACTGAGAGTAATTTCTCTACCAAGAAATCATTGAGCCTGTTTTATGAAATTAAACCCCTTTTATTCTAGCCTCTAGATCTAGAAAGCATTCCTATCATTTGCAGTGTTTTAACACTAGGTAGCCAGTCTTACACTATATTTTTATTTACACGCATAAAAAGCTTCATATAGGTTCAGTCTGATATAGAAAGTTCAAACATCACCTGCAGCATGCAGAGCTCTGCAGTCCGTAATGAGGGAATGCTCATCCCTGTGCATGCCTGTGTGAGACCTCCGTGCTGGCTGAGTTCAGCTTGGTTTCTGTCGGACTGAGCAGCCTTTTGGCCTTGAGCTTACCTTTTCAGACAGGAAACTAAGGACCTAAAGCAAAATTTAATGCTGTATATTGCTGTCTGCGAACTGCTTGTGATAGATGTTTCATCCTATGGAATTACAATGTTGTAATCCATTGGCTAAATATTAAATGTAACCTCCAGAGGGCTTCTGAACTACTACAGAGAGTCCACGGAAGCAAACGAATCAGCTTGTATGTAATATAGGTGTAGGAATTGCCTGTACCCTGCTGTATTACATTGTCTTTACTGCCTCTCTTTTCAAAAAATATTCTCAATATTAATGTCTGGAGGCTTTTAGGATAAGCCCCTACCTGGAGAATGAAATTCAGCTCCTGAGTGAAATACAAAGCCCTGCCTGTAGAATGAAATTCCTTTTCCCTGTAGAATTCAAAGAGGAAGAAATGCGCTCAACAGCAGTCTCTTTTTTCAACAGCAGCTGTGGAAGGTCATGGGATTTAAAATATTTACACTGTCATACTTACAAAATGCAGTGACCCTAGCCGTCGTACTTAGTTGCATCCAAAAGGCTCAATATTTGCACCCATGCTCTATAGGTAACGTTGCCATAGTGAAGAATGGTTGTACAGAAAAAAAAAAATCAATTTAATATTGATGTCAGGAAAATATAGGATGTTGATATTGAATTTAGGTTAGGATTGTCTGGAATTTTTTTTTTTCAATCCTGAAAAATAAAGGTATTGTGGTTTTTTTTACACAAATGTGGAAAAAGGTTTGTTGTTATTAATAATGTTATTCAAGGTTCGACAGCTTTCTTTGATAAGATTGTTGCTCTTTATGCAGTACCTTTAAACTTAACCTGAACAGGTTCTTTCCTGTAAGAAAAATGAGTGTTTAACAAGGTGCTTTAACAAGATATATGCAATAAAAAGGCAAATGATGGAGCATCTTAATGTAGCTATAGACTTTGGTTTAACAGATCTTTGACTGGCCCAGGTTAGACATGATTTAACACACACGTATGCCAATTCAATGAAAACCTCTTTTGCTAACATGTTAAGTAGTACCCACTCATGCAGGCTTTCCCATTAAAGTAATTATGGGGGAGGGTGGAATTATACGAAGAGAAAGAAAGTTTACTCTTTCTCTTCATAGTGAAAACAAATGTGTTTGTCTCCAGAATCTGCCAAGCCTGTGTTTTAATGATTTAACAGATGGAGTTGGCACATGTGAACCTGGAAGATGCATCTGTCTGATTTTTCCAGTCTGAGGATTTTTTAACTGCATTAATGGCACAGACGATGGTAAAATATCACCTCCCCAGGCTTCTTTGCTCTCCTAACACATAATGTCTTTTAAGGAAAAAAAAGTGATAGGAGACTGGGGTGAGGAAAAGGACAGAGAAATGAGGATTTGAAAAGTTTAATATTTCGTCTTCACTGCATTAGGCTTTTAAGCCTTTCACTTTGAATTTCATGGGTGTCTGGTGTGGAAATAGAATTGCTACCCAGGCAGCATTATTTATGATCTCAGGATTCTGTTAATTAATTGGTCTAACTAAACATCCTTCAAATAAGGAGACCAATAACCACTAGTGTTTTGTTCTTTGTAATTTAATTGACAGTGTTGCATTTCCAATTTGATAATTTTATTTTTAGTTCTTGCAAAGGTTCTGCACTTGTAAAACTTTAGATTTAGCAATCTAAGGAGGGCCCTATTTGATTTATTTTATTTTTTTATTTTTGCATTGATTTATTTTAGGGTGGAATCCTTAGCACTCACCTGGACTTTCTACTGAAAGAAATGATATGGCTACCTGTGTAAAGATTCTGCAGACTATGGGTTAAATGCTCCAGTAGTGCATAGGTGTGGACTAAATTACAGGCTATTTCTGTCTGCTTCTGCAAATATCTCTGAAAGCAAGTCCCTCTTCTAAGGGATGTATTGTCCAAGGGCCAGGTCAGTACTTACATAAGCTATCCAGCTGGTTGCACTAACACTATAGTTAAATGCTTCCTAGTATATGGAACTGTTTCTTATTCTGTTTCTGAACAAAAATGTTGAGGTAAAATTAAATTAATTAAATTAATCTGCAGTGGGCTGTGAACTTTCCAGTACTTGCTTTAGTGTCACCACACTTTTTAGTTCAGTTCAGCTGAGAAAGAAGAAATGGGCAGCAAAACTATTGTAAATGCTCTAGAGCTTTTTTGCTGGAGGAAGAGATCTAGTCAGCAGGGATGACTGCACAGTCACGTGCTTTACTTACGTGTGGAATCAAAGATACCCAGGTAACACAGTAAGATTTACAAACTGGTCTAGTGAGAGACAGTATCTCTGTGTACTTTGCCTTGCCTATTAGATGATTATGGCTGAAAGAACAATACCAGAAACAGATGGTTACATGTGTTTGCACTGCAGAATCTATGCAAAGCTGATGCAGATGCCCCACCTGCACTTCATGGTAGAGGTGGAGCCTTGTGGTTCTACAGCTGTCTTGTCTGCCTTCTTCCATCTTTGTAGTACTTAAGTCTTGATGCCACAGACCTGTTTGAGACTGTTAAATTATTGAGACATTTTAAAGTAAACTTAATCACTGAGACTGCTTCTCCATTTCCTGGTATTTTGTATATTTTACACTGCATCATTTTACGTGTCTAAAATGAGATATGGAGATGAGGTGAACTGTCAGTCACTTGTGCTAGGCTCTCAACCGTTACAGGATTCACCACCCTTTGGAGGTGCCTGTATTACTTGACAGTTACACCTTAAGTGGCCAGCTTCAAATAAATTCATAGCTGCTGGTTGAGGTTAGCTGTGTTTAACACTGCTTTTGCTATTTATCATGTAAAGTACATAAATAGGAGGGTTTCAAAATGCCTTTGCGCAGTTATAAAAAGACAAGCCAATGAAGAATCCACCACACTTATTTTAATAGTCTTATCCTGATTCATGTACATACAGGCAGAAAAAGAGTAAGTCTCTTCATAGTTAGTGGATCACAGAAGAGTGCTGAGAAACTTCTTTCTTCAGAAGCACTGGAGGCCTGGAAAAAAAATGCCAATTTTCCATAAACCTAGGATGCTGAAAATATCATTGCATTAACCATAGCAAGTATTACTAGAACTGCTTGTTTTCTTAATGTCCTTTTGTATTTTAACAAATGGCTGTAGTAATTTTCTTCACATTTTTAAGGTTTAATTGGTTCATTGTGTTCCTTCTTCTGAAGGGAACGTGTTACTGATATCCTTTAGTATGAGTGACATATGGGTTCTGGCTGAAATGATAGAATGTCCTTTAATTTAGCAAAACAAAAATATGTTTGGTGCTCTGTTCGTTTTTGCTACTCTTCCAGCCAAATTCCATTTGCAAGAGTGAGGTGGCTTTTTTGTAGTTGACTATGGTGACAGTACTTCATCTGGGTGAGATTCTACAGGCTTGTGAAGTGTGGTCCCCAGGGTACTAGCAATAACGAGAAAGGTGACATTTCTCCTGATCCTCTCTCTTCTGCCAGTTTTTCATGTTGCAGCTCAAGTCAGCCAACAAGTAGAAAAGGATAGAAAGACCTGAAACCATGAAAATACCCTAAACTGAATGTGTCTTACTTCCCTTTCTAAGTTTTCTGGTAGGTATTTTTCTTTTAAAAATTTTGTTGTAATTGTTTTGTTTCGTTAAGATCAGCTTACAAAACACTCAAAGGTAAAATCTGTGTTAAGAGATTGCCTTGAAATGGAGCAATGGAAATTATATACTCTCCAGGATTCAAGCCAGTTAATAAACTGGATGATTTCAAAGTGCTTATACATGTTTTACCATATATGAGACAACATCCCCAAAGACCATCCATTTCAAGCCAAAGCCTTCTCTCAACACATTGAACCCTATTACACATGAGTGTGACACTCTGTGGTTTGTAGCATGCTGGTCATCCTTTGGGTTCTGGTCACGGCAATATTAATTACAGGTGGACATTTTGGGTATCTTTTGAATGACGTCTGCATTTTACCTCTTCAAATACTTCCAAATTGGAAGTGTGTTGCAAGTTCAGGATTTTTTAATTACCTTTCAATTCCTTCTTCCGTTATTGTTTTCTAGACAGTGATAGAAAATGCACTTTATCCTTTTACAATAGCAGTAGAAAGAGAAAAACCGTGTCATCTTAAAGGTAATGCTCAAAGTCCATTTCCTACAAAGCTAGCTAGATAAAAACCATGTGGAATACAGGTGGCTGCCTCCTAACTCTCAGTTGCCTTGTTTGGAATGTGTAAGCATGATAAGTGAATGCCTGCGAGCTGCTGGGCTCAATGACATTAATTCCTAGAAAATAAGTGGAAGCTAATATTGAAGATACCACAAAACCATTCAAAAAGAAAAAAACGCAAAAAAACCCCACCAAAAAAAGGAGACTATTTTTATACTGGCAATCAGTAGTATTGGTAGGTAGTTCTGATCATTAGAACTTCTTTGCTTGTTTTTTCCCTTCTGTCTTGTATAAGGAGAGGCTACATTGCTAATTTTAAGAAACTTCTGAGAGATTGTATTCTGTATTGGTGTACGTGTGCATGTGTTTCTTGTAGTTGTTGAAAAACTACTGTAGCATGGATTTAGATATTTCTTTTTTAGTAATCTGCTTATTATTTTTTTCCAAGGAGTAGAACAATTTGTGCAGAAAAAGAAAAGGTTAGTGCACAAATATAACCATCGGTTTTGTCAAACTTCTAAATCTCCAGTTATTTAATAAACCAATTAGAATGATGACTTGGCAAAAACAAGCTTAAAGTGAGTAAGATTGTCCTGTATATAGCCCACACTTACAGGGTTTAGTTTTTAAAATAGCTTACATCAGTTTAAAGTAATTTGTTATTCAAGAATGAAAGTGAAAAAGCAATAAAAATTCTTAAACCAAGAAAGATCAGGAAAAAAAAAAAGGATTTCTAGATGAATTTTCTTCCTATGTCCAGTTTCAAATTTAAGATATAATTAGGATTAATTTAGTCTCTCAGACAGCAATTCTTCTCTGTAATCTGGAAAGAAAAGAACATGTCTTTGGGGGATTTATGTTCTGTTCGAAGTGGTTGTCTATAGTGGGAAGTTAGAGCATGCTAGGCAGGGAAAGCATGCTGAACAGGGCCTTAACTTCTCAGTCCTGTCCTTTTTATTTTCCAGTGACCAGACATATCCCTTGAAAACCGCAAAAGCAGCGACAGACCCTTGACATACAGGCCAAATGAACACTGCTTTCTAGAAATCTGGACTTGTTGCTAAACTTCTCCTTTCTTAGCTAAGCATATGCTGTAGTTCTGGAGTTAACTGAACACCTATTTGCCCGTCCCTCTACATGCACACCCCTCCAGATGGTCCTGTTTGCATAAACACTTTTTGCCTTTTTCTAATAGGAACCTGTGTTGATGTTTTTTCAGCCTTACTAAACTGACCTTTCAGGCAGTTTCTTAGCAATGCACAGTGAGTATCTTTAGTATGTCTTGCTTTGGTCCTGTAGCACCTGCAGTTCCAATCTGTTACGGATGCCACTAACAAACCATGATACTATATTTTCTGACCTGTAGAAATCCATATGCAAGGTAAACTCACCAAATAACCCCTGCAGTGGCTGTGGCAAATCTGTTACATACACAGACAGAAAATTAGCTTGAAAACTAAGTTCTTGCAAGCTACAGAAGTAATATATAAAGACAAGTCACAAAAGCTCTTCCAAAAGTTTCTTTGCCATTTCTATCTAGTCCCCACTATAATGGGGAAAGTAAGAGTCTTTCATCAGCAATTTGAAAAAGATTTCACTTTCTTTTGTTGGATTACATTGAGAGTCAGCTAATAGAAGCTCTTAGTAATAAAGTGTAATTGATGTAAGAGAAATGAACAGCTCTTCCATCGTGACAATGTTGGTTACAATCTCTGTAGTGCTAAATACTCTGAGAGGAGACAAATACTCTATGCAGCACAAAGTGTGACGAGTGCCTTTAAGGAACAGAAAGTGCTAAATGACCTGTCATCACTTTAATCACTTGATTGGGTAGAAAAATTTTTAATGAAGGTCATAGGACTGTAAAAATATCATAGGTGATTGTGTAAGTGGCACATTCTTGACTCTCACATGCTCCTGATTAGTTTCTTTTCCAAAAATGTTCTTTGCAACCAGTGTCTTTCTTTGGGAGATAATACTGTAACACAGTAATTGTAACAGAATCCTAGTGTACTGTGTGGTGTCAGATGGTGAAGACTGGTGATTCTTTAAAGCAGTGATTAGTGTAAAAATAGAGAATTTAAAGACTTTGTGTGTTGATAGTTTTTATAGTTTTGTTTTAATGCCTTTCATACTGTTACCCCTGTATAAAATAAATCACTGGTATAACTGCTGGTGCTTCTGAAGGCTGGTTTTGGCCTTTGGGAACTGGGCCAGGGATAATAGAGTCAGTTTGACTGTACAACGCTGTTTGAAAATGTAGTGTCTTTGTTGGATCTCCTTGTGAAGCAGCCATGCGCTGTAATCCAGTTTCATCTAGGCCTTACACATAGGTTGCTTATCCCTATATTGGCATTAAAGACAATAATTATCCCATATGACGATAAGAAGCCTCTTGGATGTTTGGGTTTTTTTGTGGGCATGAATCGGGTGATTCTCTGGTTCCTATTTAAACCAAAAAGATGTGTGGGGGGAAAAAAGGCAAGTAGCTCAGTTAAGAGATTAAGCTTTCATAAGAGGCTGGGATGAAGTCGTATAATAAATGTTAGGCAACTGACCTGTTGAATACAGACTTGGAAGGAGATCAGAACTCGGAGGTTTGGCTTGATATACACGTAGAGTTGCTCAGTGAAATCTTACAGGAAGTAAGTGGTTGCTTACAAGAATATTCTGGACTGAAGAAAGAATACAATATATTGAAATCATGTTAATATTTTTATTTTGGAAGATTAGATGGACATTTAGACCTTTTCCCTCTCCTCTCTAACTGTAAATGTTGAAATTAAGTTTATTCAACTGAAACACTGTTGCTTTTTCAGTTCTACTTTTTATAGAAAAGTGGGGAATTAATTGTTCACTACTGTCAACAAGATGATAACCAAGAGTAAAAGATAAATCACAAGTTAAATATTCAAGAGTAACAGATCTAAGGAAAGAAGACATTCACTTTTCAGAGATGGCTGAGCTCGGCTTTGTGGCACTCTGCAACTGGAAGTGCTGATGCCCCTGTCTGTGGGTACACCCTTCCACTCCGCTTTCCCCGAGCGTGCTGGCATGGATGCTGCTGGTAACTTCTGAATTTGTGGCTGGTTCTGTGGTGCGTATGTGCTTGTACTCGCCTTTTGGTCTGCTATTTTCTGATCTTCTGAGGACCGAGTTTACATTTACACTAGCTCATTTCACAAGACTACCCTTACATCTACTTTAAGACTCCTTATACTGTAATTTGAAAGTTGCTTTGTTGTTCCTTTTCTAATTGTTGCAACAAGAGCAGTCTGCAGAGGCATCAATATTAAACATCAGAAGACGGTTTTCTAAGTAGAGCATGCATCTGATGAGCCACGTGGGAGTTGTAGGGAAATAGGTCTATGCTGGCACTAAAAAATAAAACCAGCCTGCCTTGTTTGAACAGAGAGACAAATGAAATATTTGCATCCTTGGTAATTTCGATGCTGGCAAAGAAGCCTTGTTTGTCAGTCCTTTGACTTCAGACACCGTCATATAATTTTCACTCAGAAGAATATGTATGAAAGAAAGGAAGGGAAAGTATGTTTATTATTTCTTTATGTGTTCAGCAGGAAGCCAGTGATTTGTTATTCAGACATATCACATTGTTATGCTACACAATAGAATACCATGAAGTGTGATAGGTCTTGAAAGATGAGACTGTCTCTGTGGGACAATCACTCTCAGGGTATTCATCTATCAGTTTGTATCGTGGCTTTCCAAGTCAAATCAGAGCAGCAGAAATCTCAACATCTGTGATACATGCTCTTTTTACAAATCAAATATAAACATAAACAGTAGGAGTTCTGTTCCTAAGATGAAATATATAAGCTTTGTCACAGTGTCATTAATACTTTGTGTTTCTCAGCACATGCTGACTGTTGCTCTGTGGTGCTTGGGATTTAGGCTTTCAGTTTGTGTTATAGGAATTCATTTTGCATCATGTCTTTTGCACCAAATTTTGCTATTATTTGTAGTTTCTGGTGGACCCACGCTGAAAGTAAAATGCAAGTAAAATTCATCTACGCATGGATTTTACAGACTTGGCACAAAACCATAAGGCCTTGAAATTCACTTCAGTAGGCCCAAGTCACACACTCGCGCTAAACTCTGTAGAATTTAGTGAAGTTTTTTTGCTCTGAGTTTGTCACCTAATTTGGAAGTTTAATTATACTCATGAAACTGCTGAGGTTATTAGAATTCACCATGTTTCCTTAGCTGCAGGTCAGGCAAGGGAAGACAGCAGAAAGAGTTGTGGTAAGGAGACTTTTACTTAATATGCTAAGAGATCTTCCTGTGTTTCTCCCATGACAGCTTGTCTGCCAGTTTACATTCCTAAGCTTCGAATATCACTCCCAGCTAGACATCTCTTGAAACCTGACCCATTTATTCCATTCCTACTCATCACAGTTTGGTGAGGAGGCTAGGTTCACATCTAACTGTAGTCTGCACAGGAAAAAACTAGAGGAAAACATAAATTTTCATTGAGGAGGGAAAAGCTAACTTGAAAACTGGAAATTTTCCGATTGGGCACAATTTGTTCAAGTCTCAGGGTGCTGCAAATGATGAGCATGGGAAGCATGTGAGAAAACAGAAGAGAATTTTCACTTTTATGATATCTGCTCTGCGGTGCTGAAGTGAAGCAGAAAGTTCTTAATGCAAAGTAAAATCAGGTCCTAAAACCATATTGAGTTTTCAGACTAATTTTCTGGTGCCCCTGGCCATGCTGGTGCTGCTTTCTGTTTAATCTGAACTGTGCTATATGTGCTATCTCCATGACTAAATGTAAGCTCTTGTTCTAGTGAAAAACTGTGTATTGCATGCACACGTGATTTAACTTTTCTTTATGTTATAGTAAAGTTTAAAATGCTTGTTGAAGTGTCTGGGAACCCCTAGCACTGGATCAGGACTGTATTGTCCTAGATACCTCATGAACGTAAGTGCTAGTTCCTGTTCTAAATCATTTACATAGGCCATAGGCTCTATCAACTGGTTATATTTGGCTATATGTTATGGAACTGTTTCAGTGCGTTAAGTGTAACATTATAGAAAACTGCCTGTGCCAGTTTCTGGATTCCAACGTGCTTACAAGTTGTGGTATGGACAAGTCTACAAGTCTCAACTATATATATATTTATATATATTTTTATATATATATATATTTTATGCTTGACACGTCGCTCATTTGAATTTCCTCATTAGGATTTCCTAACCTCTTGAACTGATGTGGTGGTAGTTTTAACTTGCCTTTTAAACTAAGTTTCTAGCCTTTATATCTACTGACAAGCTGGAAATTCAGAGTAAAATAAAAATAATATTGTTTTATTTAAGTATTTTAAGAAAACCTGGACATCCTGACCATCAGCACTTCGGAATACATGAAAGAGCTTAAGAACTTCTCAGTGTTTAGTGTGAGAATGTCTTCAGATTCAGACGGAGCTGGTTGAATAAAATTCAGCCTGAAGCAGACATCCCCCAGAACGTCTCAGTATCCGTATGTGTACTGGAATGTGCATGTACGTGGAGAGGAGGCTCTGTTTAGTGAGCTGTCTCCACACAGGTGGATTTTACCTTGCCTCTGTGTTATCCCAGAAGGTAGCAACAGCTGGTGGTGGTATATCATAAAATGGAAAGCAGCTTCAGAGACTCAAAGTCACTCTCCATCTTCAAAGCCAGATATGTAAGACAGATGAGGGAAGGGCAGACTGATACAAATCAGTCTTTGATTAATATCTCCTGGGCTGTTCAAACAATTTTACAGTTTTTACTAAATACAAGCTCCCTGTGCATCATTGAAGGAGAACAGCATGTATCTTATGCCCAGATCTCACTGAAAGCTAATGCCACCTGGCATAGATGCTGTCTTGAAGCTTTTCTTCAGTTCATTCAGGGCTTGATTTTGCAGCTGCTGCTGCTGTAAGTGCTGCTCCCGGCCCCCCTGGTTTCTCTGTCTGTGAACAGGTACTATAAACTTTGCTTCCTGCAGTTCATAAGAAATGCTTCCAAAAGGAATAGGATGGCATTTCGTGTGAGACTAGACCTCAGTAGGACATTGGAAGGAGTAGAACCTAGAGGTTTTCCTTTGACTCTTCACATCTTATTCTGTAGCTTCAAACCCAGCGTCTGTGAAAGGATGATTTTACGTGCCCCTCTACACCAGCTTCTCCCTGGGAAGTCAGTTCTGAAAGGGAACTGTGGTTATCTTTGAATTACAGGATTGTCTTATTCTACAGAATAATTATATTTTTTGAGGTAGCAGCTAGGAATAGGGGGAAAACATATTGCATGTGCTTCCTCAAATTTTGCTTTTTTGTCTTGTTAGATAATTTTTCCTAAAAGGCCTTTCACTAGATGACTGCTTTCCTAGTTGTGGGACCAGGCTAACAGGGGTCATCTTTTTCATGTTACGGTATGTGGCATCTATGCCCCTGGAATAAGCCAGTGGTGTTTTTATCATAGCTATACTCTTCCATATCTCACCTGAAGCCTGGGCAAACAAAATGGCATTAATAAAGTTATCCGATATATATGTAACAGTTGAACATCAAGTGGAATATCTCTTGATATCCCTTGAAACAAGGATTTTGCTGTAGACATTGTGAACAAGGATGGTTCTTAAATTTTGATTTAGGCATGGTACAACTGCCACTAAGAAATAGAGGTCAGTATAGAAACTGGAGTGAAATGTAAAGGCTAAATTAAGAAGAGAAAGATCCATGGGCAAATAGCATTACTAATCTGACTACCTGATACAGGAAGACAGAAGAATGCACACATTGCATGAAAACTTGCTTTTCTGATCTGTGCAGTCTTTCAAAGTGAATCTTCATTTCTCCTAGGAAACCATCATTAGGCTAATTGAAATGCTACTTGTACATTTAAAAGCAACAAATGTCATGATACATTCTTAAAGCTTTTCAAACAATTGTATGACATTCTTGCTAGGTAAAATATATATAAACATTACAAACAGAATGAAATAAACTAAAGTTTCTAAAGCTAACAGACTTTCCTTGTATTTAAAGCAGAATATTTTAATGATTTTACAGTGTTGCCCAGCAAGACAAGGGTAGAAGTAGGACTTGGTCCAGAGGAGTGACTTCCCCCCCTCCCCCAGGGAGTATTTAGGATGGGAATTTTCTTCTCTTTAGAGAGCAAATGGCTCACAGAATAGTTACAATCACTGCTAGTGTATTCCTGCCATTGAGAGAATGTTTCATCTTCTGAGTGAGTAAGAACACGGGACTAATAATCTTTTAAATCTTTATGAAGCTCTTTCTCTTGTTGAACATTTTACTCATTCACACCAAGGAGCCAAATTCTCTAGTGCATATGTATGCTTTAGTGGAAGATAATGAATGCATTAGTCAGGGAACTTTACTGAAGGGGCTGATTCTTTTTCCCTAGCAATAACTGAAAAATATTTCTAACATTAGTCTGCTGTAAGCTTGCCCTCATGGTGGTACAGGATCTTAAGGCTCAGCGTACTGTTTCAGCGAACTTTGGATCAAGCTTGAATCAACTTCTTTATGTGCTTTTTAACTCCTTTTTTTTTTTTTCTTGTCAGCTGCATTCAGATATCCAAGAACTCTTTTGCAACAGTTATGAATTACTTCAGTTCTTACTCTCCCACCTCCAAATCATTATTTCTCCTGTGTAACACACAAAAAAACCCAACCAAAACTACCAAACGGGAAATTTCAGACTGTTGTACGAATTATTGCTGCCCCTGTATATTGCTCCATGTGACATGCTGAGAATTAAATATTCCCTTACATTTTCTTTGTGTCTCACACTTAACACAGGAGTGCAAGGTTGAGTTTGATTCAGTTTTACATCTGTTCTGTAGGGATGCATACAGAGACTTAGGGAAGAGGGAGTTTGGAGGGGAGATGTATGAATTGTACTGCATGGGCATGCTCAGTAAGTGCACAAAATACCTCTTCAGAGTTAAGTGAGGAATGCTGTTATCCACTGTGGCTGGTGTTTTGCAGCAAAGTTAACCTTTTAGTGGTAGCTGAATGGGAATAGTAAATATCTATTGAATATGACAGTTGAATATCGTCATCTGTGCATAGAAATTGTTAGTCATTTGTGAAGAGAGGCTTAGAATTTTTCTTAGTAAACGTATGAAAGTGGTTTAATAAACAGAGCAGTCTGTAAAGTGTCAGCTGGGTAGTGGTGATCTTACCAGCAAATTTATTTATTTACTTTTGTAGAATGAATGCTTGGTGTTTATTTTAAACTGTTCTTTTTTAGCAAAGATGAAAGGCTGTCCCATGTGGACTAGCCATGAAGCTTAAGCTATTTGCCAGAGTTCATTTTTACACTGATACTTCTGACATATTTCTAGTATAGTCCGGTAAGAAATTCAACAAATTATTCACAGGGAGACACATAGGGAAGACAAGAGGCAACAGGAACAAGTTGCATCAAGAAAAGCTTTTTATAAGAAATCTTGTTACAGTGAAAACAGTCAGTCACTGGAACAACCTGGTGGATTCCCCATCACTGGAGATTTTCAAGACACAGTCGGACAGGGTGCTAGATAATGTTAATCTAAGCCATATTGCCATGTTGAAAAGGCTAGGAAAATAACAGCGCTTCACCCTAAATACAGAACATTTCCTCTACACATGCTTATTTAAATAATTAAGCCATATTATTGGCTGGTGTTAGTCAATGTGGTTCTTTAGGAATATAAGGATTTACCCAGCAGAGCAGCAGGCATCGCAGTGTCTGTCACACAGCATCGCATGAAGTCCTTTGGAAAATGAAGGCTGTAATTTCCGGAAGGCAGAGACTGTGAGCGTGCCTCTGGACACCGGCATAGCAGGCAGCTGTCGTTAGAGGGTGGCTGTTGGGTCAAAAACTATCCGGGCCCACTTTGAGATGTGCAAAGGCTTAGTTGCTGCCACCAAGGGAGAATTTGGGGTTTGGCTACCGACTGCCATCCCTCTCAACTGTGTTAGGGGTGGTTAGAGTAGCAAGCTTTTCGTCTCAGCTCCTTCTTGTTGTGGGATCAGAATGATGTTGTCCTTTCTTCTTCTGACCAGCAAAAGTCCCCTTGGCTTGCACTGTGGGTAAAATGTGAGTCTACTTTGAAAGTTAATGTGTTTGCTCTCTTGGAAAGTAGGAACTTTTGTTTAATGGCTTGAAAAATAGAAACACATTTTAGTGAAATTTGGTCCATTTTCTCCTACAGATGGTGCTGTTTTCCCATGAAAAATCATAAAAGTTTGAAAAGTCAAATGACTTAAATGCAAATTAATTTTTAACCCAAAGAAAAAACCCAGGGTTTTACAAGGACTGTTAAACAGAATGTGAAGCTGTAGTGCTCTGGAAATGGGTGAAAACCAAGTGGAAGCTCCCCAGTAAGCTCCTCAAAGCTGGCCCTCTCAGTTTTGCACAGTCAGCCTCTCAAGCTGATCTATGAGATGCTGTCACGTACTGGAATAGATTCATATAGTGCTGGGATTCATTTCTGTGAAACTAAGTCTTATTATTAAGGGTTCATATATGCAAACAAGTGGAAGATATGGCTTCCAGAACTTTCCAGGTCTGTATGTTTCTGGATCTAGTTTATTCATCCTTCTTTGTGGCTCTCACTTCTGTTGCTTTTGATACATCCCATAGTTGATTTGATTTGGAGAGTTAGTGGAGGTATCTGCAGCTTTCATTCACCAACTCAGGAACTAAAACAGTGTTGGTCTTCTCCAAAGATACAACTTTTAGGTATTAAATACAGTAGGCAGAGACCCTGTAAACTGACAGTTTCAGCAGCCTTGTGCCACTCAGTCCTTTGCAGTCTTCTAGTACTGTTTCTCAGAACACAGGCGATGTTCAGCCTGATAATCTCTTCTGAACGGTGCATTCTCACTACCTTTTTCTTTCCCTGCTGCCTGATCTTTGATTCAGTGTGTCCGCCTTAGAAAGATGTCTGCAGCTATTTCTAACACATAGTGCAATGTGATTGATACAACTTGTTTAATGAGATTGTGATTGCTGGTCTCTGTGTTAGACAGGTATAAAATTCCATGTGAGGACATTCCTTGTTATAATAGCCCGTTGCCCACTTATGCCACTCAGTACTACTAAATTTCTATCTTGTCTCACGTGCAAAGGGAATTCTTACTCTCCTAGACTGCTACTCATACAGACGGCTGGTATATGGAGAAAGAAAAAATTCATGCCTGTATTAAAAAGCCCCCCAAGAGCATTTGTAGATTTGAAGTCAAAGTCAATTTGAAAAAGGCAGCAACACCCCATATTGTGTTTTCTGTCACTTTCTGAAAACCCCATTCTTGGTACGTGCTGTGAACAGGTCTTGTTGCTGCTGATTCAGTCTCGGGCTGAATCAGAAATTTGTCAGGAGAAATTTCTGATACAGAACCTGAAATGTCAACAAGGCAGCACTGATACTGGGAGGAGCTGCCCTTCTCTGAAATCACACACTGGGAGAGCAGAAAGGAAATCACATTTCTCTTCATTCCAAGCCAGTGAGGGGTTTGTTTTGGTTTTTTTTAACTAAATGTATGTCATGGGATGGCGAAGGCTGACAGTGTCCCTCTGTGAAGACAGTCGCTGCTGGGAACAGGCTGCCGCCAACAGTGTGTGTGACCAAAACAATACACTTTTCTTTCCTTTTTTTTTTTTTCCTTCTCTTTTCAGAACAGCTTCTAGATGTTCTGTATACTGGCAGGCAGGCCGAAAAGAGACAGATGGTGTGACAGTGGGAGAACAGTCTATTTTAGCACTAATAAAAATGGGACTTGAGATCCATGTATGGCAGAGAAATTATAAACTGGGAGTGCCAGGAAGAAAGGAAGACAAAAAGTGACCTTTCAGTGTTACAGAGCTACCTGGTGATGTTTTTTCTTTTGTACTTGAAATTTACAGTTTTAGTTTCTCCTTCTGCAAAATAATCAAACCCATGGTGGTTCTGATGTACAGTTTAACTCCTGTTTCAAATAATATTGAGCAAAATATAATTTGGTTACAGAAAGTAAAGTATTCTTGTGTTCAAAAAGAGACTTTTTCCATCTGCATCATTCCTACAGATGCTTGTTTTGCACATTTCTCAATCTGAAGTATCAAGAAAGGAATAAAAAATAGATGTTACTCCCTGTTCTGTGACCTCTGAGTTCATGGCAGTTCACCTGTCTGCTGAGTGTAGCAGTTGCTTGGCTTGTGCAGCTTTGAGGAGGTAATAATAGCTGGTGAGGAGAGTCCTTTGCAATTCCTGGGCATTCTCACTGTATAGCTGTGTGTCCGGATTTGGGGCTTTTCCCCGTTAGCATTAGTACGTGGTTTACTGCGAGGAGGGCGAGTAAGATTGTAGCATGGGCTCTGGTGGAAGGAAAATACTGGAATCTCGTGTTTAGTCAGTCATGAGGTCTCACCTCTTCCTTTGTACTGAGGTTCCTATAGCCCCCGGGATTTAATATCAGTAGGCAAAGTCAGTAGCCATAGCTGCTGGAGGGAATAAAGGTTCTCAAAATGAAGTTAAGCTTCCTCTTGGGAGAGCTTTTTCAGATCAGCATAGTTAGGCTTGTCTTAACTGTATTCTTGGAAGGAGCTCACTTCAAGCTTTCCTGAAATGAGTGCATTTAGCAAGTGGGGAGGAGGTAATGATTCACATAGGCAAGACTAGATGAGCTGCTAAGAAAGTACTCGCTTCTGTTGGCTAATGCCAACAGTCTATATTCTCATTGGTAGGGAGGAAAAATATTTCCACTCTTTTGAAATGTAAACACGACTACTTCCCTGTAGCTATCACTTGACATCTTGCAGGTTTGACATCTGCAAACTGCTTTAATTAATATTTGGGCTACCTCTCACAAGCACTTCCAATTTACAGAAGTGGAAAGCCTGCAGTTGATAAAATAAGTTGTTCCCAGAGTTGCTAAAGATGTAAAACCATGTAATTAAGCCACCTTTTCTGTCTGCTTGTGTTTCAGTTCCCATAGTATCACCAAGAAATGTCTGAGGAAAAAAAAACCCATCACTTTTCTCAAAAGTATCATCACTTCAAAAGAAATGTCTGACTTTCGTGGACAGTCCCATCAGGCTGAGAAAAGTCTGAGATGTTGACAGAAACAGAATGGATATTCTCTGGCATGCTGCTGCCATGCTCTGCCTGCAGAGATCCTGCAGGCAACGTTTCCTGCACTTCAGAAGTCTGGTGCTCAGCTCTGTTCTCTGAGTTGTAGGAACCACTGTTCCCAAAGGAACCACTGCTTTTTCAAGGGTGGGAGAGAGGGTATAAAAGAAATAGTGTGGAAGGAAGCAAGCACCAGAAATCCAATACAAATCTCATGAAAGTCTCCAGGAATTTTTAAGATGACTTCATGAGAACTGAATTAAGTTGTTGGTGAGAAGCCATGTGTGAAAAACCTTCAGGTCTCTTCTGTTCTTCAACTGCACTGGATCTGTTGCATTTATTAGGAATAAAAGTCTAGCTTACAGCACATGGAAAATAGAGAGGATCAAGGTTATGAGAAAATCCCAACTTGCTGGTGTGGGAGTGGAAAAGTCCTGCAAAATAAACTTTCAAATATACTAAAAATGTACCACCAACACCACCCTTCTCCCCCCCAGAGCATAAAACCTTCCCGTATTCATAGTCACTGACTTCATCAGTTTCACAGAACTACTTTTCAATCAGAAAACATCATAAAAGCAGGAAGGCAGATTTATAGCTGTTTATTAGCCAGCACCATTACTGTATTTACTGTAGTGTGAAAAAGGAAATCAGGGAATAGTGCTATAAATCTCGGTTGCTGCAACCCAGATGCATTTATTTACTTACTGGATACTTCACTAGTAGCTTAGCAGATGCCTGCTGGTTTACACATATATTTTGAGCATATCAGCAGAATGCTCTAGAGGGATGGGTGTTAAAATCCTGCTGGGGTCTGTGGGCACTGCTAGGAAGAAGCTAGTGAAATGTGCTCAGTTTAAGTAGCTGAAGTAGTTATTGAGGAAACACCAATGTTTTAACCAATCACTACCTATGTAAAGGGAGCATAATTATAAAAATATATCAACTTGCAATAACACCAGGAAGGTAAATAACTGTCTATTAAAATAATAGGAATAAAAGCAAAATGCCTGTCCCATTAACATTAAGATAGTCTCTGTTCAAAGAGGAACTGCAGTGCTCATAAATCTTACCTAAAGTCCTGGAGCTCCGTGGGATGAATGGTGTCAGATACGAAGTTCTGTTTCCTGCAGGCCAGGCCTAAAGGTTGTACTTAACCATTGTAGATATAATTGTAACGTATCCTAAGACAGTGAGTCTGCGTGACCTGTTTTATCTGCAGCCAGGAAAGAATGTTAACTGTGAACATGGGTGTGCTCAGATGTGCATGAATGCCCAAGTGTCGTCTTTACAGAATGCTTCTACCTTGTTCTAAGCAGACAAGTTCTTTAAAATGAAGAACACAGCTTCACAACAGCAAATGTTGCATTGGCTAGGCCTATTCTTTACAACTTCGTTATCAAGAAAAATCTAATTATTGAATGTGCTTAGGCCTCAGTGTGTCCAAAAGGTCTATTTCATTTGTCAAACTTTCAGTAAAAACACAGCTTATTTTATTCAATTCAGATTTGTGGTCAAATGCAAAAGACTGGATTTAGATTTGTGTTTAAAGTCTACATGTATTTTTTTCCTAAGGAGAAATCACGCATCCATTCGAGGCAATTGAAATATTTCCATTGACTTTTAGTGAACCCGAAAATAAGTTCATTGCGAAACTTAAAGGGTGCAACATCTCCGTGAATCAGTTTGGTTTTAATTGTTACTATTGGGTTCTTTTTCTACTTACTGTTGGCTCTTAATGATGTTTTTAAAATTAACAGTAAAATGCAAAGAATATAAATTATAAATGAACAGTTTCAATGAGGCTGTTGATTGCAATGACTGAAATCTAATTAAGCAGTTTAAGATCTAAGTGATATTATTATTAAAGAATTATGTTAACAGAGCATTTGATCAGCCTCTTAATTTGCTTTTTGTGAATTATGAGATAATGTGATTCCAAGTGACAAAAAGATCAATTCTTCTTCTTTCCTCTTATTTAGGGAAAACTAATATGCTACATTTAAATTGAAATGAATCGATAGGGGAGTCCCATGGAAACAAAAGCCCTATGTTGGCATCTTTAACTGAATTTCTGTAAATACTAGTACTGAATACTATTTTTTTATTATTTATTTTGATAAGACACTATACGAAGTACTCTTAAAACAGGAACAGAGATGCATGCAGATGGATGTATGCAGATACAGGTACATTTTTACATAGATATGCTAATTTGTTCTGGTGACAAGCTTGTTACCACTAGCCAGCAAAAGGTTGTGTGCTACACTACTTTTTTGACTGTGAGATCACTGTAACCATATAATTTGCATTCATATATTTTTTTCTTTGAAACAGAGTGCAGTGTGTTTTTAAACCAATGGGAATCTATTGGGATGCACACTTATTACTTAATTTACAAGTACAGTTTGTACAAAAGTATGAACAGATTGAACTGCTTCCTGTGTGATGCAGCTAAGTAGCAATCATGGGGACAAGGTGCTAGATAAATCTATCCCTTATTTTTGGGGTCTGTGCTTGGTGAGTCTTAGAGTCAGTCTTGGTATGGTCCTAATTAACATTTATACTACTTTTCACTCTTTTAAATTCAATCAGTCCTATAATCCTCAGCTGTCAAGTACTATCTGAGCATCACCTACAGAGTCACTACACAATTCAGCATATATGGGCTAATCACACACTATGCTGCTTTCTTTGTTGTACACAGATGTTGTCTAGCCTAGATTTCCTGAATTTCACTGTAAATACATTTCTACAAGCGATCTTTCCAGCACCTCAGTGCCTGCTCCCCTTGCCATGGATTCTGAATTGCCCCTTTTAAAGTTTAATGATGTTTGTGAACGATGTTTCTGTCCAATGTTTGTGTGAATGTGATTCTCGTCCCATCTGCTCCAAAGGGGTTGAAGGCATGTTGGTGGACCCCCACAGATGAGTATGCAAAAGGCAAAGAAAAAGACAGAAAAGGGTCATTCTAAATACAAGTGGATGCCAAGAATTAATGAAATACTGTATTTTTGTATTGTGTTGCTTTGTTTTAACTCTGTAGCTCTAAGTTTGTTCCTTGGTTAATGTGAAAGAAAACCAGGCAGGATTTCAGTCCATTAAAATTTATCATAGTATAACTGTTAGTTTGCTTGAAACCAACTGTTATATTTTAGTGTGCTGCTTGACTAATACTCTGGAGAAATGAGCAAAATTCCAGGGAGATGATCCTGTTTCCAGGTTATAGATGTTGTTCCTTGGTCCAGATGACCCGTGTAATAGCACTGCCATTACCCTGTCTACCCCTCACTGCCTCTCTCCCATAGAAATACCTGGGATTCTTGAATCTGCTCCCGAAATCCTCTTGATAAACAGCTCTAGTTCTGCTGCTGCCTATGCCCTCCCAGTTTGTGGACAACCAGTCATTTTAATTTAATTGAAATACTGTTTCTAGGAGTTCTTGTAGTAAATGGTCCCTGGCACACATTTTTAAACTGAACAGAAATGGGGGGAGCAAATCATGGGGAAGGCTGAGATATGATGCACTTCCAACACAGAGAAGGATTGAGGGTGCCAAGCAGGGAAGAGGAAAGAGAAAGTCATGAAACAGAAAACGACACAAAGAAAGGAAGCGTGACTGGTTGATTCACTCTCTTGCTGTGCTATTAGTTTGGGTGTTAGCACTCTCATACGCAATGACCAAACCCTAATGCCTAGCTCTCTATCCTCTTAAATTTGTTGTGCCTATTTTCATATGCTTCATTCCGCATCATTCCTTGAAGACAATCTCTAATGAGCCAAAATGTGCAGCATTGTTTCTGAATATATTCTTGGTTTCCTTTTTATGTCTAGAAGAATGGAAAATTAATTTTGCTGTTGAACTAGTTCAAAATCTTCCTCCCACACTGTGAAGGCTGTATGTGGTGTTGGAAGATAGTATTTTGTGGCTGCAGACATCAAAGTGAGATCCAAAGGGCAAGCATCTTTAAATATTTAACTACTTATAATCTGGTTCATAAAACTGACTGGGTGTTTATGGAAGACAGCATTGCTACTTTATGCTATTGATCTAACAGATGCAGTTAATCCTGTGTCTTTAGAATATAAAAATGTGAAAAAATAATTCTGGGGAGATAAAAAGAAATACTCAACTCAGCAAAGTGCTTTTAAATGTTGATGTCTCAGCAGCCTTGCTATCTGTCATTAGCATTTTTTTTTCTTTATATCTTAAATTTAATCAATACTCTTTTTTTTTGGAGGTTATAATCAAGTAGCATAACAGATTTTACAAATTCTGTTTGCATGTGATATATTTAGTGTTCTCTGCAGGCTCTGTGTCTAATGGGTCATCAGGCAGCCGGTATTAGTAACTACTGTGAGACCTTGGCTTAAATTTAGAGGTGATTGACCATTTTTTTGGTGGTTTAAGAGTTAAGCTTTAAACTAGCTGCACTTTTGGAGATATTTTGCTTTCCCTGGTCAGAACTGAGTTCTTTCCAGAAATCAGGCAACCAGTGAGGCCCCCAAATGAACTTTTTCATTGGAAATCACAACTCTCTAATAATTTTAAGGCTTACTATTTCTGAAACACCTTGAGATTCTTAGGTTCAGGTGTAGTATAAGAATTGTTTTATTAGTATGTATGGTGACATGTTGATAGATAGATACCTCCTGCATTGTGACTTCAAATATTAAATGATGATTATCCAGAGCTCCAAGGCACTGATTCTTTGAAAGGGCTTTCAGTATTGTGGGAGTAGAATGACAGGAGGCTGATGGCTGCTGATTAATACGGAGCTACTAATCTGTACATTTATTTTCATTCTTGACAAATAGTATAAATCAGCTCCTATGGAAGAAGGGGCTGTCCTTAAAGTTGAGGCCGATAGAGATGCTGGTCGAGGAGGAACTTGCTCTATTATGCTCCCTGCCTTTCCTTACTTGAGCATCTCTGAGCTTCAGAGACACATTCCACCTCTCTCCCAGCAGGTGGGAGGCTATTGTGTATGCACTGTGTGCAGACTGTAGGAGACCTAGGGTAGGATGTGGTTAGGTAAGATAAGCAATGTGTGAGAAGGGGGAACTAGAATTACCTTTGTTTATTGCTTATACAGACAGCATATGATGCACCCACTCATGGAAAAAAAATAAAGAATAATGAACTATCTACAGTTACAGAGTCCTAGGGTAACGCTGTAACTCTTTCCACCCTTCTGTACCTCTAATTTCTACTAATTCTATCTTGGAGGTCACAGGTAGAATAGTAATTTGTACAAGAAAAGAACAGGCCCCATTATGACTATAATACAGCTTGAACATTTAATTTTTGTTTTTACAAAAGTATCAGTCAGCTACACAATCCCTCTACATTTTTCTCCCCTCGAAAGGTCAGATACCACTCTCTCTTCATTATGTTCTTTGGCTTTTATGGAAGCAGATTCTGCTTCAAAATTCTTATGTATCTCTTGTACATCTGTAGGGTGAAACATCTCTCCTAGGCACCTATCACTCGCTTGCAGCTGACACGCAGTCGTAAAGGTGACCTATTTCATATTAACAATCAATTTCCTTTCATTGTCACCACCAGGATATGTTCTACCATTTCACTTTCCTTGTCAGAAGTCTAGACGTAGGGGTCAAATTGAAGACTCTTTGAGGCTAAAAGGATGATTGTTTGATTCTATGCGTCACTGAATTCTGTTAATTTTATTTTAATGCTGAGGAAAAATACCCAAACATTGCTTTCTGACAGAGAATAATAGAACACAGTCATACTTAAGTGTCAAACTTTGTATACAGCCTTGGTAAAATTGTTTCCATAATGCAAAGAGTGTTACATGAATCTCTTAAATTTCAAGGCATAACAGCATGTTATTGGAGTTCTTTGTGAGGTTTCAGTGCTTTGTGTCTTTTATATTGCTTGAATTATGGTGGTGAATTGTGGAAAAATTAATAAAGAAAAATCCATTTGAAAAAGAGAGAACTCCTGCATGTTGCAGAAGCCTGTGTTATGCAAAAGAAATAGTATGCATAAACCTACCATGTTCCTGACATCTATTTGAATTGTTGAGCAAAACAGTCTGTGTTCACATTTTAGGAGACACAATAATTCACCAAAAGGTGCAATCTGTCTTTGGAGAACCCACAGATTTGTCACTGAATTTCATTATCAATACGAGGCATTTTTGTGTGGGGGGAAAAAAAAAAAGTGCCTTGAAGAGAGCTATCTGTAAGAAGGGGAGGACAGTCTCTGGAATAAAGACGCTTCTCGATGTCACAGAGTCCTCAACAGTCAATCACATTTAGCTGTAGTGTGTATCAGGTTAGAATTTATTTTTATTTGGGGGTTTTAAATTTCTCTTGAGGTATTTGAGAATCATTTTTTACTACTTATTTGAATTTTAACACAGATGATGTAGAAAATCAGTCCACCTTAATGTTTGCCTAATTTGGACCTCTTGGTTTCCGTCTACTGTATTCTATGTAGATAAACATGCACCAGGTAATGTGGAGTATATTTCTTTCACAACAAAACCTGTACTAATTTAATGTGGTTATCTGCGGTGCGAGAAATCCAGTCAGATCACTGGCGTAATAAATATTTTTTTCAAAGAAATGGGGAAACTGAGAAAGCCCTGTTGCTAGAACAGCAAAAAATTACCTGAGAAAAATCTCATACAGAGAAATTTCACCTCTACTTGTTGTGTAACACAGATAGTCTAACATGATTACTCATGCTGTGCGCTGCCTGTGTGATTTGTTCCACAGTGTTCCACTGGACTACTCAAGGGCTAATGCACCATTCAGCTTGAGTTAGCACACCAGAAACTGGTCTTAAAGAGAAATATTATTCTTAGGCTTGGCAGTCTTTTTGCTGGAAAATCTGAATTAGAAACTTCTAAAGTAATCTTTAATGTTGTTGTGAAGTGTAAAAATTTGCACTGCTTCCTACCTCTGACAGTATTGAGACACAGTTAGTAGCATGTTGGTCCTGAAGCATCATGCTCTTGGCTTATAGTTCTTTTTAGCTTTGACCTTGAGAAGATCTGAATCACTTTGTTTCAGTTCCATGCATTCCTCTTAAAATTATGAAACAACAGTGTTGCAAAGAACAGGACATCTGGGAGACAAAACAAAAGTAAATAGCTGCTAGAAGCAGCAAAGCAGCCACGGAAGTGTTTAATCAGTAATGAGAAGAGAAAAAAATGCCTAACATTGTCAACTTTCTGAAATCAAAATCAAGGGAAGAAAATGCTTCTAAACCTAGAAGATGTGTTTAACGGGGTTTTTTTTAGGCAGGTATTCTGAATTTTCTAGATCTAATATGGAGATAGTCACCTGAAGAGCTGTGAGAACCAGAACACCTTACATTTCTACATTTGCACTACTGTACATTTAAGTTTTTTAATTGACAAAAAGCTTTCTTATGTCTCTGACCTGAAGACCTCAGAGCAGACATCATGGTGTATGAATTAGTAACTATATTTGAAATAAAAAATTATATAGTACAGGAGACTGAGAATTATTTCTGAAGAATCAGAGAGAAATTCTCTGCAAAATTCTTTTGAGTTTCTGTTGAAATTTAATTAGCATTTTCGGGCACTTCTAGCCTAAGACACAACAGAATTATCTTAAATTGCAAGTGTTCAGACTAGTGAATTTTAGCAGTGAGAGAGTGCCTCTATCTGAATCAAGAACTATCAGCTGCACGGACACAAATTTCATGGGACAGTTTGGAGAAACTGAAGAGGGCTGTGGCCTTCTGAGGAAGGATCTCATCCGTTGTGCTGCACACTAGCAGCATACCCGCAGAGAACGTGAAAGCAGATTCATAGGACGTAGGGATGAAAGGAAAAAATGCAGATGACGGTGAAAGTGGTGTGCCTGCCATTGCTAGTCCATGTATACTGGAATGTTTTATATTCAGTGTGGGCTACAGGCCTTTCTCCTAAAGCTGAAATAATTGTTAATTCTGCTCAAAATTAAAATGTTCCTGATGAATGCATTTTGCATTTCAGTGTTTTCCAGCTCTGAGAGCTGTATAACTGCGACGGTTGGCCGAAGTTCTTCTAAAAGGCAGAATAAATCATGATCATTCTTTTAACGTATTCATTGAAGAATTAGGACAACTCTTACAAAAAGTTTTGCTGTATCATATATACTTTCCACTGTATTAAATATATAAAATTGAAATCTTTCACCATGATTTACAGTCAAATGAAGTGGACAGTTAATAGGTACTCATAACTGCCCTTCTTTCCATAGTCCTTGAAAAGGGTAAAGCCAGTAATTTAAGCTTTATCCATGCAATAAATCTTAGAAATGAAGCACAAAGACTGAGGAATAAAACACTTCTTATCCCATGAAAAGGCATTATGTATTGATCTTCACATAGGTGTAAATGTCTGCACTCCTCATATGCTAGTCTGCTTCCATCTTGTGCATTGATATTTTAGTAGCCAGTGTGAAATTCAGACAAGCGTTAATGTGAATTGAGCATGAAATTATGAGCTGAAAGCTACTACTTTTAAGTGCATTCAGAGTTTATCACCAAGTACTTGATTCTCAGAATAGAAAGTATTACCAGTTGTGGTTCAGCTCCAGATACTGTGGAAGCACTGCGGTGTGCTTTGGATGATGTTTTTAGGCAAACACTTCTGCGTAGGCTGATGTGGCTATTGCTAAACCATGAAAGGGAGAAAGAAATAGTTTCCCACTTGTTCATCTGTTTGATCTTGCTCAGTCTGTAAGTTTATCTGCATTGCAGAACTAAGCCTATGACAAAATGTTTTGTGTCCTGATTTTGCAGCATTATTTACGGTCCAGGGTTGCTCCTGCATGCATGAGAGCAAGTGATTTGCTCTGTGCAAAAAGATGCAGAAGGTTCCTCTCCTCAATATCAGCAGGAAGGAAACAGAGGAGGGCAAAGCTCTGAGCTACAGATTGTGCAGAAGCTACAGGTATTCTCCTGAGAAGGTACTGTGATGGGATAAAAGAGGGACAGCTGAAGTCTTCATCTTTTCTCTTCCTTTCAGACAGTGACACACTATTCTCAGGAAGAAACTAGGAAACAAGAGCCATAAGTAGCTGAGCAATGTTAGCAATATTAATAGAAATGACCATTCACCTCCTCTAAGTTTTTTTATGATTAAAATACAATTCAGTATAGATGCTCTGAGTAAATATGAGCATAGACTCAAACCAAGAGGGATAATGGTGTGTTTGTACTTGAGGACATCTGGACAGCTAAAGCTAGATTGTCATCCTCATGTCTTAGACATGGTGAATGTTTTTTACTTGAACAGAAAAACAAAAAGGGAAAAGGAACCAAAGTTGACACTATAAATACACTGAATACATTTTAGAAGTGTAGAGATACGAAAACTTAAGCATGTGTCCTGGTTTAGGGATCAGAATTGAAGGCATCACATTGTCCTGCCCAGTCCATGATGCCCTGTCTCAGCAGATGGCAAGAGCTGCTTAGCAACTGCCCAGAGTGGTGGCTGCCTGAGGGAGACCCGAATGAATGAGCCTGTGAGTGGAGGAGCTGGCATCCATTCAGAAAGAGACTCTGAGTGTTTATGGTTTTCTTCTCAGATGCCACAGAGACACAGAGTGCTACCCACTACATTGTAATTCTGATACCATTGAGATCCTTTATGGTGTTGTGTTTGGGGTAGTGTTTATGATTCAGTTTTACTTGTAACCTTTCTGATGTCTTCGATAATTTGCAGAATAACAATGTGCTACAAAAGCAGGTGTAAACCAGACACAGTGGGAGAAGTACATGTATGTTGCATTATAGCTAAGAGACTCTGACACACAAAAACATTTGGAGTGGGTTTTTTTTTAGTATTCTTTCTCTTAAGCCACCCACTTCATTATCTTAGGCTCTGAGGATCACTTCAAAGACATTAAATGCTAAGGTGGTGTGCAATCATTTATCACATCTATCAGGTATGAAATGGACTGAGATTTTTAAACCTTTTAAAATTCTGTGAAATCTTTGAGAGAACCTTGTTATCTGAAAGCCGTGCATACATGACAGGAAGGCACCTTCAGGTAAAAACTGCCTCATGCCTTGAAATGCTTAACCTTTACTCCAGCAAAGCTCCCCCTGAGGTCAGAAGCAGGTGAGCAGTTACTATTGTTTCTAGATATATCTGTATCAGATTTAAACCCACAATTAATATTACACTCTGAAAGTTTACATAACTGCAAATTAATATACTTGCAAAATCTGTGACTAAGGATCTGCTTTCGGTGTGTGTTCAAAACCAAACACGTCTACTATATTTTTGATGTGAAGGAGCTTAGGGATACGTAGCTCTTCTGAGTGGTCCGTTCACAGTGTTTGTTTATACTTGCATAACTCTTAGTGGATTTCCATGTTCTAGCAGTGCTCATGATGATATGTGATTGGCACTGTTCTCTACCATCCCAGAATAAGACCAGCATATCTGACTGTTGACTAAATAACAAGTGTGATAAATGTGATTACATAAACTTGGTACTTACGGATATGGGAGTTCAGCTGTTGTGCACTGAGATGGGGTTCTTCAGCACATCTTCCTTGTTTAACCGAAGATGTATCTCAATGCTTCATTATTAGGATTCAATCAAACAATTCCGGGTAGTTGAATTCATTCACTCATTCTGTCTTACTCTTTCTCTTACCTTCAGAAAAATCTCCAAAGTGTTCAGACTGTGAATTTGCTGTCTCAGCTGCCTTTGCACTTTCCTGGTGCTTTGTGCTCTGAATTGGGTCACATGCAATTTTGCAGTGGTACAATAGTCCTTTTCTGCCAGAATTGTTCCTCGTCTTGCTTCTGTATCTTCAGTGTATGACTACAAATAGAAGATGCACTAAAAGTAAGGCAAGATTCCTTTCTTTAGCTATGGATTTCACGAAGGAACATTCATATTATTTTTGCCAAAATCTGCAAACCTATTGCTTCGTGTTCCCTTGTTCAGAAGAATTTAAGAAGAAACTTGCGCTCCAAAACCCAGGTATGACTCACCCATCATACAATGTTTTCTGTGGCAGTGCAGAAACTGGTGTTAAATGATGCCCCCTTAGTTACTGTACAAATACTGTTGCTAGCCCTGGAGAACAAACTTATTTTTCCTGTGGCAGATAAAAATTTTGAAGTTTATTGTATTAGTGAGCAGATGGCATATCAGATGAAACTACAAATAAATTAATTAAATGCTGGGACTAGAAGTGTACTATTGTATTGTGATGGCTGTGGCCATCTAGTCCAATACACACCTCTGACAGCAGCCACTCCTGAATGACAAAATTATAAGGAAACCTGACAGAGGATGCTCCTGGAATTATATACTCAAAAGGGAGCATCTGCCCTAACTTTGGGCATGTAGAGGCTAGTTTATACCTTCAAGCAGGAAATTTTTATCTGTGCTTTTCCTTTTTTAGAAAGATTAAAGTATGAGCTTTTCCACTTTACCAGATCTCACTCCCTCAGTTTTTCTAAGGTACTGAAGCAGTGTGTGTGAACACTGCATGTGATCTGAAGAGAATGTCAGTGAGATATCAAAAATCATAAAAATTATATAAAACAGCAGCATGTTTCTGAGGAGTTTGACTACTAACTTACTTGCTTATTGCAAGGAACAGACTGAAGAACCAGATGATGTGTGTCAGAAAAACTAAGACCCTCATTACTTTGCAAAACAAAATATTGATTTTCCTCTGAAAGAGAAGCTATTGTAAAATATGTCCAAAACAGAGTGCTACTCTAAAAGCCTAGGTACTCTTCAGGATCAGACTCAGCAATGTCAGCATGCTGAAAGATGGACTTCTCCAGGAAGTTCAGAAATGAGGAATTCTAGAGTTCTCATGAGGTAAGCCAATCTCTGAGAAACTCAGATCAAAACCAAAGATGTTCAGCTAAGTTGTATAAAGTTTTAGTCAATTGCTGAGTTATGATTATTCATTTCAAAATCTTTGAGTCATTGCAAATAAAACTGTGCCTTTTGCTGAACTTCTGACCACTGTCATACCTGTTAGACAAGAGATATGACGTGAGGACAAAAAGGTCTAAACACAAGAAAATCAGTCTCTAACACATGGCAGTGGATTCATCAAGGGCTTTGAACAGTACTGTTAACTTTAAGTCTTTTACTGACACAAACGATAAGCTGTCATAGCCAGTCTTTGGTTATAGAACTGGTAGGGTAGCTTTCCAGCTTCTGCTTTCATCTTGTGAAAATTTGAAGGGCTGAAGATCTAGCCAAGGACTGGTGTAGAGAAGATGTGCAGCCTTTTAGCACTGTCTGCATGTCTTACAGTGCAGAACTGCACAGTGACACAGCCCGCAGTGCTGAGAGCTGCAGCTGTACCCATAACAGTGAATGCATTTGTATGTTGCCTTTGGGTGAACCCTCTTTTTTTTTCAGTCATGTCTTTAAAGGAGAACACTTTGAAGTCTTATTTTTCTTTCAGTGAAAGATAATTTGATTTCTTTCTTCCACCTTCAAAAATTAACTTTTAACAATATTTCAGAAATGGGGCAAACTCCCTACCTTCTTGCTTATATACAGCGAACGTTTTCTTGAGGGATCAGATGTATAGAAGCTTTTACAACATGCACGAAACAACTTCTGACAGAATAACAAGCTGCCCTGGGCCATCACGGCAGCTGGCAGAGTGAGTCATTGCTTCTGGCCCTGTAATGCAGACCTTGCGTGTCTGGGAAATAATGCCCAGCCAAGTGTGATTGCAAGCTATTATTAAGGCTTTATTTGTGAAATTGGTGTAGTTGAGGTCAAACATCTTTCTCTGTATTTTTGTGCAGTGCTTTTAGACAGCTTTCAATAATGATTCCATTATACCCCTACTACAAATATATTTTACCTCTTATACAAATTGCTGGTTAATTACTGAGTTGTTTTTCACATCTGAGTCTGCATTTGAGTAAGAATGACACAGAGCCAGAAGCAACACTGACTACAGAAGAAACAGGGAGTTTGAGTCTTAAACTGAAAGTGAGTACAGGAGTTTCTGAAACAGATGAATGCAGTCTGAGAGTTACTGTACATATTGAAAACGTGTTGTCTAGAAAGTGAACTTATTTACAAACAGTGGTTTACCTGCGCAACTCCAGGCAATGTATTATGTTGTGTTTGCTTCCTTAAAATATTTTAGGTAAATTTTATGTGAGAAGGAGGTAGAGGATGATTTTATTTGTAATATCAACCAATTCAGATTTATTCTCTGATATATGGGCCGTATAATGTCTTGACATATCCAATAACCTAGAAGACAATAGCAACTTGACTTTTTTTTTAAACCTTGAAAAGAAACAGACTGAACTGTATTGGAGATGTCCCATCTTGGGCTAGACTTTGGAACAAGTAGTACTTTGACAAGCTATTTTTGAAAAGAGAATGAATTTAAATGAGTTGCCCTTGATGATTTTTAGGCTATTAGCATGTCAGGCTGCCCACGTCTTCTCATTTCTGGTATTGAATGCAGAAAGAGAAGAACACAGAATCCTGTATAGTCAGTTAGGAAAAGTAGACTTATATTTTAGGGTTTCTAACCTAACAAGTGGAGCTTCAAAAAAGTAATTCAGGAAACCTGGAGTCCTGACTTTGCTTCCTAATGCAATACGCCAAATTAAACAATATAGTTATCCTCTTAAATGAACTTATGTCAACGCCTGCATCATCAGCCTTCCTTTTCATCTTTATCCTTCCTGTAGAAGCTCCTGTCATGCACATAAGCATCATACTTGGGGGTAAACAACACTGTCATCTGAGGAAATGTAATATCCTTTCCGCTTTTTTGTTTCCCAGTAACACAGTACACAGGAGCTTGTGAAAAGCTTTCTTCATAGAAGCGTGTGATATATAAGAAGCCCTTTACCTTTCTGCATCCCCCCATATTCTGTGCAGGTGTCCTGGTTTGAGTGAAAACAGAACTAATTCTGTTCAGTAATTTTACTTTTCAGCTCAGTTCTTCTAATTAACTGCACTTTCTGAAGTCAGCAGCCTGTTCTCACAGACAGTGTCTGCTTCCAGCAGTGAGAACACCCCATGGTTAGAGTTCCTACCAAGGATTGGTGTGCAGACCAAGGCCACTGCTGGATCTTCTGTACCACACTGCAGGGTGCAGAAAGTGAAAGGCTGCACCTGCAGGGAGGAGCGGACAGGACGGGTGACTCTAAACTGACCAACGAGGGATTCCAGACCATATATGTCATATTCAGCACAGAGCTGAGGGTTTGAAGAGTCTGTGGGCTCTTCTCCCCTCTTGGGCTACTTTGCCAGCTTTTGCTTGGCTTGGCTTGGGTCCTCTTTCGGTTCATTCCTCGGAGCACCCAAGGAGGACTCTGTCCATTCTGCCTTCGATCCGGTCTGCGTGTTCCTGAACCCAGTACCAGAATCCAGCTCCCCAGCACAGCTCCCATCTGCTGCGGGGCCCAGTCTGGGACTCTACCAGTGCCTGCTCCACAGCACCACTGGTGATGGTGATGGAATTGCCATCAGAGGGATTGGGTCCATACTGGTTTTGTATATATTTGTATATATTCCATTCTTATAATTATTAATTTCATTTTCATTCAAGCTGTTCCGGTTTCCTTTTCTAATCGCTAAGTCTCTCTCCCTTATTCCCTTTCTCTTTCCCCTTTGGGGAGGGAGGGGGGTTAACAGAGAGTGTCTGTTATAGGTCTAAGGGGCTGCCCTGACCCTAAACCCTGACAGTAGGTTATAGATTTTATGCTTTGGGTATTCCACTGAAGGAATGGTGGCAGAGAAGCAATGATGAAAATGTCTAGATTATTTGAAGTTCGGGGGTTTTGTGTCACAATAAAGCTATTTGACCTTGGAGACAAAGGTACCTGCAGAGATTTCTGTAGTTACTGATTTCTCTGTACCTAGAACCTGCTTGAAAATCTTCACAGTAACAAAACCCTCTGAAGCTGAAAATATAATGTATGTTAATTTTCAAGCAGTAATTATAACACAGACAGAATTTCAGATCCAGGTGGATAATCTGATGTGGTTGAAAGAGGAACATTTCCTTGCAAGTCCCAGATAATGTGTAAGTTGGCCTGAAAAAGCTATTTCTCAATGAGATAAAACATTTCTGATCCTTTTGGGATCATGCATGTTTTCTAGAAGGCAGTCAACTCTGCCTGAGGTGCTGTGTTTGTACTTAAAGATTGGCTGGTGCTAGTACACGAGTGGAAGAGCCGTGCCAAAGGTATGAATATGTTATGCATTTTCTTCTAAGCATGCTTTTTAAAAAGAAAAATATTTTGCTTTATTTGCCAATAATAGCATTCTAAATGGAAAACTAAGGACTGTGGTGTTCCTGCAGCTATCATTGCTGTATTATGCAGCACTTTGCCCTCTTCAGCATTTTATATCTATACAACCCCTGTGAGACAGAGAGGACCTGTCACCTCTGTTTTAGAGCTCTAGAAATGAGACATGGAAACGTACACTCTGAGGAATACTGACTAGTTTTCTAGTTTCTGTTCTGAGTTTTCTAAGGCAGTTTTAGACGTTCTCTTTCCAGCTCTCTTTCTGTTTGGTAGCCCAAAGCTATCATGCTGAAATTGGACTGGAAATGAAAACCCATCTTCCTCCAGACTTTACGCTGATAACACCAGACTATGAACTGAGGTGGGTGAGGTGGTGGTCTTACTTTCAGAGTAGTTTTCTAAGGTCAAGGGCAGGGAGCAGGGAACAGTGATAAAGCATCCCCAGGATTACTGTTAGAGATACTGTCTCTGAGCTGTCTCTCCAGATGTTCTTATTTTTGCTCTTCGACTATAGAGGGAATCTGCACACGGAGTACCGGCTCTTAGCTGAACTAGTTAAGAGAAATAATTCACCCTTTTCTTCCCTGTTTAAATACCATAGTACCTGATATAGCTCATCCTAATAGATGTATTTCAGTCACAGAGGATGTCTGGGGCAAAGTTGGGATTTGGATCCTTGGGATTGGTCTTCTAGACACTCAAATTGACAGAGTGTAAAGCCTCATAATTCTCAGCTCGCTGGGACTGAAATGGACATTCTTTTTAAAGTGTGTGACTAAAATTTCTGTTGAGTCTGAATTCTTACTGTTACAAAAATGTTGATACGACTTTTTCCTTTAAAGAACTGGACAGAGTTGTAGCAAGGCACTAGCAAGCATTTTAGAAAAGTATGTTATGATAGTAATCTTGTACAGAAATACTGATTTACAGTACTTAACAATATTACCTGCCAGTGAAAACTTGGCAAGCCTTCTAATTTGGTCAGTGAACATTTCTAAGGAGAAAATTAATTTGTGAGACATTCATAGCTCAGCAGAAAGTACTCTTGGTCTTTCAGCTGTGTAGTCTGGAAAGGAAATACTCAAATAAATCAAATAAACTTAGCATTTTGTATTTACAAGAGGAAAGGGACTCAAAGTCTCTTACAGTGCTAGTAATTATATTTTATTTACTTTTTTCACATATCATTGCGTAGGTAATCTTGTAAAATTACCAGGACAACTTTTGTATCATTGAAACTATTTAGCTCTGCTTTACATTGTTGTAAGTTATGAAAGAATCAGGTTCTCAGCATTTGCTAGGCAAAGTTGGCATCAGCATCAATTCATTTAGCCCCTTGGTATCTCCGTGAAGGAAGGTTTTCCAATTTTTTGGTGAGAAGAACTAAGTAGAGAAATCTAAATTCTTACCTCTGCGTAAGTCCATTCGTGCCAAAATGAATCATTCCAGCAGAATTGTTTTTAAATTATTAAATTGTTCTTAAATGATTCTGAGCAAAATCCTTAAGGTCACACAATAAGGATGTGATGGCTTCAGTGCAATGCAGTTAATGAAAGTAGCCAATGGAGAAACACAAGTCACAGCTGGCATTGCCATGCCTAAGGCTTCCAAAATGCTTAGCTTTTGCTGACCCTTTCAATTTTAAACTTTTATTACCTGTTCTGGAGAGATTCAAACCTGTAATGAAATCCCGTTTTCCTCCTCAATTAGTGTTCATCCTCTTTTCTTCAGCAGTAGCACTTCTTCCTGGCTTTGGCCAAGTTGTAAATATTTTGTTTGGTGAGCATTTTGTTTGGCTCTTAATCACATCTGATGTGCATGAGCTTCATTCTCTCACCTTAATTCTTTTCCAGCAGTGTTTAATCTACTGCAAAGAGTATTTCATAGTGAAGAATACCTATTATGTTAAGGTAATTCTTTATTGGGTTCTCTTGGAGACAGACATATGGATAGAGAAAGGGGGCTCTTGGTAGGAGGCTAATTAAAACTTCACAGGCTAAACTGTTTTCTAGAGTAACTCTACTGAACTCTGTTGAAGTAAGATTAGATGAAAATTTGGCCTTCCTTCATGAGAAAACTTAAGTTGCTTAAATGCTGAACTGTGCAAACAGCACAAAGAAGATTCTGTGGGATGAAGATCTTCTTAAAAAAATCCACAGATTGGAACAAAAAGGGCTGGGTAGGTCACAATTTTGGCAGTATTTGCGCTTAAGAACCTTAATGCTGAACTTGTTAAGTCCTTTGAAAAACCATCAGACTGCTGCCTCAGAACTCTTAACAAAAAATAAAATCTTTTTTTACACCAGTCTTCTGCAGAGAGGGATGATTTCCCTTAAACAGACACCTCTTGTGATGTCCTAAAACATAAGAAACCTCAAATGAAAAAAACCCCAAAACTAAAACCCAAAAGCCAGAACACATTGTTCAGGGAAGAAGTTTTTCTATCCATACTAAATGTTTCAGCCACTGCTGTGCTCAAGGAGTTTTTTGAGTTTTCAGTGTCTTTATACCCACAGAATTATCTTGCACTAATGCAACAGCATGTAAGTTGTTTCAAAAACCCCGTGTCCAACTCCAGATTCATCATGTGGACTTCAAAAAGCCACCGTGCTCTGGAGTTAGAAGACTGGTACTGGATTATTTATTTATATAGCACCCATAAATTTGCAGGTTGCTTTACACTCCAAAAATAAATTCTGGTCTCTGGAAGGATAGTGCCACAATGAATTTTGGCTGCTAGTTTTAAATAAAAAGAAAACCTGTAATAAATTCTGTGAATTAAAACAAAAAACCCAAACAAAAAAGCTGCATAACCAATCTCTTTCATCCTCGATATTTTAAATATTTCTGCAGTGAGTTGATTTAATTTCCAGCCTAAATAAAATTCAGAGAAGAATTGCCCCAATATCTCCTAAAAAAAGAATTAAACTAGCACACTGGAAGCATAGAACTCAACCATCTGTTGCTGGGTTGTTGAATTGGTGTCAAACTCAGCAGCATTTAAAAGTGACGTACAGTACAGTCTATAGAACAGGGCAGATATTTTTGGTGACATCTGGATGCTTTTTATCAACTATACAAACAAGGATTTTGGGAACAACAAACTCTTAATCGTATGTGCTTGGAATATCTATAAAACCAGACAAAACCCCCGTGGTGTTTGCTCCACAGGTTCCATATTTCATTCTCTTCAAAAGGCCCACTCTTTGAGGAGGCAGACAGTTATAGCAGGATATATAATTTCTTTACTTCCCCAATTCTTATTTCTGTTGCACATTTTCTTAATGAGTTTCAGTAAAGCAGCCAACCCCACACATCTTTTCCTTGGGTGACTAATTCACTTTGGGCTTAGCAACTTGTCCCTGACATCAATGATCAGCACCCCTGCTGCCTGCCATGTAAAATGTTTGCACTTTATGGTTATAGCTCAAGTACGAGAAAAAGCAAACATGAAGCACCGGTGAATGAAATTTGGAGACTTGGCATTAAAGTATACAATAGTCATATTTAATCTTCTTGCAGTTGGCACATGCTAAAAATTTACTGTTCCAGAGGGATTAGTAGCAGTCCTGTGCTGACTTTGTGTAACAGTGACAAAATTCCAGTGATTTCATTGGAGACATCTGTAATAAAAGCTTTTTCTTAGCTTAAAAGTTGTACTGTGGGGTGGATGAGGGTTGTGTGCTTTTGTTCATATTTTTTTTCACAGCAGCATAATTGTCGGTCATAGTCCCTGGGAGAAAGCAAGCCAAACACCTGCAAACAAAGGAAGTGGTTTCCATACATTGTACATGAGAGTCCTCAGAGCAGCTTCTGTGCAGTTAGTCAGCTGTCACTTCAGTAAGGTTTGGATTTACCAAAAAAGAGACATCTGCTTCTTACTTGGAGTCCTCCGTGGCAAACACAATAGCAATAATTTCACTGAGGAAGGCGACCTGCCAGTTACTGATGATGGGACTGCTTTGGGTTTATTTAACTGTGAAGTAGATGCTTTTCTTCTGCAGGGAGTTCTGTCTTGGATTTTGGTGTACATTTCTTATCCTATCCAGGCTCAGTCTATGAAGTCTTCATTCAGGTTTTCAACTATGAAACTTAAAATACTTGTGGGCATTTTAAACTCCAGTCAGGTCACATATGGACCTCAGTTAGGGACAATAAAGGTACACATGAGATTGTTTTCCAATAATAATTATTAGGACCTGATTCTAGTTGCGGTCTCATTTAAAACAAATATCATTTCAGTGGCATTAATGAAATCAGGAAAATCAGAATCAATGTTTTATGTTATCCTGGTGATTTGGTATTTCCCATAAGACACCATCATCTCTTCCAGACATGAATTTTTGTTCATTCCTGGTGGTTTTTTTCAGTGTAATTTTAGTTAATCAAGAGGTAATTTGGACGTGACTTGTAGAGGACATGGAATTCTTCACATGTTGGTGAATGTACTGAGAGATAAGCTCATCTATTGTAGGAGTTGCTCAGTGCATTGTCATGTCAAAGAGGAGAATTTAAAACAAAACATTAAACATATGGTTTTTAAGACCTTGTAGAACGCCAGCAACACATGAAGAGCTGTACTACATGAGCTGAAATGCCCATCAGTCCCAGTGCCTGCGCTCTGCCACTGGCAGTAAGGGATGCCAAGGCAAGGGTACTTTGTTGGTATGAGTAACTCACCCATGGCTGTTAGAATTTCTATAGTGACAGGTATGCCTGTGCTTGAGTTGCACAGGTGCCTAACAGGATCTCGGATAGCAGAAGATACACTGTTGTTTCTGGTTTTAGATGGAGGTCAGTGTCAAGGGGAGTGAAGTGGTTCTCCTGAAACAAGACAGGAATTCTGTTCATCAAGGAGTGAGCTGAAACCAGTTCTTCAGTCTCAATCCAACAGTTACGCTGCAAACGCAGTTTTTCCTCCCTCATGGGACTTGGGTTTTGCCAGAATAAAAATTGAGTCAGGAACCTAGGGAATTGCTTCAAGAGAATGACTATAACAGACATCTGACCATCAATCTGAAATGTAACAGGTTTTCATTTTACTAACATGAAATGATTGCTCACAAGGCTCTGAACAGGGCCAGCCTAAAACCCCCTCCCCTCTGAATCATTCTTTATTCTTCTCTTGGAAGTGTTCCTTCTTTGCTGATATTTGATGTTTTGTGCTGGTATGAAAATAATAATGATAAAAATTATATGATTCAGGGTTAAAACATTGTGTCAGTCAAATTAGGTTCTGAATGGTTAGTAGGAAGAATTAGTACTTCTTTGTGATGATGTGCTAAGCAATTAGATACTGAGAGAATGATGGACTTCAAATGACTGATCTGTGTTTTCTTATTCTGCATTCTCTGGACAACAAAAATCAGAAGGAAGAAATTATTCAATTTTCACAACTTGTTTTAAATAGGCATCACCATCAGTAGTGAATATTTTTGCTTGTATGCCTAGTATTTGTCACTGAGATCTATTGTGATCTTAAGAGTGGCAAGGTGTGAAATTTCAAATTAATTGGACTTAATGTAAAGATAGCTATTTTATCACACTGAACAGGTATATATGTCCTGAAACACATCATTATATTAAAACACAGAAACATACTTTATTTATTTATTTATTTTAATTGCTTTGATCAATTTCCTTTGCTTGTAACCCAGACTCTACTCCTGGGTTAAGTCTATGCTTAAATGTACACACATGAGCAACTCTATAGACTTCAGTGACATTATTCACATCCATGATGTTATCTGTATCTATAAGATCTATTTGAACTACCCTTATTTCATGTGCCATTCATGCAATCAGTTGGTTCAGGAAAAGAAAAAAACCCCAACCAACCCAACAACAACAAAACAAACAAACAAAACCAAAACAAAACCCAAAAACCAGCACAACACTCACAGCCCTTAAGTAATTGAACTGAATCATATCTGCCACTTATTTATGTATCTGGATAACTATGCCGGTGCATGCAATTACTGGGCATGTAAATAAGGCCAAGATCAAGCCCAGATAGTTCACACTTGAAAGAGGATATGGATAGTAGATTTCCTTTTCTTATATTGATTTTATAATTTAGTCCATAATCCTTTCTTGTGACCTTTTATCAGACATTAACTTCTTAGGAAGGTGTATTACAGTCTGGATGCAGAAACGTATGTTCCTCTAAGCTGCTACCTGAACATGTTTGTCTGTTGCAGTCTTTGTCATATGGCAATGCACATAGAGCTTGACCTCTTAATTTAATATAATGCAATTCAATCAGTAACGTTCCTTCTACGTTCTTAGCATCATCTGCCCCAAATGAGGTTGGTAGCCTGCTTCCTCACTTGAGAGAGCTCAGTCACAGTGGACCCATTATCTGCAGCCTTAAAGTATCTTAAGCTTTGAATTCCATCACTTGCTTTCAAAGCTTCTGACAGGTGACTCCTCTCCCTCCTCAGTTCTCTGAATTCCTTCATTTTTTTCTGCTTCTTCACTTCTCTCCTTCATATCGAGGTCTATCTATACTAGCTTCATGGAAGTGTTCTCTTATTATTTACTCTTTGTCCCTGACAGTCCCTAGGAAACACTTCTCTGCCAGTGTCATTTAAATGCTGTACCTTTGTGAACCATTGTATGATATTTGGGATAAGGAGGGAAGCCCTATTGAAGTAAATTGCATTGTGTCTCTGGCTTCTGCTGAGCAAGCTGAACCTTCAGTCTTCCTGCTTGCCCTGGCTCATACTTCTCATTATGTTGGGAGGGGCTATTTTACTCAGGGGTTCTCTGATTTTTGTGGCTGTCCTTATCCCATGTGATACAAGGAGGTGCTGTTCTTACAGGTGATAATTCTAACTCAGGCTAAAAAGAATTAAAATAGCAATCACGTTGTTCATTGTTTAGTAAATCTATACCAAACTGCACAGAACTGGTGTAGGACAAGAAAAAACTATTAATATTGTATATTTCTTGTTATATAGTACTTAAACATGGTTTTGACTAAGATTCTATCCTGTCTGTTCCATTTTCCTGGAAAAAAAAAAAAAAAAGACTCTTTGGAATGCTGTTCTGTCTGCACAGGATGCTTCCTTCCTTCTGACTAACTTCAAAGAGATAGCAGGCCACTCTTTTTTGAATTTCCCATTTGTTCAGCATCAGTTTTGGATGACTAACTCACGTGGAGTTTTTCTGGAAACATTGCTTGTGTTTGCAAGGAATAGACTTTACAAATTAAAATTAAGCGGAGACCATTTCTTATACTTGATAACCACATTTTTCCACCTGGCTACACAGTTTTGTTCTTTTCATTTGGTATGCATACCCAGCCGGCACCAGTGAAAGCCATGCGTTTGCAAAAGACAAACTGAACATGATAATCAGTTATATCTGCAAGAGTGGGTATAAAATGTTGGAACTTGGCAGAAAATGTAGCTCGAAATCTCTGAAAAGAAGATAGTTAACATATTTCATTAACAAGGAGAAAATGGGTGGCTAGGTAAAGGTATGTGTTTAAAAATGAAGCCGTACACAAGGGTCATAATGAATTAAAGCATGTGTCTTTGCTTAGCGAGTGTACAGTGACCTACTTACAGTGCTACCAGAAACGTGTAAGCACTCACAATGTGAAGTATGATCAGTCTGTCCAGTGCTTCCTAAAAAATCAGACCTCCTGTTCATGCTCTGTATGAATTTGCTGAGTGAGGGAAGCCTGATGGCTTTTGGACCCCTTGTGCATGTGCAGTAAGTAGCACTGATACCAACTGGTGTTGTCCACATGTCTGGATTTCCAGATGTCTGGCAACAGGGTTAGAGCTACAGTTTTGGTGTTGCTACTGCCAAGCATTAGGAAAGCTAAAACAAATATTAAAAATTTTCAGTTTCCATGGGAGAAGAATATCCAGGAGAAAGCCAGCTGTGACCTAGCCCTACCAATTTAAATTGCACTGTAGAGTGAATACTGTACGTAGAGCTTAGATGCTTATGTCTTTGACAACTGTATGCTGAAAGCTTGACGGGTAAGCAGAACTCTACAGTACAGCTAGCTTATTGACAGCAGATAGTTTCTGCAGGAAATCTGGAGGGGTTTTTTGTGACTATGCTCATTTTAGAGTATTTATTTAGTGTGATTCCGTGGATCATCTCATCAGTGCTTTTGACTTTCAGAAAAAAACCCAAAAACAACCCTGCAACCCTTTAAAAAAGGAAACTTGTTAAATTTAGAAATATTTTCAACTTCAATACAAATTTTCATTTGAAACTGGGTTCTGTTCGTTGCTATAAACAACATATTGATGGAAAGACAGGAAACCACAGACTAACACAATCATTCCAGCAGAATGCCTTTGTTTTGGCAAAGGAATGTAGATCAGTTCTACCAGTTGACTTTTGAAATTGAAAGGGATTTGAATTAAATATTGAAGGTAAACTGTAAAAGTTAAACTGTGAGACTCTCATACAGCTAACTGTGAGATTCTTACACAGCTTTGCTGGGCACATTCACATCGGATTCAATGAATGGGAATTGACTGAAGATTCCAGGATCTGATCTTATACTATGAAGAGATGTAATTTGAGAACTTTATTTATTTATTTAAAATTGCAGGCTATTTCTCAAATCCCTTATATGCCTCCTTCATAAAAGAGCTGTCAGGAGACCTGTCTGACCATCTGATGTATCTGGCATCTTTGCTCAGGATTTGCAGGCTGCGTGTGGTAGATTGTATTATAGGGATATTCCAGTTTTTGTCATTTTCCCTCAGATGCAGATTTTAGATAAGAGTTTAAAGTGCTACAGCTTATGGAAAGGTTCACTGGTTTTTAAATACTTAGTGACTTTAGTTACCTCACAGTTCATTTATATGAGGAGAGAAAGAAAAGAGATAGACCTGCAACGAGCTTTGCAAGGTTTACTAATTCAGCTTCATGACGGGAAGAGTACTTGCTCTGTTCAAGTCAGGTGCCTCAAAAACACTCGGAGACATGAAGCGGTTCCTCCACTCTACAGGATTGCCTTCAGAGTATCTATTTATGCTTACTTCTGTACTCCCTGGTATTCTTCATGGGACAGAAAGTTTATCACTGAAATGTGTAAAACAAGAAATTAAGATCAGCAGTCTCTCTTCATAGTTTGTCTCATTGTTTTCTGTCACAGTCTCCCCGAGGTAGTTTCCTCTGTAAGGCAGGGGTTTAGGTGTTCACACTTTTCTAAGAGTCCTCTCCATCAAAAAGCCTAAAGAGATCCAATATTCTGTCCCTTTTTGCCTTTGTGAAGTATGTAACCTACTAATGTGTATTGTACGTGAGTTGGTCTCTTCTGGCAAGACATTTCTTTGCCAGAGGAGGAACTGTTTCAGGATTTGTAGTGTGGAATGGAAAGCAAAGCAAATCCTCCCATCCTGCTCTTCTGGCCCCATCATGGATTTTGCTTTTACTGCTCTCTAAGATTTAAGAGTTGGGGTTTTTTTATGACCATGCTGTAGCCTTGCTTTTTCCTTTCTCTATCTCACATGGCTGGTTGTCTTAAGTTTAATGTCTGGACATTAGTTTTCTATAGTATTTCTAACGTATGCACATTTTAGCATGCAGCAGTTACTGTAATGCATTCTTCCTATCTTAGGTGTACCCAAATGGTCCCCACCCATCTCTTACTCATTTTAGCCCATCAGGACCAGCAGGTCATAGTAAACAAAGGGGAAACCTGCCATGCTTTTTTATATAAGTAATGTCATTGCTTCCTATACTCTGTGAGCACATTCAGAACCTGTTTAAAGGTTACATTCCATTTATCAAGTCTAATGGATCTGTGCCAAACAGAAGAAAGAGTTCTGAAGGCATAAGTAAATCAGTTTGAGCTTGTTCACTTGCAGAAGCTCCTGGTTGCCTTTATTGACCAGACAGAACTGAGTACAGGCAGTAGTTCTGGAGACCTGGCCTGTAGCATAATGTGAGTTTTATACATTTTAATTATTTCTGTGGTATGTTTGCTAGAGTTTGTTTTTAGAGAGATATGGTTCCATGAAGTAATTTATTTATGAAATCCACAAGTCTTCCCTAGGCCTGTAGCAGCAGGACGATAATGATTAATGAAGGCAGACAGCATGTGGCTGTGAGTCCCAGCATAGCTCATGTATTAAGAGTGTTCTTCAGGCTGCATGGAAAGCAAGGAGAAATGATCTGCTGAGACACAGAGGTTTGATTCTAAATATTCAACCATACTTAGCTACATGCTACATTTATAAATTACATATAGGATGATTATATGTGAATAGATTTTGTTATGAGTTACAGTAAAATGAGAAACACAGCTTTCCGTGAGAAGTGAAATCTTTATTGTATGCTCAACATGTAGCTGTAAAATGAGACACTTGTTACTGTTCTTTTGATATGCAGCTATAAAGCTTTGCATAGGAACTATATACCATTCCTGTTTCTGCTGTAGAAGATCTGGACATCCTAAGTGGGTTTTGGCACCAGGAATTGTGAAATGTAAAATGGGAATAGGTCTTCATCCTGAAAAACTTGCATTCTGAATAGTGTGAGGATGAAGATCATACGTGACCCAAAGATTATAGAGAGGAATGATGGCAGGTAGAGGATTAGAATTCCTCTGTGTTCACAACAGTTCTAACCACACTGCTTTTCTGAAGGACTTTTGCCTGTCTTTGTTAGTGTTGCAGCTGCTTTGTTCTGAGGAGACAAAGCGCATTGGCAGAAGCACTGTCTCCTCTGATGGTCTGTCACACACCCAAGGACACTAAGGCAGTGCAAAGCTGAGACGTAGCTGCCCTTCATAACCAGATATGCAGTTGTTAGACAGGAATGCACTGCACAGCCTAATGAGGAGGCTTTTGTGTCAGGGAATGACTCAGAATGCCCAGGCTATGTCTCCAGTGGACAGAAACGTCTTAAGTAGAGATGCTCTCTTTGGATGAAGTGTTGGCTGTGTGCTGTGGTAGATGCAGTGGTCTCCCATGCCCTCCTTATGGTCACTCTCTCATTTGATGTATTCCCGAGCAAACATGATGATGTGCATGTGAACATTTATCTGCATACCTAATAGCTATTCAGTGGGAGGTCTCATATCACTGTCTCTTTGCTTTTTTTTTCTTTTTCTTTTTTTATTTTCTTTTTAAACTCGGTACAGTTAATGGTAATGCCACCAGCTTTCTGCAAAAATGAGTGAAATTGTTTTAGCATGGAGCTGACATCTCTGGATGCCAAAGCAGTTACTGTTTTGTGTGAGAAATCTGAGACTTTCTTCTCTATTTGCTTCTCTGTTATTAAAGTTCATTGAAAACTAAAAAAAGTAGAATGTAGCACCAAGAAGAAGAATTGTTAATCTGGATATAAAATTGTGACAAATTAGTGTCACATGACAAAAGGAAAACCTGTCAAAGTGATACCTACTGGGAAGAGCACTTTGCAGAGGAACTCCTCAAAATACATGGAACTGAATTTTGTTTCTCAGAAGAATCCAGCTTAGTTTGCACATCACATCCACTCATCTCAAGAAGCCCATGGGCAGAACAAAATGCTGGGATACCCAGTGGTAGGTTCTATGGAGTAAACAGCGTTGTCTCGCAACATCTGCAACTTCAGAAACAATGTGGTATCTCATTACAGAACATTTCATCCAGTTGTTGCAATGTGGTTTGGGATTGGTTTTGGTTTTTTGTTGGTTTTTTTTTTTAATTGGCTGCCGAGGTCCAGTGTCTGCACTTTTGAAGTATGTACCAGGGCAGGCTGATTCCTGTATTTTCATAGCTCCGTGGCTTGACCACCCATTTCTAGGGTGTTACGGTTCCTTTTTTTTGTGCCACCAGCAGAGTGCAAAGGGTATACAGGCACCCAGCCTCCTTTCATTTCTTACTGCACATGCTATTGAGAAGAGAGAGGATTTAGCAATTCGTGTAGCCATTCAGGTCACGGGTTGGTTTAGTAACTAGCCACAAAATACTGCAAGTCTGAAATGACTATCTTTTAAGGATTTATTTTAGAACACAGAGACTTAAGATCTTGTCAACCTTATCCTGGCATGAAGAGAGTGGAGTAAGTTTCGAGTCTGCTATCCCATCCTATGCCCTTCTTTTTAAGGAGAAAAATGGACTGAGAAGACAGAAGTCTGTGTTTCACCAGCAAAAAACCCCTCATGTGAGTGATGAAAGCAAGCCAAGCACAGTGAGGACAGAGCTGGAGGCTGTGTTAGGCACATAGCTGCTATAATGCAAGGTTAGTGCCTTCAGCTGCTTGCCGGTGGAGCTCTGATGCATTTATTTGTGTTGTTGCCTCCCTGCCAGAAACACAGTACACTTGTCAGCTCTTGGACCTCCCAAAGACTCTAGCCTGGCCCCAGTAGTGTTGTCATGTAGTCCATGCCTGACTCTGAGGAGAGCTCACTTTCCAGGAGGGTCAGGAGGCTGCAGGCTTTCCCAGACAGCAGGGACAGGTAACAATAAAAAGTACCGGTGATCCTGTACTGGGTCTGTAGTAACAACTGAGTTCTCAACAATATCTCAGGTGAAATAAATGTAAAGAAAGTATTTAGTAGAGAACAATGTGAAGTATTTTGTAGAAATTTTTATAGGGATTTCCTTTAGAAAATGAACACTGTTCTGAGCAAATTATTCCAAGCATCACTACTCCCAGTTCTTCCTCCCCACATTTCTTTTCTCAAACTCCTACTCCTTACTTTGTTAGAAAAGTAGAAGTTAACTGTTAGGCCATTGTGTTCTTCCAAATGAGTCAATTCTGCCATATCCAACAGAGTTCAGTTTGAGTTTAGCTTCTAAGATGAAGTACAATTAAAATGGGGAAAGTGGCACAGTGCATAGTACTGCGTCTGCTAATTGCTCTAGTACTTTCATTTATTGTGACAGCTCTCCATGATGCATTAGCACTCTGGTGGGTTCCCCCCCACCTCTAGCAGCTTTTGCTTAGATTAATTCCTGAGTGTTGCTGCACGTTGGTGTGCTGAGCACTTGGCTCAATTTGCAACTATTAAGTCTGGTCCTGAGTTTGCTACTGTTAAAGTTCATATTTGATCTTCTGCCTCTTGTAATCACAGGAGGCGATGTGGCTTTGTTGCTGCTTTCATTTCCCCATTTCCCCCTCTTTTCTCTCTCCTAATGCACTGCAAATAGACTGTTCCAGCCTGAGTGAACTGCAGTGCTTCCGAGTATGATGCAGGAGGGCTAGGAGGTAAAACAAAAAGAGATAAAACTAAGAAAGCAGAGATAAGTATTACTTCATACACTACTTACAGAATAAAAGTGTTGGTATTCTTGAACAGACATGATTTACAAAGTATGTAAAATCTGTAAAGCCTTTGCAAGTTACATGGGCTGCACTCTCCTACTCTCTGCCGGGTGCTGCGCTACCAGCATTTGCCTGAGGAATGCCTTTTTTTAATTCCTCATTCTGTGTCTGTCCATTATCATGTGCATCATTGGCTTCAGTTACTGTTGTATCTTTCCCTTGTCTACCCTTCTCACCGAATGCAGAGTTGTCCCCAGACATTCAGTATTTCAGAGCTGCGTTGGAATTGCAAAATGTAAATCCAGAATGAAAACTTTCCCAAGTTCAGAATATTCAAACGTGGGAGCAAAGAGGGACACAATTTTATATCTTTATTATGATCTCTAACTATAATTTAATTAGTTTAGTATTAGGGCAAGGAATGCCTATGGGTGTGCTGTGCTCCTGCGTAGTAAAAGCACTCTTGCCTTTTTGATTTAATTAACCTTCACAAATAAAATAAAGTAAAATGGGGAGTTGAGGGATTCTTTACATAATTTGGGAAATCTGAAACTAGATCTCCTGAATCCCATTCTGGTATCTTAGTCACTTCTTTCTTTCCTATTTAGGTCTGAGATTTTGTCAAACTTTCCTTCTTTCACTCTTTTCTGGGCTAAAGAATCAGATAATCATATGTCAATCTTGAAAATGTTCCTTTCTTGAAATTTATGACCAAATGTGCATTAGGGCCAGGAAATAACTCTGCATTTCTTATGGAAAGAGCAGCAATCTCAGGATTTGGTTAGAAGAAAAATATTGCTGAATGAAACCATGAGCTTCAAGAGCCCCTCATCCTGTGGGTAAGACCAGCTGTAGAGCCAAAGAGTCTATCCCTCATCTTAGGAATAAATACCAGACCAAACTCTGGTGTGTGTCTGGTTATTTTTGTGCTTAAAATTCAATCTCAATTAACAATTCTTTGGGTAAAGCCGTCTGCCTACGTAAGTGCCTGAATCAAACAATTATTCCTACACAGATTAAGAATTTAAAATCAGAGAAGCAGGCATTCTGTCAATGGTTAAATGACTTATTTGACAGTAGGCCATTCTTTCAAGAATAAAATGCTCAGAGAGAAATGAGTGGGCTCCAAGGGAGACTAAGGCTATACATGATGCCAAGAACTACACATGATTCTCACATAAATATGTCCTTAATAGTTATGCTTAATACTTTGTCGATTGATAGGTCATAAACTTCTGACACTAAAAGTGCGGAGATAATGAAACAAAGGGAGTTTCAGAAATGGAATGAAAGCCAGGGCATTTTTCCAATTCATTTTTTCAACGTACAGAGCTATATTTCTCTGTGTTTGTAGTTCAAATTCTTGAGTTTGCCAGATTGGTGAATAAGAATCTTTTGTCCTTGCCTAATAAATATCTTGGTAAATAATATGTATAAAGAGCAGGAGTGGAAAACACTGATGCAGCCAAATATTCACTCTGTCCCTCTATTAGTAACAGAAGAAGGTCTGGGTAAACACAAAGACATGATGTTAGGAGTTCTGCTGACATGATCCACTTCCAAAAGGAACTTGAAGAGAGACGTGTTAAGTCCATTTCAACACACATCTAAAATCTCAAGGGTGTGCTGCTTTTAGTCAAGAATGAGAATGCAAAGGTGATGGATATCTGGGCTGTTCCCACTGTATCTGAACCACAGAAATATGGTGTTTCTGGGCCCCTGAATTTAGATAAAGAACTTGTATTCCTTTTAGGAACTCACTCCAGATTTTTAAGAGCAGCTGTCAGTGAATGTGGCTTTATCAGATAGCATGAAGCATTTTTGGAAATTTGTCTCCCTTTAGGTGTTTGCAAGGGAAATGAGCACTTTTGAAAGTCTGTACATAAACATTGATTGTAAAAAGCCTCTGTCATACATGACTGAGCAGGTCCATGTTTTTCAGACTGATACCAGTGTTTGTTTTATGCTGGTTTAAGACCATACTTAGCACTTAGAATCCTCAAACTGTAAAGCATCAAGAATGCATCTACAAACCATTGGATACCTTTTCCTTATAGAATGTCTGTAGCTGGTGCATTTCTCTTCACTAATTTTATCTGCCCTGGGTTAAGACCGTGACCCCTTTCTCTACACCACTTTCTATCCCAAAAGATGTGTCTGAAGCAGTGACCGCAATCAAAGTGCTGCTGGAAAAAACAGCAATGACTCTGGGACAGTACACAAATGACACCCAGTCCTCAACTCTGAAGTCTAGATTAAAAAAGCTTTGCTTTCTCATTTAGTATGTTTTCCTTCATTGCACACAAAACCCAGGGGTTTCAGATGACTGTTCTTCCCGAGTGTAGTGGGGAAACTTTTTTTCTAGCACCTCTAATTTTTTATTTTATTTTCCTTTTCTTGCCAGAGATAGGTCATGATTTGTTTGCAAAAACAGTTGTGTGGATGCTAAGGTTAGTTGAATTGTATGTTATTTTCTCTGATTCATACTTTTATACTTCTCTTGCATTATGAATCTTCATATCTCTCTGAAACTGACGTGACCTATATTTATATAGCTTCAGAGAAACCTTTTGTTCTCACATAGGAAGGCAGTAGGACAGAGTGTTGCTATCACCATCTTAGTCTGAACCGTAGAACATATGTGATTTGCCCAGAGTACATAAATGAACTCACATGTATTCCGGCACCTAACTCAGGGGGTTATTTGCCCTTTCTGAAGATGATATTGTCTGAGAAAGATTTCCTGTCCTTCCCTAGACATTCAGCCTGGTCATTGTACATAAAACCCACTGCATATTACTTTACTAATCTGATGTGAAATTGCAGCAATTGCATTAAAATATTGATCACTAAAATAATTTCTAATACCAAAACTGTAAAATATAGTACTGTTAAAGCGTGTGCCTGCCACTCAGTTTGGCTGAACACTGCTCCCAGAAAGTCCCGAGCTAACAGGCAGAGTCATCGTTCGGTGCCCACGCGGTGGCAGCCTCGGCAGGTACCCGAGTCCATTGCTGACACTTAACCAGCCCTTGCAAGAGAGAGTTCCCAACTCCTGGGCTTTACGAGGGAGCTTGAGAGTGTGCAAAGGTCCATCTGGAGTCAGGACATTTTGTCTGGATGTAGGATTCCTTATCAGAGCTGCTACAGCTGCATCAGGCTTTTGAGGTCTTCAATTCAGATGTATTTTTCTCTCTCTGTAAATTGGCAGTTTAAAAAGTACTTTGCAAATCATGAAGAAAGGGACAAATTCCACTTTAGTCTTTCTCTATATATTAATCTCTGATATCCAAGAAACCTGAATTCTCATTGATTTCATCAACCCTGTATCTCATTATGCCTTTTGCTAAGATGTAACATTTGCTAGTTGTAGACTATTTACCTTCCCTTTTTGCATCTCCTTTATTTGTTTCAACATACATCTTTCATCAGAATCACAGTGTTTTGTGCCTGCTTTGCACCACATGGGTAAAAAAACTCCTGGTGAGAAAGATCTATCTTTCCCATGCTTCTTCCTGTGGCAGTTTTCATGTGGTACCATCCCCTCCAAGGATGTTTTACTGATGTCAGTGACACATTTGCTGTTGTTAATAAGGCCGTGACTTTACTAAAGCAGTAGAGCAATGGTGTGTAGAGAAGCAGAGGAGGGAAGTAAGGGAAAACTAAATATGAATTAGGGAGAACTCTCAACAGAGCTTACGTTACTGCTAGTAGAGAATGTGGTCTATCTGATAACCATGTCTGGTTTGCCTCATTTCTAGTGGGCAGCCCCTTTGAGTTGAGTAACAAAACTCTCTCTGGCAGCAGTAAGAGTGACAATGACAATGGGAAATGGCTCACCTAAATATCATTTGTTTCAGATGTTCAGAATAATCCATTCTTTACCTGTTGTGGCATTGATAATGAAAAATGACTGTAATATGAATGGTATTTTTGTTCAAGGAAAAAAAAATAGGTTTTCATGTTTTGAATTAGTAAGTGGCAAATTTAAGAGACCCTGAAAAGATTTGTTTCTCAGAGGTCCACACTCAGCACCTTCTGAAATTGCAGTCCAAATCTCCCTTGTTTTCAGGAATATGAAGGCTTCCTAGCTGCGGTTCAAAGATGGAACATTAACACCTGAGAAGAAATACCCTGAACTCTTAAAAACTTCTCTCAGGTATTAATGGACTGAGGCTATATAAAGTGATGTTTTGCTATTGCGGGTGCCTGTACTGAAAGATTTCTTGGAAGTATAGGTAGTGCCACAGAATTTATCAAAGTAATTCACATGAAGTTTAAAACAAAAGAGCAGGGAAAGCTAATAGGTATAAGTTGGATCTGCCCTGCTTTGCAGGTGTAATGTTTAAAAAGAGTTCTGAATTCCTCATGTTATGGTGTAGGCTGTTGGGTTTGAACCTTTCCTCTTCTCTTTTTTTTTTTTTGTACAGTCCGCCTTTGCAGCTCTAAATTCTTCCTTCATGGAAGCACAAGGCTTGGCTCTTAATTCCCTATGTCTTTATAAGCCCACACCCTGAGCACAAAATAGTGTCGAAGATCACTCCCTTGTCTTATCCTGCCAAACACAAACTTTAAAGAGGTTAGGGATACGGATGTTCTTTTGTCCTGCTCAACAGACCCCTGACTGAGATAATATCCTTAGGGTTATGAAGTATTATTGAAAGGAAGCACAAGAACACTGTGCTCTAGTTCTCCTGCATGTGGCTTTAATTATAGAGTCTCATGAATCCTTTTCATACCTGCTCTGAAATTTTTTTCTTGAAATCTCTTCCACTCTGTAATGATTCTGTTCAAATAAGTTACTAAACACTATATAGGAACTAAGAGGGCAGAATTAAAGGATGCTGATACTACCTTTCACCTCCTTGTTTCTAATTCAGCCTGACAAACTGTGCAGAATAGCTTGAAGAACTGTGACCTCTTCCTCATGAAAGCATCTATAAATTAAAAGCAAAGGACTTTGAGCTGCTTTTCATCATCCTTGTCCCATGGCTGAATTTACATAGCAAATAAAACCATACCATCATCTTCTAAAATAACATTTGGGGAAAACATAGGTTTCAGGATTTTTTTTTTTTTTTTAATTTAATAATAGCAGTACTTCATTTCTTTAGAATAAATATTATACAAGCATGCACTGTAAAATAAGATAACCTAGGGTCTGAGGCACTTCAGTATCTCTTTATTTTCTGTGATGATTTTTTTTTCTGAGATGTTTTATAAATATTTACCTCTGGGGTAGGTAAGAACCTAAAAAAATATTTTAGAATACTGAAAGATCAGTTTCCTTTTTATAGATGTGATCTTACTCAGTGCAGGCTACATCTGACCATCTAAGAGCAGAATCTAGTTCTCTAGAAAGTAGAGGTAAATTAAGCCTTAATAAAAGCAAAATGTACATTGTCAAATACACTGTAGAACAGCTGCCTTTCTGAATTGCTTATAAGCAGGATAAATATCACCCGTACAGAAGTTTTTGGTATAAGGCACTATAAGGATATTAGAAATGTAATTTTTCTAATTTAAAAATTGCATGCCAGCAATGTATTGGTTTTAGGCAAACACTCCCCATCTCTCTTCCCAACCCCCTTGAATTTTTAAGTGCTTCTTAAATTCAAGGAATGGATCTGAAGATAAGCTGGGAAGTCTACTGTCCTGGAAACTGGTGTGTGTCAGGACAAATCATTGTGTTTGATTTGTTTTTTATCTTTCTGGTGTTGAAGTTGAACTCTGTTTTCATATAGGAAAACAAAGAAAAGTCTGAATGCCCAGTTCATGCCTCTATTTCAGTTTCATTTTGTGTAAAATAGGAGCATAGGTGTCTTCTTCAGGTGCAAGGAGAACTGTAGGAGAGACTGGAAGACTGTAGGGATACCTGAGGGGGTTTGTAGTCTAATCTTCCCTAGAAGTAACACCTCTTCCATAATGTTGGGGACCATCACTGATTGAAGACAAGATCATCTTTGGCAGCCCTGCCACTTGTGTTCACAAGTGCCTTCTTATCTTCCTAATTCCCTGTAATCTTCTTATGACAGTATTCTGTGTTTTTCCAGACTATTATGTTGTGTGGCATTAGCAGCTATTTGTAACAGCACTGGTAGGCAGCACGTTAATGTGGGTATTTTCTGTGTCAAATACACTGTGCTGTTTGTTTGAATCTTTTTGCAGTGCATGATTAAATATATCAGTTTGTACCAAATGCAGAGACCTCTGAAGCAACCTTCTGCTGTGGTAGTTTCTATAAAGATCAAGCCTAGGCTTATTCTGTTTAATAATTAGGAGGAGGTGAAGAAAGCCATGATAATTTCCCATGTGAAATAAGGAACAGAATACACAGAGATTATGGCTTGGTTTCTCTAGGTTATTTAGACCCTACCTCTTGTGGACTACTACTTCTTTTCACGTAATATCTTAAAACTTCTGTGAAAACAGAAGATCAGACCCCAATGGATAAGTTGCTACTTAAATAACTTGTCCAAAACTAAATAGGAAACTGAGGCTAGAAACTGAGCAAAATTCCAGTGAAACAGAGACAGTAATCACAAGGCCGTTGCCATGCAGTGGATGGAACTTCAGACAGGTTAGCTGGCACCACAGACAAAACCAGCCCAGGAAGAGATGCAATCTTCAATTCTGGGTGGTCTTGTGAGATGTATGCACATATGATGATAGCATTCACCATCCTCATGTTTTTTGTGGCCAGACTGTTGGGATACCTTCTTTGAGGGTCCCAGAGCCTGTGTGTAAGACAGCGCTGCCTTTAGAGCAAAAAATCCAGAGCTGCAGGCATAGAGTCCCCATTTTAGTAAGTTTTCAGTTTCGTACACCAATTAAGTGCTGTTTATAAACTCATGTCTATAAAATATATCTGTAGCTGTTAGCTATTAGAGAGAATTATGGTGTCAACATTACAAAACTATTAAATATTCTGAAATTAGAACATGTCTCTGGAATGCGGAATAAATGGACGTGAGGGCTTGTTAGACTGCAGTAAACTCTGTGTGGTTCATTGGTAGCTAGCTGAGGGAAAGATTTATGCAGTAGAATTTAAATGATAGGGTAACCTGTGATGTTAATTAATCACTTGGTGCCATTTTATCCTGATTTTATTTTAAAAGTTTCTGTTATTAATTAGCAAAACCCCAGGTTTTGGTAAAGTTTTTGAAAACTGGGGGGTATGTTCTGGCTTGTGCTGCTTTGTGATTAATTCTTTTGTGTTCTCTGTAGTTTTTCATACTTTCATGTAACAACAACTGTGTTCCAGGAGAACACTAAGAAAAAGAATTCACACCTGTGACCTAAGAACTGTTCTCATCAATCCTTGAGCAGTTTGACCACAGTGAATTCTACAAGTTTTAGCTGAGTTGAAGGCAGTATTGCTATTATACCAGATTTTATCAAATCTTGTAAGTCTCTAATATTACAGTTCCTTACCTAGCTGTTCCCCCATTGAGTAGCTTACTCTTAGTCCTACTCCTGGAACTGAACTTATTTGCAGAGATAAAATGGCTTGCTAAATAAAGTAAATTTGAAAGTATACCTATCCACAACCAATTCAGATGTAGTCAAAGAATAATAAAGTGAAGTTCTAAAAGTTTATTTTGCACTCATTAAAGAAATTGTTATCCAATACAAAGTCATTGAAAAATGCTGCGTTCCTGTGAAAGACTAAGGAATTAGTGTATACAAAATGGCCTGAAACATCCTCTGTAATCAGTAAAACGGTTAAACTAAGGGAGTTGTGTAAAATTTAGTTTTTGTAGTTGGCTGGCTTTATATGTACTTTTTTTTTTTTTCAGTTTGGAGTTGTGGTTTTGATTCTGTTTAGAGCTGGGCCAGAGCCACAACTGTGGATCCAAATAGCCACAACTCCTAGCCTAGATCAGAGTTTTTAATCTTGAGCTCATCTGTGATTCACAAGAACACCCAAATTCTAGGCAAAGTTCTATCAAAACCACCAAACTTCAGAGGTTGGAGTGCCAAGCCACAGTGCAGCCCAGGTTTGTCTGAAAATGGCTGAAACTTGGTCACAGATTCTGCTGAATATGATCCAAAGTTGGATTGTAATATTTAGAAACTTCAGCAAATCTACACAGAACTCAGCATTTGCAGTAAAACTGAAAATGAGGGATTCTTGTGAGGTATTAATTTTTTTCCTGTGGCCATTTCTTGCAGTTCTGCAAACCCACCGTAAGAGCTGCCTGATTCAGAGGAACTGGTAGTTTGGAGAACTCGTGTGCTTGCGAATAATTTTCAAGAGCCGAAAGGAACGGTGGAAACCTATCAGTTTCCTCTCTTATGCTTTTTCCATTTTTAGTGGAGTTGCTCTTGTTCTGTTCTGCATTCTGCACAATTAAAGTAAAAGCCTTTGAAGTGTCTGAATTTGCATATTTTACTTTTTTCCAGAGACTTTGTCACAGCCTCTTATGCAAGTGATAGCATTAAATTAGAGCAGCACAATGAATTCCAGGAAGCGAGTAATCTTCATTAAGCTTGTTTATTTGCAGGAGCTCCATTAAATTAAGAATCCTTATCAGGCTAAGTTTGCACTGATAAAACTAGCTTGAGTGTTTGCCTGAGGGATTGATTCCCTACCTGACACCTTGGAGTCTTGGACTCCAGACATGCATTTCACAAACCCAGCAGATGATTAGTTCAAAACTGATATTCACCCTACCATACAAGAACAGTCTTTATAGCAATTTTACACAGTGCCCATTTCACAGACTAAGAAATAAGGGTACAAAACAAGACGTGCTTTAAAACAGGTCAGAGGGAACCTGTGATGTGTTGAGATCTAGCATCCATCCCTGGTGCTGGGCCTGAGCCTGCTGCCTTCATTTTAAGACATTTTTGTGATAATGGCAGGTGTAATTTTGGCTCAAGTTTGGCGTCCAGCGTGAGGTAAGAGTGCTTGTGAGTTCTCTGGAGCCTTTATTGATCAGGCATTAATAAACCCCTTTTTGTTCTCAAATGGGATTGTGTGGACAGAAGGGCTGTTACACATGGATGTGCCTGACAGCATGAGTTTTAACTGCCATGGGATAAGATTTGCAGACCCAAGAGGATCTTTGCAGGCCCATATTCTTTAACAGAGCACGCAGAAATTTATCTTAACCCGTAAAGACCCCTTGATTCATTACAGGGCAAGGGCTCATCCTTCAAATGCACCTCAGTATTTTATTTAAAAGTCTGTTTCTAGTAAAGAATTGGGACACAGTGAATGAAATTGCATTCTATTGAATTCAGTGGCAAAACTTCCAACGTATTTTAGAAAAGAAAAGATTTTACTTGTGCATTAGTCAGTGAATCACTTAGTGAACTAATACCACTTTCTAGGTATTCATGGGCTCACCTGCGAAGATCTGAGACCCGCAGGCAAGACAGTGTGTATTTCAGTTCTCCGTTGCACTCAGAGTGTGCATCGGGATGCTCTGTGCTGCTTCTCCAGCTAAAACGACTGTAGTCTCCAGGGGCACTCGTGTGTTGCACACCTAGAACTTTCTGATCTTAAGTATTTCTCTCCTTCAGTGTGATACTTCCAAACATTTAGACCTGAGAGAGAATGACCTTAAATATTTAGCTAAATCCAGTTTTACTCCTTTAGTTCAGTGTGGCAGCTTTAAAGCTTGGTTAACAGTTGCCATTTTCACATATTTAATGTAGCCAGAAGCATATTTATATATTATAGAGATGTTTGTCTTAAAAAACTAAAAAAAAACCCCTAAATCTCATTTGAGAAACATGATTTGTATTGAAGCTCTCCCCCTGCTCCCCATGGTTTCCAAACAGAAAACTCACTTGGTTCATTAAAGTTTTATCTTAAGAATTACCTAAAACATTTAATTGTGTGAGGCTGTGTTTGACCCACTTAGGAAATCAGTGCATTCTAATGAAAGTTTTGCAAATGTTACAAAAGTTTCTCATTATGAATTCTTAACTAGTAGTGATGATGCAGTAAAGTGATTCCTGCTATTTTATCATCCCGTAATTTGCACTGTATTATTCCTCTTGGGTCTAGGAAATTCTACTAAGGCTATGAAAAAAGGAAAAGATTTCAGATGATGTGAATGTTTGAGATTGGGGTGCCCTTAAAATCAGAAGCAAAAAAAAAAAAAAGGATTAATCAATTCTTAATTAAACAAATGGCAGAACTCCAATGTAATACCTTGAAAAGGAGCTCATAAAACATGAAACCAAAGTTAATTTCCCACTAATTGTATTTAATGATGACTGTAAGTCACTGGTGAGGTTTCTTCTCCAAATTATTTAGGCAGAAATTTGCACTTTTTTGTAGTAGCAATGAAAATCATTTTGGTGTGTTTAAATTCTGCTGCACTGCAACACAAATATTTGGAAATAGTGACCCCTCTGACAGGGTAATTGTTGTGCTGAGTTGGACACATTATCAGCCACAGATAGGAAGCCTCCACTTAAAAGATGTTTGTGCTCTCACTTAATTAACCCAATGGCATTTGGTTCCAGCAAAGCTGTTCTGCTACATAATGACAAGAAAAATGAGATATTAGAGAAGATCTGGGAAGAGCTGAATACACATCTGCTTGTATTTGCCCTCCTGGCATGACCCATCAGGTTGCTCTTTAGGACTAAAATTAAAAATGCAGGGAGTTGAAGATTATAATGAAAAGAACTCATCTCTTCTCTTAATTGAAAATGTAGAAAGGCTTAATGGAGAGAGACTGAACTTGTAAGTGCTTCGAGTTTGTATTCCTATTGCAGGGGCTGTGTGTGCATGCTTGGATGTATGTGCCAATTATAAATATATCTGCTTTTACAGTGACAGACTATTTTAAGGTGGCTCAAACAGTTACTGGTACCAAACTGCTTGATAATAAATGTCTGGAAAACTGTGATGACGGATCAAAGGATCAGCATTTTAGGTTTTGATTCCTGTATCTAGTTTAGACTGACTGTAAATAAAGTTCTAGTCGAGTTCCAAATGAGCAAGGGTAGGGTAGCATTATCTTAGAAATACTGCTGAAACATCCTTGTGAAGGGGCTTATTATCTGTGTGAATTGTGGAGATTTGTAAGCCTTGGGTTTTAGTGAAAATTGCCTAAAGCTATATTAATTGAATATGCATCTTTCTGATAAACATACTGTACTTCTAAAGCTGTTGTCATCAACATGACAACAAACTAGCATGGAAAAATAAAATCTCTGAGAAAGAGGCAGATTTGTTCATGAGAAATTCTACTGAGAAGTATGGAGCTTGCCGTTCCATTTTGTGAACAACTGCACCCATGTGGCTGTACGAGGCGGACACTCGATGTGCACTGGTTCTTGGGTTCTGCATTTGTGTCACTGTGAAAGACATAAGACGAAAAGTGGTGGAAACAAAATGAGTATGCAAAAAAGGAGGAATCTAGCAAAGCAGAGCAGTAAGTTAGGAAAGGACATCCAGCCTGGTGTATGCTCTTGCACTTTTGGGATGCTAGAGTCACTGTGCTGCTAGGTTCCCTGCATTGTTTGGGATGCTGGAGCCACTGTGCTGCTAGGTTCCCTGCATTGTTTGGGGTGCTGGAGCCACTGTGCTGCTAGGTTCCCTGCACTGCAAGATGAGCGTGCACCCTGCAAACAGCCCCTGACACTGCAGGCATGTGGGTTTGTACTTACAAAGAAATAAATGCTTCTGTGAGAAATCAGAATATTCCTTTGCTACAAACTGCAGTGAACGTGATAAGAAGGAGCAGAGAAATCCCAGACTCGTATCTCCTTTTTGCTTTCTTTGCTGTTTTGCCTTTTGCTTTACATAGGTTCCCATGTCTTGCCTTTTCCATTAACAGCTGCTCTGCAGTTTTATATATATGAGGTGACTGTGCCGGTGCTGGTGTTTGTTCACTGAACAGCTTCCTCTTGCATTTCCTGCAGCAGCAAAACCACACTAGCTGGTGACATTCCAGCAGGCACTGGTCTTAGCCAGCCCTCTCAGGAACAATGCTGATAGGTATTGCCAGATGGTTTCACCTGGCTGCTTTGGTGAGTGGGAGGCTTGGCCAGGGTTGAGGGATTAGATAGAGAGGCTGGAGAGGGGAAGGCAGAAAATCCTTTCATTTGTTTTGATACCGAAGAAGCTGTAATGTAGCGCTGCAATCTGAGATGTTCATTATAACAGGAACTCAAGCTGCCTAAGTCACATCATCCATTCATATATATGAGTTACATTAACGTGACTGGTTTAGATATGAGGCCTGTTTTTCTTCTCTGACAATGCAAACATGTTAATGAGAATCTGGCACTGGTATTTTGAATGGATCTGCTGTAAAGGATGCCTGTGAGACTCAGAAGGGAAAAAATTAGGTAAATTTCACATCAAGTAACATCTTTCCCTCCATCCACTTGGTAAGAAGTAAGAAGGGACTAACAGATCATTGTAAGGAATTCTGATATTTATCTCAACATATTGAGAGTGCTGAATCTAATTCTCTCACTAGAGTTATACCTTCCGTTTGGAGGGACAGGCACTTGCAGGTTGAACTGAAAAATCTGCACCTGAAACCCACAGAAGGACAGTGATTTTCAGTAATTAATTGGTCACTTGTTGTCTTTACCATGGTCTGGTTAGAGGGGCATGAGTATGGGGCTGTGGTTTAGTATTATGCATTAGCAGCAGTCTGTTATAGTTCATTGCCTGCTGAGGAAGGGTTTTTTCCTAGTTGCTTTTCTCAATATGCATGGTCTTTACTCAGCATAGGTTGGATCATCTGTTGAAGGTTCCTTTTCATCTACTTGTAGAGAAGTTATTTGATTACATATTCCTTTGCTATAAGGTTCTGCAGGGAAATTCATGCAGGATTTTTGAGGTATATGAAATATAGAGCTGAAGATAATGCAATATAAAGGCTTAGGTTTCATACACCTTTAAATTTGCAGGGGTTCAGTTGCCCACTGGTTTTCCCTGTAATTTTCTAGAAGGTATATAATAATTTGGAAATAAGGATAGAGAACTCCAAGCCTATACATTACAGGTGAATGACGACTATACCTGCTAACACTGTGATAACTAGAGTGAATTTGAAAGATCTATTTCTTCCTGTTCCTTCTGCCTTTGTACAGATGTGTATGCTGTAAAAGTTATTTATAGGATTCATTTAAATTCCACATTTTTCCCAGCACATTTTCCACCTTCTTTTTCACAGTACTTGTAAAATCAATACTCTCAAACAGCTTTCTTTTTAAACTCCCCCTACCTTCCTTTAAAGCTGTCTTAGAGGGCTCCATGTGTTTCCATGGAGCCACTTTTTAAGCATATAGAAACAAGCCCAAGCACAAAACTTCATTTTTAAGGAAAGCCAGCACTGTTCCATACTGCAAAGAGCCTAATCACACTTGGCATCTGCAGATGCAAAGTTTAAAATGAAACTGTCAACATTCAGAACACCTGCAGTGTATTTTTGTTCCAGGTATGTTATGTGGTGATGCACCATAATCTGGGTCAAATATCCTGGGGAAAGGACTTCACAGTCTACTACAGATTTGGTTTTAATCCCTCTCTTCTTCTATAAGGTATTCCACAGCATCTAAGTAACAGAATTATTATTTCTATTTAAGCCGCTAAGCACACGTTAACGTCTATAGCTACAAGTTTCTAAGTCAATGCATAAGCAATTTAACAATCTTTAGGGTTTAGAGTTGTTGAGCAGTCTGTAGCATTCACTGAGCAGATATGAACATAAAAATACTGGTAAGAGTAGGAGCTAAGCCCTCAGAGAAATGTTTTCAAGTATTTTAAATCTAAATGAATAAAAAAAAAGAAATAGAGGCTGATCCAGAAAAAATTATATTACAGCAGCTTCTAACTATGAAGAACTAGCATACAAAATAGCAACATTCCACAAAGGCCTAACTTTGGCCTCTGTGGAAACCATTGTTTGAGCTGGCTGACCAGCATCTCATTTCTGCTGGGCACTGCTTTTGACTGTGTGTTTCCAGGTAGTGCTAAAGAGGTTTGTAGAAGTGCTCCATTTCTTTCTGAGCTTCCCCTTGCTCATCAGGCATCCCTGCCCGTGGTGGGGAGGCTGGATTAGATGAACTCTAAGGTCCCTTCCAGCCTAAGCCTTTCTATGATTCTACGTATGTTGCACTGACAAAGATACTTGGAGATGGCACGGCCTGCACTGGCATCACATCCCTCTCCTTGTAACTCTCAGCGTGTTATGGTGCCATGAGTCTAAATCAAGTCCCTCGTTGTTCTGTGACTCTTCTGTTGTGATAATCTGGACAGGTTGGGTACCATAGACAAGTTAGAGTTTCTCAGAGCCGGGACACTTGGCTAGGCCTGGTGAGGTCTGTCTTTTGGCTCAGCTTTTAAAAAGGCAGCAGCATGAATAGCTTTGAGTCTGCGTTCAGAACCAGATCTTCTGTGTTCCTCCCTTCTACAGCTTTCCGTTTCTGTAATGTCTTTTATCCAGAATCTCTGAATTTTTTTCAAGAAAGCAGTGAATTGAAACTCACAGTAAACCTGCGATATAGAGAAATGTGAGATCTCCTGTTTGGGACAGACAATTTTAGAAATAGAATAAAAGAGGCACTTCTCTTTCTGGACCTAATACTTCTGATCAAATGCAACAGAGGAGCAAACTGAGGCACAGAGTTTAGGGTTTGCTGCAGTGACATCTTGGGACATCTTCTGTCACAGCCAGAAAGAGCCTCTGATTCCTTGTAGCATTTGAGCTATTACTTCAGCTTAAGTTCAGCCTTAAGCTGTTTGTTCAGCTAACCCTCATGCATCTGTCAAGCCATGCAGCAATGACCCGTGTGTATTAGCAATCAGTTGCCATTGCTCAGCATGCAGTCTGACTGCATTAGTTCTGTACTCTGAAGACAAGGGAGGAGAAGTACACATAGCTATGTCTTCAAATTTCTGCTCATGGAACCTTTAGTTTATTCTACTGGCAACTGATGACAACTTGAGCACCTTCAGGTCTGCAGCTCCCATGCCTTGTGAGATTTGGTGCAAATGAACGTGACAAAATGTATTTTGCTACTAAGAATCTTCTGTAAATATAGTTAGTTTTGTTCCTTTGATAGCTGTACAAAAATGTATTTTATATTATCATTTTACAGGTGGTGCCATCTCTAAAACATAATCCAAATGATGAATTAAGTGTTCAGCAATCACCTTCCCAACTTCTAGCAATTCTGTCATTGAAATCCACTCTGTATTTGTAGGTGGACAGGAGTCTTAACTCATGTTCCTCCATTGAAAGACAGTAGAACTGAGTAAATTTACAGTTACTGAAGTTTTGGCCTCTTCTATTCAGAAATTTCCACATAATTGAGAAACAGTTACAAAACAGAATCTGACTCGTAACAGAACTAAGATTTCTGTTTTGATTTCAGATTTACAAAAACAGGGGCTTGACAGTTGCTTCAGTTCACTAGAGATGTATAAGCCGTATTCACAGTTGTTTCCTCGGTGTGGGTTTCATTTCAACAATTCTGGAATTCAGAGCTTGTCAAGCTCCGTTGTGATTGACTTAATCTTTCACAGAAGGATCTCATGGATTTCTAGCTGAGATCTTGACTTTCTTCTTCAAAATATTTTATTTTATTCAAAGTTGACACTCCGAGTTTTAAATTCAGCACAGTTCCTTTTCTAATGTCTCTACTAAGAAAAGTAAATGCATAGTGGGATTTTTTTTACAGCTGTTTATAGCATAACACTGGGACAATTTAAAAGCACAGAGAAGTGATTATGCTTGATCTTTTTTCTTTTTTTTTCTCTTTTTCTTTCCCCCTCCCCATTTCAAATTGTATTAATATTTCCTTCTGATTCTCATGTTACTTCCTTCTTCAAGCTGCCAAAAGTCTTTGAGTGTGGCGCTCAAGATTAAATGGCCGATTTCTGGCAAGCGTCACAGAGCTTTGTTTTCAATGGACAATCAAATCTAGCTTCTGATTAACAGGAGAATCATTTTACTTGCACTATCATTTATGCTCATAGTTCTTGGATTTGTTGTCATTTGCACATGGAAATATAACATTTACATATGCAAATAGCGCGTTTGACTGTCTTGTGCTTTCAAAACAATACACAAGGTACAATACCCACAGTGGTCTAAAGAACAAATATAAAGAATCAAGCTAGTAGCTACTGAAGGTAAGAAGGACAGGATAATTATGGCAGATACTTTGATGGAATCAAGAACATTATTTTAAATATCTGTTGTCAGCAGAGTCAGCCATAAAATCCTTACATGCCCTTCACTGTGCCTGGTCCATCGCTCACGTAATTTTATCTGGGAGGAGAGAGAACTGACACTAAACTGACAGCCTGGCTGGGCATCAAAGTGTTTTGCAACAGCCCTTGGTGATTCAAAGAATTAATTATTTTGCATTTCTTATAATCAAAGTGAGTTATAGCATTAAAGTGAACAGAAAAGAGGAAAGCAGAGGATAGTAGCACCTGTGGATGTCAGCACTGATGTTAGTTAGCCCACACTGCAGGGAACGCTCTCCTAAACTCTCTTAAAAGAATACACAGATTGTATATAGAATGTCTTTGTAAAGGAGGCTTTGATCTGTCGAGTGAAGCTGACCTGCTTGCTGTGTTTTAAGCAGGCAGTGGAAACAAGACATGAGACACCAGAGACAGATGATAGGTAGGAAATGGACTCGGAGCAGAAAAACGAGGTGCACAGATGCACCTGAACGTGCCGGAAGTCTGCCTTAGACAAAAGCTGAGCTCCACAGATCTCTCCATGAAGATATATTGAAATATTGTGGATTAGACTCTTCTTTCACATTTTATAACAGAGGGCGTGGACAAACTTGCCTGCTCACTTCCGTTTTTCCCTGTTGTGATGACCTTGGGAGAAAGCTTGTTAACAGAGAGAAGAATTCTGCGGGGAAATTCATGTAGAACATGGTACCAGGCTCAGAGAAGATCTTGGGTAAACTGGTCACTGGGAAGTTTAGCTTGAATTATTCTGCAAGGACCAGGTCTGGTGTGGATCAGTAATGAGGGACTACAGTCACTGACTGGTCAAAGATATTCATCTTAGCAGCTTCTGGCTCTACTCAGTAAATCATTTCCCCCCTGCAGTAGTTTTTAATACAGCTGTAGTTAAAGGCATCAGCCAGGATACATCCCTTTCAGTCCCCTCAGTCTCAAGCAGCCTGGAAAAATCCTCAGACTGCCTTTTCTGTATGTACCACACCACAGGCCACAAAACACTTCCCAACAGCCTGTACCACACTTAAGATCAATAGTGAAAGAGCAAAAGCCACAAACTATGATGTGCCTCAGGAAGGGAGTAGAAGAGATCAAGGGCATTGCCAATGTGAATGAAATCTACATGAAAGAGCCTTCCTCATTGCACTACTGTCATGGATTAAAGGAACAATTGAGCAGAAGAATGAAAAGGCGGTGCCAAGAGGAAGAGAAAATATGGAGGAGGAAAGCTGGGTTTCTCTCGTTAAAGCATTCTAGTCACGTTCTTGGCACACAAGCAGAAAAGCACAGCTGCTTTACATCTGCCACAGAGCACTGGAACTGAACAGGCCCTAATATAAGTATTCTGAGCCTGTTCAGATGAATTTTTTGTTTGCTCTGGTATGGATACAATACTTTTTGTAATTAGTAACATGGAAAACTATTTTCTAATGCCACTGCAAAAACTGATTTGGCCTATAAATGTTTTCTTTCAAAGGTCAGGCCTACAGGGACTTATAAAGGCCAATTTTGTCACTAGAATGTCAGGCCTGATGCACACCCTGGGAGACACAATAACCACTGAATTCCACAGTTTAAATGTTTTATGCTTATATCCATGAGAAACACTGGCAATTTGCTTTCATATAGCATCCCCATTACCTTTCATGCAGTAAATCTCCCCAAGTGTTTCAGGGCTTTGTGCCTAACGTAAGGCCCACATCCCTGGATACCACTGCAGTACAAAGATAACAGTAACACAAAACTTCTTTTCCTGCTTTGTAGTCGTCGATGCATATTTTGAGTATGGCACTGAAATCTCTTTGATAAAACCTTCAGTTCAGCTAACATGAGGAAAGTGCATAAAAGCACAACATGAAATCTTAAATCCTAGCTCAGTATCTCTGTTTGATCCCACCCAATACCCAGCAACAGGTAACAGGAACTAATAAACACAGAAACTGATGTGAATGGCTTAAAATTCTCACTGGCGCTCGTGTTAGAGGGATTGCATGTTTCAAACTCAGTCTCATTCTTCGTGTGTAAGTGAGGCTTCAGCTAGTATTGATAATTATTTTGCTTTCATAAGTTATATGAATTGAGACTTTTAAAGATGAGGAAAATACCAAAGCAAAGAGAGACCATGTTACACAAACCAGAGCCTGAGACAGACTTGAAGCACGACTACTTGGAAGAGATTGAGTCTGGCATTTTAGACTTACTGCTCTGAGAAATAACAGCTTTGGGTCTTCTATCCCCTGCTGCTCCTATTATTTAGTAAAGTTCTTTTGGCTTTATATTAGATGATAATACACCTGTGTGGGTGACAAAAAGAGCTGTACAACTGTGATAATTATAGCTGAGAACAGCAGTGCGTTCTTCAGCTTAGCTCCACACTTGCAATGTGTGTTTGTGAGTGTCATGTGGCTGTCTGCATCACTCAGACAAAAGCACTCGTGGATGCTTGAGTCTTTGAGACAAGCATATGAAAAAAATTGACATTTCCCAATGGCCTTATGAATATTTGAAGTTGTAAGACCATATTGCTGATGTTAGCTGGAGTAGCAGACTTGTGTTTAGTTTCAAGGTTTGGAACATGTTTTGGGGCTCTGTGTGTGTGTGTCTAGGTACAGTTAATGTGCAGGTAGAACTATAAAGTAGGGAGTTCTGATCTGTGGAGTAACTTTGTTGTAGCTTTAACCACATCTAAGCCATGTGCCTTGTGCAGTATGTTGAACAAACACCTTTTTTTTATAGTTCTTCTGTCTCGGGTAACACTGACAGGGCCATGGCAAATTGCTCGTTCAACCAAATGTTGGTAGAGAGGCTGCTATGGATCAGGCTTTTGGAAAAGATTCAATGCCACTGTCTAGACAGAGGAAAGAAACAAGGACTCCCTTTCCCCCCATCCCTTTGGATCCTCATCACAGGGCTATGTAAGTCTCCTAATTAAACTGGAGTTTTGCACTTCACCCTTAGGAGTTTCTTTCTTAAAAAATGTAGGTCATTTGATTGATGTGTATTCTTCAGCATCCTAATCTCAAGTGAGAAAATAATGAAAAACAAGCTGTGCTGCATGCAGACAAAACTGAGGGCTGCACAGAAATGGAATGTTTTATTACATAGAAGTTTTAATAAGCCCTAAGCCACCAATCCCACATTAGGAGGAATAGGAATAAGGAGGAATAGTGCAGCAAGCCACACTTTTGCTGTGCTTGACAGGCACTGCTGTTATTTTCTGGATAACATCCACTCAGTTCAAGGGAACACTGGATTTCAAACAGCGTGTGTGTTTCATCGGTGGTCTATGATGTTGGCCCCATGCTAGAAATGAGGAATGGAAGGCTGATATCTGGGCAGAGAAGGGTGTTGATTAGGAAATGGAGGTCAGACATGGAGGTGGTGTCTTATGAAGGACTGGATCCAGGCACAGGCTGCCCAGTCATTCTGAGAAACAGGAGGAGGAAGGTCAATGGAATTTTTCCAAGAATCGGGCAATAGCCAATAACTGATTGTCTTTACACATATAAGGACAGGCCGTTATGTCAGCTCAGGGCAGAACACAGTAGCACTGGTAGAATTGTGCACTAATGCACCCACTGTTTTACAGAATGTTGATGGTGGCCTCTTTGTATTCTCACCGCTTCCAAAGTTATCCAAGAGAAGAACTATGGGAGGGTGAGCCTTAAGCACTGTTTCCTGTCAGAGATATCTCCATGTCAGAATGAGATGCCCAGATGGGATTCTTCGTTATTTCCACTGAGACATTCCTCTATTATAAGTCAGCATTAGCTCTTCCCTTGAAATTTGGTAACCATGTTCAGTGACGACTTTAATCAGGTCTGATTACAGTATTGATAACCTAGTGGCCAACATGTTCAGCAGTTCCTGTTGGTTTGGGATACTTCCATTTGTGAATGCTCGTTTTTCCACACTGTATCTAGTCCTAGGCCTGGTTTTCAGCAAATAGAAGCTAGGCATTTTGTGCGACAAAGGGATTCTCGAGTCACCCCAGACTGTATGCTCAGAAATAAACTGTGAGTCACTTAAAAATGTAATTCAATATTTTTATAGGAGAATTAAAAAAATCTAACAGTATTTGTATTATTAAATTTATACCAAATGTGTATTTGGAAGTATTTCTCACTGAGTAGTATAGAGACGTTTTGGGTGTCACTGTAAATTAATGAGCGTCTGGTTTTCATTGTAGTGAGAAAGCTGTGAGAAAGCATCCAAGTATTCACCATTAAGAATTCAGCATTTATGGTGAGGTGAGATACTGGGTTCTCTGAATGTTTCCTCTTGAGTCGCTCCATGCCTGGAGGTTTAATATCTAATAGGTCTTTTCCTTCTTTTGATGCCAAAACACAAAATTACTTGCAAGGTCAATTTTGTTCTGGAGATGCGTTTCTAAGGTGGTACAATATGGTGCCGCAATCGCTTGTGGCCTCTTTGGGGCTGCTGTTAAAACTACTAATGGGAATGGAAGAAAGAAAACAAGGCAGTAAGAAAAAACCTCTTTATTCTCCTGCTTCTTCACTTTTCCTTGAGACATTTTGTCTGCATCTGTATATTTAGTGTGCACTTCATATATGAGGGAGAGTTATAAAATGATTTGTTTTAGCCAATGAGCTGTGTGTCTTCTGGGAACATAAATCCTGATTTTCAATCTGTACAAATGCAGGATTTAAAGACAAATGCAGCCTGGGTCCAAACAAACCTAAGGCCTGCGTGTGTTCATGAGCACTTACTCTCTATGACCTTCCTTTCATCTGCTAAATTCTCTGTGCCCTTCCTCTATTCTTCTGTAGACCTTGTCTAATATTTCTTGTCTCTACCAGAGTAATACTTCCCTGGAAGGTTTAGTCAGATAATGTTTGAAAAGTGTGTAAGATCCTTGAGGAAAGGTCGTCACTGCAAGGAGATGAGCCCTAGTGACAGGACTGCAAAATAAAGTTAAAAAAAAAAAAAAGGTAGAACTATGGCACAGCTAAAAATAGACACTGAAGATCCTCTTCATTCTCAAGCCATATAAGGATCTATGCATAGCTGTGTAAGGCAGGATCTTCATGCAAAAAAAGATGAAGATTTGGCTGATTTAACATGGGAAGTTCATATGTTCCCTTTGTAGACCTAAATCATAATTTTAAAGCTGTCAGAAGGCCTCTCTTTAAATTAGAGTAATTTATTGCTGTATGTGCCTAAGAACAGCTACGAGTGTAAACACAGGCACTCCCTTGGCTATATCCACTGCACTTTTCCAGATCACTTCCAAGTGGAAAATAAGTCTAACAAAGAATGAAGCAACATTTCTCTGCCACTCACAATCGAAGGATTAATTCTTTACTAGTACATCTACATGGTGGCACCAGAGTCTGGTATTTTTCTAGAATTTCCAGTGACATTGCTGGCAGTTCCAGGCATGGATGGCATGCAGGAAAAAGGTATTGCTCTTGTGCAGAAATCTCCTTGTTAATAAACTTTGCATCTACACGTACGTGCACGCATGCTCACACACATACAGAGGTGTATACATAGACCATTTCACACTCTAAAATGAGTAGTTACAGAGAATGATATATGCAATAATTTTATACTCTTAGTGCCTTCATGGCTGCACATTTCTAAAGAAATACCTGTGTGAGGTATTGATGATATTCCTTAGATTTTCATTTGACAGAATGGTGAGTGCGTTTGAGCTGGCAAATCTTGTAGGACTGTGAGGTAGGAAGCCCTAGAAATCTGACTTGGAACAGACTCATTGCAAGATTCCCTATAGTGATTCTAGGATTCCCATCCAGTGGTCTAAGGTTTCCTGGTTTTTGATAGTGTTGGATAGAATGGTGCCCCAAGATGCCGATTAAGAGAAGGATGTCAATTAAATATAAGCTCCTCCTGCTGATGGCAAGGAAACTTTGTTGAATCTGATTCATGTAACCCACATGAATTTGCAAGTTTTGTTTATAGCCGTGTTGGGGGTTCTGCTGGGATAGAGTTAATTTTCACAAGAAGCTGGGAGGTGACATAGGCAGGACAGCAGACCCGAGCTAGCCAAGGGGATATTCCATACCATATGGCATCCTGCTCAGTATATAAACTGGGGAGCAGCTCAGAAACTGGCTGGTCATCAGCTTTCAGGTGGTGAGCAATTGTGCTGTGCATCACTCCATATACTGTTTAATTAGTAGTATTGTTGTTATTATTATTTCTAATCTCCTTATGTTGTCCTGTTCTTATCTCAACCATTTTCATCCTATTCTTCCAATCCCACCAGGGCAGCGAGTGAGTGGCTGCATGGTGCTTAGTTTCCATCTGGGCCTAAACCACATTGACCTATTTTGTGCCTGATTTGTGTTTCGACTGCCGTTCAAACCACAGTCATATAATCTCTTTTTTTTTTGCAACCCAATTTGTTCTCAAATGCAAACCAAATAAATAAACAAAGCCCCCAAACAAAACATAACTATTTCTAGTCTGTGTATCCTCCTTGTACATTTTGAAGAAACGAGTACTAGACCCAGTACAAACCAGTCTGCTGGGTTCCATTGGTTTTCATGCATTGCTCACATTTCCTGTCTATCTTTTGTGTCATCTCTTTTCATTGCTGCTTTAGATTAGCCACAACGCAGAGCCATTCATGGTTGTCATATGGTATGTATCAGGCTTAATTGTTCGTCCTGCCTTTCATCATCTCATCGTATTTCACAGACCACAATTAACTATGATTCTTTTGAGGCACCCAGCCTGCCTTTACTTGCTACTTAGCCTTACACATCCATATGGTTCAACTTGGTTTTCAAAGATCTCTGTCATTTTGCTACTTTGTTCAACGCAACAAACCAAGAACTATTTTGGACAGCTTCTTTGCTGTGGCATGTATATACACCTATATATTGGAACTTTATATCAAAGAGTAAAAGGCAGCTGGTAGATCTGGAGAACCGTGGAAGATGGTGCTACAACAGACTGGTCTGAAACCTTGTATTTGTGGATTATTGGCATAATTCCTGTTTATGTCCTTTCTTTCTCTGGTCTGTGCAGTGATGATGTCTTGTCCCTTGGGGAATTTTATTGCCATCTCTCTCTCTGCTGTTAAGAACGTTTTCCTAATTTGGTTCCTTAATCTAAAACTGCTTTGCTTTGTGCTGTGTATTGTGTTCCAAGACTGAAAAGGATTCCCAAAGCTCTATTTTTATGGCATGCTTTTGCATCTCCATTAAAATCAATGGGAACACGTTAGAGAGAATGAGGGCAGAATTCCTTTTAATAAGAATTTTCATCTAAAATATTTTAGAATATGGTGACATTTCTTTCACTCTGAACTTTTCTCTCTTCTACACTCTTCTGTGCATATATCTATCTCTCCAGGAATTGTTTGGACAAACAATTCAGAAACATTTGCAGAAAAGACAGGAGGGAATGGTAAAGATCATGACCGAATCAAAGTGCGATCTTGATGCCAGAGGATTCTGCACACCAGATTTTCCAGCATACCCAGCTGAAAATACAGAACAGGGAGAGAAATGTTAAAGTAAACTTGTTCAGCTGAAGCTGTACTTTTACCTTTAAACCTCTCTTCCATAGTAATCTCAATTTGCCATACAATTGAATGCTTAAGATTAAAGCAAGGGACTAGTTAAATTTTCCAAGGCAATCTTGTTTGTCTGTGCTTTGAGGATTCCAAACTGATGACAAATATGGTAGTATTTGTGTATGTATATTTAAAGTTGACTTAATTAATGAAACCCTTGGAGTCTAACCCCTAATCTTATTAAAAATGTCAGATGCACAGAAAAAAGAATCTGTTTTACATTTGAAATGGAATAGAAATGAAAGGATTGCCTTCAAATTTATTTTTAGGTTGGTAAAATATTTGTGTGCCCATAATGTCCATTTAATTTTGGAGCTTGGTCCATAAGGAATGCTGGGACAGGATGAAAAGTAAATGTAGTAAAGGAGAGTTTGGGGTCTTTTTTCTTTTTTTTTTTTTTTTTTTTTGTTTGCATCTGGTAGGTGTATTTGCATTCTCTGTTTCTCCTTGGGACTGCCTGTGAGCCAGCTCTAGATATTTCACCTTCCCTAATAGCACATTTATATTTATAGTCCCTGGTTTTCCCAAGATGCTGGGAAACATGGCCTTTGTGAAATATTTGCATTGTTTTGATATGATATAACCAAGGGATAAAAATATCCAGTGATGTGGAGAAAAGAATATAGGGATTGAAATATTTCACTAATTTATCAAGGAAATCTGGAAAACATCTGCCTCCACTGTTGTTTCTTCTGTTGCTTTGCTTTTAATTATCCCCACCTCTTTTTAATGGAACATAAACTACCATTTCACAACTTTATATGATAGACCAATCCATAGACAGCTGCCGTGACATTTGCAGTACCCTGGACTTGCCCTTCTCTTTCTTCCAGATGTCTTCTGTGCAAACATTTCTAAACTAAATATTGATTAAAACCAGTTCAAGGAATAGACACAAACAGTCTCAGTGAACAGGCACATTAAATGCAGTTGTGGAGGTCAGAAAAAGACTTGTTTATTTTCCATACGCTTTTTCTGATTCATGGAAGGTGAAGAAACAAGATTCTTACGGAGACTTTTATTCACGTCTAATGTTCTCACTTGCATGATACTGAACGTGTGGGCTCTGCTAGGTCTGTTTTTATAGTCAGGCAGCAGGCGATACCTAGAACTCTTTTCTCAACAAGAAAACAATGGTGTATTTTTTCCATGGATGGGAGCAAACTGATAAGCCAAGGATATAGCTTGGTGATGGGAAATTGTTGCTCCAAGTGCCACTCAGTGTCACTGCAGAAGTCTTTCAGCTGAGCTCACAGAAATTTCAGCCAGATGGCTGAAAGATAAGGGCCCTATGTAGCTGTCAGTGACAATGGACATATGCTATTTCAGGGCTAGTAAGAATGATGCAGCTCCTTTGCAGAAGAAAGCCAAGACTGATCTATGCCTCGTCCTGGTCAGAGATGGAATTCTTTCAGCAGCTCCTTCCATAATGGTTTGTGCATAAGCCGTTTCCTTGACTTCTTTGCAAGGCTCAGGGTTTGTCTACTTGGTGAAATTTACAGAATGTTTTTTTTCCAGTCTCTGCATGCTAACATGTATCAATGCAAGCATAGGAAAAACAAATCCACCTGCTTTCTGAAGATGATGCAAAGAGATACGAGATTATTGGTGACATCTATTGTTCTTTCAACAAAAGAATGAACAGACTTGCCTTTCAGCACTGACAAGCTTAAATCTGAAGACCAACATTTGCTGCAGTACAAGCTGAGAAGGGTAGTTGAGACAGTACTGACTAATGCAGAAGATCTGTATTTCAAATAGTGATAGCCAAGTTCTTTCTTTCTTTTTCCCTTCCCCAGAAATCACCGAGACTGCATGAATATAGCAACAGAACAAAATAAAACCCACCAGGTGTGTAATTTTTCCACTAGTGTGCTCAATGCTGTTGTGAAGGTATCTTACACCAGAGATGCAGAGAGCGCTCAGATGCTGTTCCTACAATACTGTAAATCTAGTCACCTTTCTCTTATTATGATAAACAAGAAATAAACCCAAGACAAACAAGCAACTGTAGTGAAATTTTCAAACTAAAAGTGAATAATCATATGGCACAATGAGATATGTTTCAATCGTGACATGTCCCAGCTGAATTTTGGGCATACCCTATGTCAAGGCCCCCAGAAAATTGCAGAAAAGAAAAGAAGAAGAAAAAAAAAAAGAAAAAGTGCAAGTGGAAGATGAAAGTGCTGAGAGGAGAGAAGTCATTATTCATTGGTATAAGTAACTGTTTCCAGAGTCTGACTCTTGTGAATCCGTATTTCCATGATAAATATTCTTTATTAAGTAAAAGTGAGGAAATGTTCCTAAATGTGTGTGGAACAGAAATTAAAGTGACAAGTTAGGAAGGGATGCATGCTGTAGAAGAAGGGATGCATGCTGTAGAAGAAGGGATGCATGCTTCAGAGTGACCAGGATTTTCAAGACAGTTGGCTCTGATAATATTTAGTCATCCTGATAATATTTAGTAGACGGTTGGACTTGATGATCTTGAAGGTCATTTCCAACCTTACCGATTCTATGATTCTGTTCTGTACTATGAACACTTCCATTTGGGAAAGAATTACTTTCACCTGAGAGTTTCTGGAACTGGGCTTGGAATTCTGGAATAAGATAGCTGTGAATCATTGTCACTATCAGGAAACATTCTGCATGTGCAGAGTTAAAACCATTTCAGTTTGGCTTGTTCCCACAATGCAAATATCCACCTGTGCATCGCTGTGAAAACCTTTTTCTGAATCATCTCTTCCTATGTGTCTAATATTGATTTAATTGTGGGTTTTGGCATTACTTAAAAGCTTAAAGTGTTTTTAATAGATAAAATATGTTGTGTCCGTTATTTGTGTCGGAACTCCCTGGGGAATCTCACTGTTCAGAATGTTTTCTTAGAGGCATATACATACACAAACCCTTGCAGACGTCAATTCAAGCACTGCACCCAGGGAATAATGACTAACAGACTTCAGACAATGGAGAAATCCAGTTTAAAATCCAAAACTGCATTATAAAACTGCTTCTTGTCCTTTGTAGGTTTCTGTAACAAATGAACTCTCCTTGCTATTTCTAAATATCTAATTATATTCATATTTCTCTGGATTAGTCCCCAAGACCACAAGCAAAGCCAATTGGAAAGGCAGTTGCAGGGCTTGCTTCTCCAGTTCTCATCTGGAGTTTTGAATCATGATGCTTGTATAGCATGAGGACAGACACTTTATAAATGATACCTCCGATAATTCAAGTAACTTATTTGAGGATGTATTTGAAGTCTCTAGATTTTTTCCTCTTTTAGGCTAACTGCTCTGCACTGGGGTGCATTAAAGAATTATTTTGGAACATGATTCAGACCATTGATTCATGGTATACTTGGACTATTTTTAATTTGCTCAGTGCAAATTTATAGGAAAGAAAAAGCACTGTGTATTTCTGCTGTTCCACTTCCCTGATCCTTCTGTGTCCCCTTAAGTCCACTTCTTTACCAAGACCAATAATTTTCTTTTGCTTTTCAGCTTTAATACGTATTTCTCCTACTGTCATGTACCGCTCTACCGTGCATCAATTATAGGCAATATCTGGTTTAGATCACTTAAAAATTATCTCAGCTTGACGATCCGTGTTTCTTCCTATTAAATATTTAAATTCCCCAGCTCAGCCTCTTGACGTGAGCTTGTTAGATTATAACTGGATCTTCATGTTATGTACTGCCACACAAAACAGATGCTTGCAGAGAAAGGCAGCAGTAAATAAGTACAATGTACTGAAGAGAGTGGTGCTGGGAAGGATGCATAATTACTCATGATCACTCTCAACTTTTCACCCTGTCATCAGCACTGCCACACCTCCCACTCCCCTTTGCTTTTACATGGGAAGGGCCCGACTTTCCTCTCCTGGAAGCTCAGAAAGAACCTCAAGATGTTAGGGTACATTCAACTTTCAGTTAATACCTGGAGCCACTAAACTGGTTTGAGTGCAGTTATTTCAGAATTAAAGTGATATGAAGGTGACCTGGGCTTCTGTACCAATGATGGCTCAGATGGCTGACAACAGCTAATCTAAAATAACAGATTTTAGAATCTGTAAACCAGGAGCAGGAGTGGAAGATCTCTGGACCAGCTCCTAAATGAAGCATCTTTTTGTCTGTACCTGAGCTGCCAGAGTTAGGAAGTTGAACCTGTTTTTTTTAAGATGAGCTCAGTAGCTTCATGAGTTGGGTACAGGGGATATTCCACACTCTGTGTTAAGACTGTCTTTGTGCAACATGAAGTGATATTACTGTCTTTCATCCAGCATTAACCTTCTATTTTTACTTGGGTATGTTTCATTTTGGCCTTTTGCCTTTTTATTCCTTTAAATAAATATGTTTGTGAAGGCACGGACATTTCAAATAATCCTCATTATTTATTTACCTTGTTTATTTTTTTCTTCAAAGGCTTTATTATTTTGCAGCCTGTAAATAAATTCTGAAACTAAATAAAACTATCGGGAAGTAACAGCATTGCCATAAAGCCTTAGCTGAACTACGTTTTATGTTAAAGATATGCAAATTATACAGATGTTAACATGAAAATGCACCTCAGCATGACTACCAGCATAGCCATATAATGGTTATGGTCTGACAGGTTTAACTTGTTAAACTCTGTCTTTATGCTAACAATATAGGATCTGCAGACTCCCTTCTCTTCCCTTGATGTTACTGCAATATGTACAACTCATTTATGGCTTTACGTAAAGGGTGAGATGCCTTACCCCTGTCCCAGTGCCTTTTTACCTCATTACACACTCATCATCTGCCCTGGCTAATTTGTATTGTGAATTTAGGAAAACAACATATGAACATATGAAATTTTTTGGGACCTGAGCTGGTAGTGTGCTGTTTAAACTGAGATCTGAGAAGTTCACATGCAGTTGGGGATGACTTACCCTGCTGGAGCAGGATCACTGCAGTGTGTGATCTGACCCTGTCCCTCCCCACCCCCTGGGGCATGAAAAACCATCTGAAGGGTTTATTTACCGCAGCTGCCCATGAAAGATGGTTTAAAATCAACATTCAGAGAACAAGCCATGGGGTTCCACTGCAGTACAGAATTTACCAGAGAGGAGAGTGTTGCTCTTGGACTAGGAAAACAACTATTCCATTTAGGAAAAGATTTTGAGGTTTTGAAGTGTATTTATTTTACAATAGGAAATGACAACAAGGCCTTTTAAAATTCTCAGAGACAGACAGATAGACAGAGAGCCCAGAGTAGACAACAGTCTGCATATTTTACCAGGGATGGGGCAATGTGAGTGTCAGCCCCTGTGCAGTGTGATTTTAGCTTTGGAGCTGCAGCTTCTTCAGCTATCTCCATCTCTTACATGAAGAAACATTTTTGTTCGAACTGACATATTTCGTCAAAAACTTGTAGCTTTTGTAAAAGGTTTCATGGGAAAGTAGCTCTCCCTTGTATTCAGTGACCCAGAGAAGTTGCTGTATATACACACCTTGTCAAACAAATGTGGCAATGCAGATGGCTTGGGACATGTAGGAGACTAACATAAATGGTGAGAAACAGAAATCACCCAACACTGGATCGGGGATTTGTGAAAACTCTAACAGCATCTTTGGTTTTTAGAATGTTTCTCCACCTCTCCCTTGAGGCAACCTTGGACCTCTGAGGGAATTTATGGCCGTATTTGTTTTTCCTGTATTATTTCTGTGCAACTATTTTTTCCTCTGTAGAGGCGTGTTGCTGCATTTTGCTGCAGCTTTCTGTAAGAACCATCTTGCTTTAACCATGTTATCCTACATTCTCTTTTATTCCCTTTTTTTTTTTGGTATAGATTCCTCCTGTCCCTTTTGACTCATCTGGTTCATTTACAAGGCATCCTGTTTATTTTTCCAGCTGTTTGTTTTTAATGTGTTATCTGACCTTTTCTGTCTGCTCTTTTGGGGATGTATACAAAGCTCTTCCTTTATTTGCATTTGCTTTTCCTTCTCCCCTCCACAGCACCTAATGTTCACCAGTGGAACCCAAGAACAGGAAAGGGGAATACAAATCCACAAGCCCACAGGAGTTGATAAGAAGCAAAATTCATTTTCATCGTGCAGGTGTGAAATGCTTCAAGTCACTGAAATAGTAGAAATACAAGGGCTGGTATTTTATGCCAAGGGCTCCCTGTCGCTGTTCTGGGAACAGGCTGCAGCTACAGGAAACTTGTCAGGAAGCAGCTTTCTGCCCCTTGGTTTCTTTGTGCAAGGTAGTCACCAGTAAGGCAGTAAGCAAAGCAGAATAAGGTACTGCCTCTCCTGGGAGAATGGTCTGCAGGGGTTTATTGTGAGTGGGAATCAGAGCATGGTGCTATTGCAGCCATTTTATAGCACTGGGCTTGTAGAGAGGACCAGGGGACTTTTCTTCCTGAGAGCATTTTCCCCCCAGCTGCGGAGGTTTGCTCTTCGGCCGCTCTCCCGTTTAGGAGAAAGCTGCTGAGATTCTGACAGTGCCTGGGGCTCGCTGTGGTTTGGCAAAGCGATGCTCATCCAAGATGGATGCTTCTGGAAGAACAGCCGAGTGTCCAGAGCTGGCAAGGCCTGGCAGCATCTTTGTCAGGCTGAAGCACAGAGCACAGAGGCAGATTTATCACAGAAATCAATACCACAAGCTGTCGGTCTGTCACCATTTACTCACCACAGCTGCAAAAGCCTTGGAGGACTCCAGGGTTACTGTTAAGGAGCTGTGCTGGCACCTGACATTATCCTTAAGGAAAAAACGTTACAGGCAGCCATCTGAAGTAGAGCTTGCTGCTTGCAGCCACCACTGGCTTCATCTGGTGAAGATGCAAGGCACCTTCTGCTCCCAGAAGGAACAATTAGCTAAACTGTCAGCAAGTTTATGCTGGCCTGGCCCACCTGGAAAATGAGTTGATGTTGACAAGTGCTTATACTTTGGCAGGCAGACACGCTCTTCCGTCCAGGAGCTCTCTTTTGAGGATATGTTTCTTGTTACCCTGATTTGCTTCTCACATTTCTGATTTGCCCATTACAACAGTACATCTGCGTGTGTGTGTGCCCACATGTGATGTGGGGAAGTCTCTCCTTAGCCGTTAAAAAAGACCTGCTGTTCTGGGAGTGCTAGTCTTGTACCGGACCCAAAGAAACCAAAGGGGAAAATGCTGTGTTCAAACGAGCTTCCTGTATCTCCAGTCAGTTCCCAATGGACTTTGGTTTTCTGCCCTTTGTTTCACAGCTCGCTTTGATGATGGAACTGATGATTCAGTTAAGGAACACACCCCTTCCCCTTGAGCTTTGGGCAAATTTAAAGCCGGGCTTGATGATGAAGCCTAAATCAGGGGGGTAGTGGAAATGGAATGGAGCTGCATCAGTGGAAATTCAGTTGGATGTTAGGAAAAGGCTCTTCATTGACAGGGTGGTTGCCTATTGGAGCAGGCTCCTCAAGGATTTGGTCATGGCATCAAGCCTGTCAGAGTGCAAGGAGCATCTGGATGACACCCATAGTCATATGGTTTAGTTTTAGGTAGTCCTATGAGGAGCAGGGAGTTGGACTTAATGATCCTTATGGGCCCGTTCCAACTTCAGATATTCTGTGTTTCTCTTTAACCACAGCACTAAATAGAAGCCTACAGTTCCTGGGCAGTACAAGGGGTGGTCTTCACAAAAGCAGATTGACAAAAGCACTTGCTTTGTATGTGACAGTTCTCAAGGCAGAAGACTCATAGGAAAATGAGCTCTATTGATGCTGGCCCAAATCCACCTGTCAAAGCATGTCTCTTTTTAAAACATGCACGTTATGAGCAGTGTTTGCTTTTAAAAGACAGAGCACAATGGGAGGCATCTTATCCTGGTGGCTTGTGTTGTGTTGAAGATCTGGTAGAAGGGAGGTTTGATTTAACAGAAGTTCACAATATTACACTTCACTTCCCCCCACCCCTACCCCCTCATATTTGCTATTCCTACAGTATGAAGGGGAGACAGAGTAGAGCTAGTGACTTTTCTCAACAAGATGAGGTCTTATGCTCAGCAAGAGATCTCAAAGTATCTTGAATACTGTGGCCTTGTCCTTTCCATATTGTTTCTTCTGCTGATTCGCTTTGATTATTGCAAGACTAGAGGAAAGAAACAGTGAGAATGGCTTGTTGCTGTTATTTCACCTGGAGGAATAAAATACCTAATAAAATTACTTGGAAAGTAGAGTTCTGTAAAATCACTTGGTAATCATTTTAAATATGTGAAATATTTTTACTAGAATGGTTTTGTTTGTATTCCCTGCTTCAGATGTTTCAATATGGAAGAACATTGTTGAATCTACATCAATTGCGACAGATTTCAAGTATTTCCTTCCTGATTTCCTCCTACTGGCCCTTCTTTTTTTTTGCTTTTATGTGATTTCAGTTCCTGATGGTTGTATCAGGATCGCTGATCTTTGACTTTAGATCTAATATTTTTTTAAAATCTAATCCCCTGACTGGGGATCTTCCACTTCCAGGTTTCAGGATAGAGTAGTAGCTGGGTGATAGACTATTTCATCCTTATTTGTACTTCTCATAGCACTTAGAAACTCAAATTAATACTGCAACATCTTTTCTGTAGCTTATATACATATTTTTAGCCCTGAAATGGAAGCATCTGTGATTTTTTGCCATGTGTCTTTTAATAAGGTTTTATTGTTTTTGAGGAAATAAGATTTCTTTTTTTTAAAGGGAAGTATAATTTAGTCCAAAACATCTTTTTTCCCAACTGAAAAACTGTGCTACTGGAAGACCTGTGAGGAGCCACGACCTTTCAGTCGCTGTTGGCGTTAGGCCCTCAATAAGGGAAGCCAGGAACAAACACTTTTTTCAGGGGGTGGTGGTATCTTTTCATCTCCTCTGCTTCAACCAGCCTCCAGAAGGTTGCAGGATGGGGTGCAGGATGCAGAACTGCTTCATAAGAGGAATCTCTCCTTTTTAAATCTCCTTATGAGGTTTCTGATAAGGAGAACAACATCCCACGTAGGTACCTGGTTCTATATAAATCTGTATGAATAACTTATCACTGTTAGAATCAGATTCAATACTTTTACCTTGAGGTAAAACTTTCATTGTCTTGATAAAAGCATTGTTTGCACGAAGACCAGCAAAAGTTGCACATTTTACTCACTGCAAGCTTTGATTAACCTTTGCATACCATGTTTCCCCCCAGTTTATTGCATGAATGCTCTCCCATCAACTTACATCTCCAGTACAAAGAAAATGTTTTGTTTAATTACTTATACTAAAATTAATTTCTGTCAGCTCTATACATCTTACTATGAATGATACATGTGGTAGATAAAGCAAAATTGACCCCAGCCCTGTTCTTGCATCTCTGTAGACAGGCATTGAATCTTTGGCATGCAGGTGATGAGTTTACTGTAGTTACTGGACTGGATTTTGAATTACTGGGCAATTTCTTTCCTTTTGTATACTCCTCTCTTCCCCTAACTTCCAGGGCTAGTTACTGATCTAAATAAGAGGATGTTGACCTTAATAGAGGACTGGTTTCAGTCCTGGGCAAACTTGTTTCTATAGTGAACTGTTCATGTCACTGAAACGTCAGATGTTCCTAAGGAAGTGTGGGGCGTGTGTGAGAAATGGATACAGCTGATTGGGAGAAAGTTCTTTGCTAAACACTTCCTTTTGAGCTGCTTCAGTTTTGCCCTGTTTCTTCTCCAAATGTCTCCCTTTGGGGTCCTGCACAGCCCCTTGCACATAGTAACTCAGACTGTTCACTAGTGTGGAGAAGGAAGAGAAAACCATCCTAAACCACATTCAGAGAGCTTTTCAGCTTGCCCCTGAGAACTTGTGTTGATTTAGCCAGAACTTGGGCAGCAGTTGCTGTTAAATAAAATGAAGCAGGTGCCTGCACTGGAAACACGTGGCTGGGTTTTGAGTGAAGCCAGCCTCTAGCAGGTAACTTGCATGGATGTTGTGAAGGCCTGGCCATGCTGTGTAGTCTCAGAAGAAGGTGTGCACTGAGCCAGAAGGGTCCTTGACCTTTGGATTCTCAGTCACCTAAATTTGAATTTGGGACGGGATGTGTTTTTAAGAGAGATGTTGTAGTTCAAACGAGTTCATTCAAGGGATTCCTGCAGTGTGTGTATGGTCACTTCTAGCCTGGTTCCTCACTTGGTGAACCAAGACCAGGTAGCTACTTATTAAAGAGGTTCAGTGAATATTTGCCAGTGATGATGTGGCCAGTATTTCTCACCTTGGGATAAATGTATGGGATAAATTCTGAATTCTCTTATAGATCTCTTTCTCTGTCCTCCTGTGACCATGTGACCATGGCTGAGCTGATGAGAGTGTGAGTAATTGAGAGTGGAAAACTGTAATTCAAGGCTGAAGTGAACAGGGAGGAACTCCTACACCTGTGTATCTGATCAGTGTTTATTGCTGTGTATCTCAAAAACATAGTCAGGGGAAAAGACAACCAGTGCTAAGGATGAACTGGTGATTAGACATAGTGAAAATAAATTGCAGCACAAGAGATCTCGCCGCACAATGCTTTCTCATGTTGAAAAGATGGAGGTTTGTTAGCAGAACGTTTTTAGTTACTTGGCAGCATTAATATGCTACATTAAGTAGATGAAGGTGCTTGACAAAATACAGTTCATCCTAAGCATTTTTTGACAGAATATATTTTATCCATGTAGGGGCTTTAGCAGAATTGTCAGTGATGTCTCATGATAGATGACGATACGAAGAATTGTAAAAGCCTATTTAAAAAAAAAGGCCAGACAACTTAGTGCTGTGCCAGTCTATTTGACTCTGAGTGGGTGGTTGGAAAGGGACAGGGAACGGGGGATCTTCTAATGGGAGTTTAATCATATACCTTCTAGAAATAATGGGAATCCAGAGATGATTAAGGAAGAGATGAGGAAAAAATAGCATTTTGGAGAAGTTTCCTCACAGAGAGAATGATTCATTTTGGACTGTGCTGTCAAAAGGCAGCTATGGAAACTGCAGCTGTGGATGTATTAAATGGGAGTCAGGCAGGTGCTTACTGGAAAAAATGTTACGGATGGAAACAAGCACCAGGAGGAGTGGGAGGAATCTGCAGAGCCAGCTTCCGGTTTTTAGTTACAGCAGAATAAATGTGTTATTCTGCATTTGCATTGCAGATACACAACAGTTCTCAGTCTGAGCCGATGCTTGGCTGCCATGGATTTTCATGAATATGTGTGCAAGGGGCCATTCTCACCTTCCACTAACATTTTTTAAAAGGAAGAGGCGTATTAAATGCCAGGATGAAGGGAACAGTTCCAGGATGGAAAAGGTTGAGCAATGGTGGTGTAATAGAAAGCAAAATTTGGCCCACATTAATTTCCTCCAAGAGGGCTGTGTTTTCCATTAGTAATGCTCACACTAATGAGTATCTCTGACATATGACAGCATACCAAAAGTTTAGCCCTACAAAGAAAGGCAGAGAGCGATGAAGAGGTGTATTAGATGTTGGGGTTGAAAGCAGGAAACAACAGAGAGGATGGAAGAGGAGCTGAGAGAGGTCACCAAATTGCAGCCTGTTATTGATGCCATCATGACTTCAGAAAGAGAGTCTGATGGTCTGCATCAAGGGACTTGTTGAGATGTGAGCCTGTGGTGAAACTGAAGAAGCTTCCAAGAATTCTGCTTACCAAAACCTACTCGTTCCTCTTACTTCTTTCTCCTGGCCTTGTGGATTCAGATGTCATGTAATTGCAGATGTTGCCATTGGTTTCCATGAAGTCACTCCCATTTATGCCAGAAATTACAGAGGAGAAGTCATTAATCATAAGGAGAGACAGCATAGAAGTGTAAACCTCTAGAGATGCTCACTGAGGCTGTTACTGCTTTCTTTCCTGCATCACAAGCGTGAGTCCTTTGGCTCAGGGATCACATCTGGATGCTTCTGGGTCATAATTTGAAAGCAGTTTCCAGTCTATCTCAGTGCAGCTCCATTACACCCCAATTTCTCTGTGTTGTCCCACTGCCCTGCCTGCGCACCAACCAACACAAAGATAGCTACAAAATACAGCTGTAATAACAAAAGCCTCAGGGTTATTTCAGAAGCCCAGGAATGAGACCCTTAGTTGGTTCAAATCAGCACAGATCAGTTCACTACGCTGGAGAGACACTGATTTTACACTGGCTGAAGATTTGTCCCTGAGATTTCTTTTTGCAAATGGCATGGGGAGAAAGTTGCTGGAGAGGGCTGAGGAGAAGAAATCCTGTTTTCTTTTGGAAGAGTTTCAGACTTGCTGACTCAAATGCCAACCATCAGTTTATCTCCTGAATCCTGGGGATACAATTTACTAGGTAAAACCACATCTGTTCTTCAGTTCAGTTTCACCTCTTTGAAAGCATGTCCAAGCTACCTTCCTAAATGCCTCCATAAAATTAGGTTTTAGTTACATATGTTTCATTCTGTATTGCAGGTTTCCATGGCATGCCGATTTGCCAGATAAAGCAATCTGCAGCCCATTTATTTTATCTTAAAGCCTTTTAAATCTATCTCCTCTAAGCCTGAAATTCTCTCATTCAGGCATCCAGTGTTGTTGAAACCCCTATGCCAATAATTCTTAATGACGTGTGTGTCTAGCAAGAGTAATTCTCCTCATTCAATTTGCAATTTTCCAAGTCAATCCTTTCAGCATTGTGACTGTAGCCATTTATTTTGCGTTCTGAGACAGGCAGCTCCCTTAAACAAAACAATCATGACTTTATAGGCAAAACTGTGTCTTACAATGAAGGGCAACCAAACTTAAAGTTTGTTTTGGAAACCAGGGACAGCATTATCTTTGCTTGTTTTCTCTCCTGGGCTCAAAGCTAACTCACATCTATGTACACAAGCTTGCAAAGCTTTCTGTTAGTATTTGACGTAAAGGACAAAAGCAGAACCATTTCCCATTTGGCAGCATATTTCGTCTCTCCTCTTGTTCAAAGAACCTGTTGGACCAAAGCTTGTATCTTATGCTATTTCCCATGCTTAGGAGCTAATATCTACAGTAACCAATAGAAACTCTACTGTTGAAATCTAGACTCCTGGTTTCTGAATGCAGCATACTAGGGCATCCTGATGGAATGAAAAAGGCCCTTTGCAGTGCTCCATGGCCAACCTCAGCCATCTATTGAGATCTCGGTGGCGGTTCGGAAGGGAAATTTTGCTGCTGCTATAAAAAGAGGATTGCAAGAGCTTGAGTCTTTGGAAGAAGCTGAGGTGAAGATAACTGGGTGGGAAATGGGAGTTCTCAGCAGAACAAACCAGAATGGGCACACATGTTTTTTATCTTCAGGAACCATTGTTCTTGTTTTGTCCTGAAAACAAGAAGCTTTTGATCCCTGCACAAGGAAGATTAATGTGAGCTCAAGAGGTTTTACTTTGGTCACTGTGAAAAAAGAACTTATAAGCCTCCTTCATTTCATTCACTTATTTTTGCCTGTTCTTCAATACCCATTGAAGGAACAGATAGATTTGAGGATGTTTATTTTAAGTTGGTACTCTGGATTGAAAAGCTTTTCCATCTGTTTCTGCCCTGCATTGGATATAACATTTTGCAGATTGGAGCATTTATCAGAATCCCAGCGCAGGCTACTTGCTGGCTTTGTGCCTTTGGAAGGGGGCTGTGTTCATCACCACTTTAACTTCACTGAAATTAGTGGAATGACACTGTCTGACCCATCATCACAAGTTCTTCTTGAAGTATCATCATACACTTTGGGCACAATGGCTGTGTCTTGGTTGACTTTTTAATGAAAATATATTGAATTATATGTAGTTATCATGATTACTGAAGATTACTGGTTTGCTTTGAGAACCTCTTGGTTCTGATTTTTCCAGTCCGTGAGTGATTTAGGGAATGGCTTTCAAACTTGCCATCTCAAATTGCAGCCACAGATTTAGGTATACAAGCTGTTTAAGCAGGCAGAAATTGGGAAGGTGCCTGCTGCCTTGACTGAACCAAAGGATCAGTCAGTCTGAGCAGTTTTTCTTTCACATATTCCACAAAATACACCACCTTTGCCATATTGTTACTCCCTGCTCTTCCTTTCCTGGGACTTCTCAACATTCTCCCAAATTATGTGTTGTATAAGCCCCTTGGGGTGCTGGTTCTAAGTGCTGCCCTTAATTGTCAAACACTTTGCCTCCTAAGATGGTCTCTGTGATTTCTATGGGAACTGCTTATGGAGCATGGTTTTGAGAAGAGCTGGCAGACTCTGATCTTTTCCAGCTTAGGCCTAAGAATCACAACTCCATGTTCAGGTTTAAGAATCATTTCCATTTAGAAGGACTTCTTCATTTCACTGGCAGGTTATTTTTTCTCTACTATTTTATTTACAGAGTAGTGCAGAGTGGAGAGCTGAAGGACACAGGTCATGCAGCCAAATATCAGGTTCAGTTCGGGAAGGCACATTTTCAGGTTTTGTTAGCTTTCTGGAAAAAAAGATATTTCAGGCCAAAGCCTTTCATGCCTACCTTCAGCCCAAATGTCACTTGCTTTGGAAAGACTGAAGAAAATCAGTTAAGAACCCACATTAGTTAAGGGAGGCTGGAAGAAAAACAAAATTTGATTTTTTTTAAAGTAATTTTCCACCCTGCTCTATTATATGGAAGGAGAAGTCAGGAGTAAAAGAGAATTCCAGTTTAGAAGTGTTTACCCCAGCAAACCTACAGAGCCCACTGTTTACTCAGCGCTGCTGTGGAAAGCCCCGTTTCAGTCAGCTGAAGATTTACGTGAAATGGCAAAATGTAGGTTTAACTGTCTCTTTCCCATGTCCCTGCTCTTTCTCTTGCTTCCTTAATTTTTCTTATGCTTTGACAAGATTTGGGAGGCGGCTTGTTTCTTAAATGGCGATTGGTCTCCCTCGATACTATTTCAGTGAATGCTGCCAACAGTTTGGCTGGCTAGCAAATCTTGGATACCATTTTATGTAAGTTTTGACCGTGGAGAGCCACTGTGATTCTAGCTGTGAGCCACTACAGTGAAAAGAGAATTTCTTCTAAATAGCGCCCATCCAGGAACTAATGCTGAAGAGAATATCCAGGCTGTTCTCAAAAAGACCTGTGGGCTAGGAGAGGAAGAGGACTTTAGTGATGTCAGTGTCACAGCAGTGCCTGAGAGCACCTTTTCAGTGGTTAAGCATATCTGAGGCATCAAGATGGAAAAATACTTCAGAGATTTTGTAAGCTGTAGGAAAATTTCCAACTATTTAGCAAAGTTAATGCTGAGCTCTTCTGACTCATAGCACTAAAAAACTGCTCCAGTCTCACTGCTGAATCAATTAGCTCAGCCAGCACCCTTCCCATCAAAGTAACACCTTCCCTTCTTGCTCAGTTTTAAGACCTAATTCAATAACTTCAGTAACAAAAATACATAAAGCTGTATTCCCTTCTGTACCTGCTCCTGCCAAAGGTCGCTAGCACGTTTAATCTTGCCCTACTTGCACACTTCATGTTTAAGTTTCCTTCAAAACAGAGTTTGGATCCTGTGCTAGAAATCCAAGTCCTTACAGTCAAACCAGCTCGGTTATTATTTGTAGTCCTCCAGAGAAAACGTAGTCCAGGGATGTTTGATAGTGAGAATTCTCAGGATCAGACAGAGGCTGCTGTGGAGTGGATCAGTTTGTTTAACACGGCCAGGGGAGCTGAGCTGAGGACTGGAAGAGCTATCTGACTCTGCAGCCTCAGAGCTGCAACTGAAGAGGCTGGACTAAGGCCCATGGGGGGTCTGTAACACACACTCAGCCCTGGATCTCCATCAAATATACTTTAGAACTTATTCTAAAAGTGGTATTGTGCCTGTAACCTTCACACTCACACTGGCTCTTTGGTCACCATAATTGTCTGTAGGTCTCTTCACTATGTCTTTTATTGAAGCAGGATTTTCTATGTGTGAATAGCTCTGTTAGCAATTCTTTGGCATTGTAATCATTGCATCTATTTTCTTTTTATTTTTTATGATTAATTAGCCAATTATACGAAATTACCTTTTACAATTAAAGCATAATTTAGAAAAAAACATTCAGCAGATAATGCTCATTTGTCATTAAATTGCTTGTAAGTCAGGCTGTTGTATGGCAAGGTGTTTCTAGTTTCTGGTTTTACTGCTGGGTGAACAGCATTGACTAAAAAACATGGCCTAATATAGTGCTTGGAGTGACTCAGTCTCGTCCTTCGATATTTAAAAGGAAAAGGACAGAGATTTGCAATTTATATTGTTAATAAAGAGCGTTTGGGCTTTGGGAGGTTGATGCAGCTCTGAGCTGAGCGTTTGTAATATGAATTGAAAGGGCAATAGATGTAACTGTTATTTAAACCGTGACATAAAAAGGAATCTAAAATATGGTACCTTAAAAGTTGTTTCTGTTGTGAAAAGGGAAGGACGAATCAGTTATCGCCTGTGTAATTGTTTAGTTATCCATCAGATTACTGCAAACTGCATGTGTGTACTTTTCAAAGTGCTTTGGTGTAGACAGACACAGACCTTTGCTCCTAAGGAATTCAATGATTTGCCCCATGGGAATTGCTGGGCTTGCTGGAGTTCACTTAATGACACTGATGGGTCAATTCTCTGCCAGAGCCAACAACTCATCTTCATCATCTTCTCAACTTCACATCCACTAATGATCAGTCCTCATAATGAAGGCATTTTTCACCCTGCCAAGAGTCACGAGGAGAAAAATTGATTGACAGAGTTATCTGGATTGTAGTAATTAAATCAGGGCAGACAAATCCCTGCTCTCATTATATTTCAGACATGTCTGAACCATGAAAAACAGAGCTGAAGCATTCTGATTTGCTTCCTACAGTTCAAAATGTGGCATTAAGTGCTGTGTATGATACATAGGGTTACGATACATAAACGTGAACAAATTAGAAAAGGATAATTGCAACTCACAAGTGGTCTAAATATGGGTGTTGCGTTTAACCATCTTTAGTGAAATTGTGTATCAAATGCTTGAAAAAAGCTATTAACTATAAGACATGAGCATGTTTCAGGAAATGAACCTGAAACCATCCATCCAAATGGATCCAGCCTCATTCTGCAGTGCCACGCGCAGGAACGGCTTTGTCTGCACTGGTGAGGCCAAGGAGATGGCTGGCAGGTGGAACTGGAGATGGAAACCAGTGACAAGATACACACAGTACAGACTTGGCATGGCCATGGGATTGGTGCTTGCACAGCGAAACACAACCGCATGGGGTTTGAGCCCTCTTGTTTGTAGATGAGAACACAGGCTTACACTGTAGGAGCTAGACAAGGATTTCAAAAGCTATCGGAATTCTTTTGTTGGTGAATTGCTTGTTGTGCAGCACTTGTCTTGAAGAAGCATTTGTGTGCAGATGTTCTTTGGGTAATGCTGCAATCTGGCTTCGAGAGCTGTCCCTTGATTCTTTTTAAAGAATTTTTTCTTCCGTTAGTTTATTAAGCTGAACCACTTTTCTGATACTGTAAAATATTGTACTCACTTTAAACAGAGGATGCTACATGAACTTGAATTAACATTAACCAGCTAATTAAGCTGATTTAATCTAGTTAATATCAGATACATGGGATGTACATTCAGAGACAGGCAGTTTAGGGTTTAAAGCAGGAAAATTGAGTAAGGAAATCTTATTGACTGGGAGAGATGCTCAGATAATACAAATTGCTGTAAGTTCACTGAGCTGAGTTTAAAGCACTGAGTTACATTTATGGGTTATATGGCCTGTATATGATACGTCTGAAAACAAACCTTGATAATTTAGAAATACAGATGACAGTTAGAATTGGAATTTAAACAACAGTGCATTAACAAGAAAATAATTTCAGGGGTGAAAGTTTTGGGGTTACAGTTCCCATTCCCTTCACTTGATTGCTTTTGTGGGTCCTTCCAGTTTAGCTTCATGAGCGATACAAATCCTGAGCTGGAATCAGATATCCAAATCAGCATGGAAGTGCTTTGCCTCAGGTGCTGTATGGTTTGGGTCTGTGGTACTGCTTAGGACTTTCTGTATCTCAGCAGATAATCTCAGCATCCAGAGGAAGTTCACAGCTCAAAGAACATGCAGGTAAATACAGATAACTGAAGAAAGATTTTAAATGTACTTCTTTGTAATGTAATGTTTTGCAAGATGTAGGTTATTCATCACTCCTGACTTTTAGAACACGTGGCTGTGTATTACAGGACTTCAAGTAGAACATTTGGATTTAAAACCAGTCAGGATTTGGGATAAGATTCCCCTGCTGCTTTTCACACCTTATTTTGCCTGTGCACTTTGATCCATATTGATAGAAGTTCTTTTCTAAACCTTTCCAAGCAGAGTGTTAGCTGGATAGGGCACCGGGCTGGGAATCAGGAGATTGGACTAAACTCCAGGTCACTGAAATTGTGGAACTGCCAATGATTACAAGAGTCTCTTCCCACTGATTGAAAAAGAATTTCAAAACCTTCCTTTTTTCAATAAGAATGATCAACTATCTGAAACAGAAGCCCCGTTTCAGGACTACTCATAACCAATCTTTCCTATTGTGCCTTCATGGTGTTCCATCTATATAGTGAAAGAAAAAGAACAACATGTACAACAAGAAAGTTGTACATGTGGGTGGTAACATTGAAACCTTGGTTTAATCCTGTTTCTGATTTTGTTGTTTCTGGGAACCATCAGATTTTCAAATAATTTGTCTATATATATATATATATATTTTTTTTTTTTTTTTTTTTTTTTTCTGGTATAAAACAGATCTAAATATTTCTTATCTGCTTCATAGTATCGAGTCTGAGATTGAGAGGGGGTTGCTTGAGGCTGACCTGCCTGAGTACCCAAGTGTGTTTATCTACTGGGGTTCTTTCTTCTTATGGTTCCTTTAAAACATTCTAACCCCAGTTCAAACTGAACCAAGGGTAAATACCTGAAAAAGCCAGTGTTACTGTGGAAGCCCTAATTTCCAGCTTCAACAGGTTGAGCATCTTAGGAATTACAGCTGACATGTCATGACAGTATCTGTTGATGAGTTGATCTTCTGAGAGCCTCATTAGAGTTTTCACTCACATCCAAAAGGATTCTGGGAAAGAATTGTTCTGACATAAATCTAAGAGATGTGCACATTGAAATACTACAATTGACTTTTCCTGTCAGTGTCTGTATAAGGTGAATTACGTGTTCTGGGCATGGTACTTGACATGCTTCTTTACTGTACAAGGATGCTTATTAAAAAAGCTCTCTGCTATTTGTATCAAAAGGATTTTAGTAGTGCTTGGTGATGCAGAGTATTCTGTTTGGCTGCAGCTGCTGATTATCCTTTTTAGAGAGATGCTGTAGTCTAAACTTGTAAACTGCCAAAGTTGAGACCAAATTTCACATTGAGAACAGAAAAGTCTGTTCATGTGGAAGTCACAGACTTTATGAACATCTGGGGCAAAACATGAGAGCTGGTCAGCAGTAAAAGATGGGCACTGTAAGTCAGAAAACAGATGGTGGATATACAGCTTGGCTGAGCAGTGAAGGCAGCATTTTATTGGTACATAAAGCCTGATCTTTGAAGGGCTAATAAGGCAATGATAAGGATAATGGTTCAGATTCTGTTGCTTCTGGGTTGGCCTGCATATCACCGCCAACACAAAGCTGCACTTCGCTTCATTGTTAGGTCATTTGTGCAGAAACGCTGGGGAGATTCTTAGCACGTGCTGCATTTTGCAGCAGTAGCCTTGAGTGAATCCAGGGACCAGGCACAACTGGGGCAAATAAGAAGCTTCTTTTCCAGAAATGGAGAAATGTCATTATAATGTCTGGCTCAACTTCTGCACTAGAACAGTAGTGAGGCTCCATGACCCTTACTGATTGATGCTGAATTGCATCAGTGGAGGATAGGAAAATCTGGACTCACATTGTCTAGGGTTGAAGACTTGATAGGTGGCTGGGAACATTACAGGTGAAGGAGAAGCAAGAAGGAGGATGAGTCAAGAGCTGATGAAGAAAAGAATTATGAATAATGAAAAGAAAGATGGCTTTGGATAAGGAAGTGTTGATGCCATTTAAGAGATGGCAAATATTTTCCAGAGCAGGAAATTGTCTTACCCCATACCAGGCTGCGTCAGAGATGAGGTATGGAGTGTTGAAGGAGCTACTTTTAAAACTGGTGCGTATTGGTAATTCTAAGAGGGGAAAAAACAGGGGATGATTGTCATTTGCCTCTAACCCCAAATATCTAATCACACCCCCCTGCAGATGCTGAGGAGCTGGACAGTAGAAGTGCTGTGTAAAACAGCACATTTTACATTTACTTTAGTCACATGCACAACCCTTTCCTTTTTAAGGAGAAAAATAAGGCAGTTCGGCTTTAATGATCTGTAGGACCACAGAGATCTCCCCCAGCCCTTGTAAGCCTGACCTCTTCTGAATCAACAGAACAGATAAGGGCTTGATTGGTTTCAAAATCACTCCTAACCTTTGTCCTGTTCAACACAGCTTGTAAGCAGCCACTTCCGTTTTACAGTCTGAAGAACTGATGTGAGCATATGCCATCCTCAATCCTCCACATTTTTATTCAGTCAGGAAACTACATTCATAACATGTGACGTTCATGGTCAGTTGTCAAAACAGGAGAAAAAAAATCTTGCAATACAAATTAAAGAGTAAGCAGAATTTTCAAATTAATTCTATTGCAGTTAAATTCTTACAAATCCTATGCTGAGTAAAACTGTTGAACCAACATGTTATTTAGTTTAAGAATGGATATTTTTTGTCACACTCTAAACCAAAAGACAAAGACTACCAGAGTTCATCTACTGACTTGGAGGCTATTGCCGGAAATCAGATACCTAAGTGTTGTGCCTCTGTATACATTTTCAGTTCCATCTTTGTGATGAAACTGTCTGTCCCAGATACACACACATTTGTGAGCCTGGATAAGTTGCCCGTCAAATGGCCCAGCAGACAATCAGAAATGGTGATCTGTCAGTGTGCACTTTGGAAATGAGGACAAAGGACAATTTCTTGGAGTTGTTACAAGTTATATATTTCATTCTAATAACATGTCTACAAAACAGTGAAATTTAAGAGAAATAAAAAGCAAAAGGAAACCTCGATGTGACCATTGTTAGGACTTGCAATTTGCTTATGGAGTATGGCGAGTAGAAAGGGGACTCAAGAAGTTCTTTGCTTCAAAGTAGACCTTTCAAATGCCTGGGTTCTGCTGCCCCTTGTTTGGTTCCCATTCAGCTGATGTGCTCAGGATAGTTGACCTTCTCTATTCAGGAGAACCCAATTAATTCTTTTTCCTTGCTGGTTTTCTCTGCTTCTTCCCTGCTCAGTTCAGAAGGTTAGCTACAGCTACTCTCTCACAGCAGAGCTAGCGAAACTGGAGTAATAAAATTAGGGGAAGCAATCAAGTTGTAAGAGTTCTGTTGTAAATGTTGTCCCTGACTTCCCATGTGAAGCAGTGCTCAGAGAGATTTGTACTAGAGATGTTGAGAGCAAGATTAGACTTTGAAGCACTTTCCATAAATCCTTCTATGTATTTTTCCATAGAGTGGAATAATAAATGGGTCAGAAAAAAAACCCATTCCACAATCTCAGCATGGAAAGGGAGCAAATGAAATCTGGATTTCTCCAGGTCCATCCCCATAGTTATTACTCCTCTGTTCTCCTCTCCTTCCCCAGATACATACAGCCTGTCCTGCTATGGTATTTCAATATGAAGTGGAGGAGAAAGGGGTACAATGCTGGGAGATGAAAAACAGCATGTGGCTTACTCACAACCTTCTACATTTCAGAGGGCTTTCGGAAAGAGATCTCTCATTTGATGAAGATCCTTTTTTCTGTTTAGTCATAAACAGATGAATCCTATAATAGCCTCTGTTTCCTCTACTACAGGAGGTCTGTATGATTAATAAGATCTCCCTGTAGTGAATGCCAAGCCAAACAGATGAATGCAAGGCGCATCTGCTGTAGATTAAACATTTGGAAAAAACATTTTATAAATATTTTTTTCCACAACAACATATCCATATGGCAGTTAACTAGGGTATATATTTAAAACCTTGCATGTACAGTATATAGCCATGCATATGTATTTAATATACTTATTAAATAAGTACTTATGTTGTCACTCAACAGATAGATTTCTGATATGACTTCTAATCTATTTGGGATGTCAAATCAGGCTGTTTGAAAGGACCACATGTGCTTTATCAAGCAAAACATGAGAAGAGACTGCTTCTGAGTGGGTGGGTTAGTAGGAAGCAAACCTTTTATTTTATTATTTTTCAGACACAAGAATATGTAAGATAATTATCTGGTTAGTATGAGGTAAGTGTAAAATAACATACACTGAATATGGTTAGAATGATAAGGTTGTCCTGGGTACAATGAAAACAGATCCTGAGGAGTGAGGGAAGTCAAACTACTTTGAGATTTCTTAGCCAAAAATCCTAGCATCTAAATTTAGCTTTATTAACGCTTCAAAATACTGAATTATATCTCATTATAATTGATGTTTTAGACTTCCTTATCTAACCAGAATGGGTTAATGGACTCTACAGAAATAAGACAATTATTTTTTTTCCTAACCCTTATTGTACAATGGCGAACTCTGTTCTTTTCTTTCCTGTGTCTCCATGCCTTCTGCCTTAGAGGACAGGACCATAATTCTGGATTGATGAAATCTGACATTTTCGCTCAAACTAAAGCGAAATTCAACAAGTAAACATCCAGAGCAGCTCTCGCATAAGCCAGTCTTGTCTCCTAGTATGTTGTTTTTGCAAGACTTAGCAATATTATTGGAGCTGATTTTATGATATGATGGGTTTTTTTGGCTTACTTGTCATGAAACCCAAGGTCCTGATACATGATTCAAAGAACCTAATTCCTGAAATGTTTTTTAAGAGTTTTCTTAACTGGCCTTCCAGTCTAGCAGCCAGAAAGAGGAAAAATCAGGCTTTTGAGATTCCATATGTACTCGCTTGTTGCCTTGTTAAGAATTAAGGCCTGGTTTGCGTGTGTGCATGCAAAACCGGGGCACTTATCTGAAGAGAAGGGCTCTCTGAATCTGACGTTTGCTCTAGGAATGGCTAGTGCTTGTCAATTCATGTCTGTCTGGGTTCTAAGAATGTGGATTTCCAGACCTTACAGCATGATATTTGCAACCAGACATGACGTTTCCCCACATGCTCTTACACAGATTGCAGAACAGAGAAAAATAATTGCCTAACTTTGCTTTTATCACACACCATTAGGTACTTAGCTGACTTAAGAAAGACAAAAAGTGTCTCATGTTCAAGAAACTTTTAATACTTATGTTCTTTACACTTCCAGACTTTGCTTCCTAAATGATTTGTTTTCTGATGTTCTTGCCGTTGGTTTCCATGTAGTTCTCTGCGTGTCCCGAGGGCAGGTGGGAGCGTGGGGGTAGGCAGTTCCCCCCTCCCTTCTGAAACAGTGGCTTGGTGACTCATATCTCAGTCTGCTTTAGGAACTCAATTCTTCATGGCCAACTTGTCCTTCCTATGCTCTGAACTGCAAAGTGCTGCTTTACTATTTAAGTAACTTTAAAATATTTTTTTAAATTTTTTTTTTTTTTTACTCAAAATGCCTGTAGAGCCTTGGAACACATCACTGAACAACATTTGCAGAAACCTCTTAGAAACAGTGATCTGGGAAATCTTCAAGTGGTCCTTTGGCATCTGGATTGAAAATATAGAACGTGAAGCCTGTCTGAACACATCTAATTTTCAAAAGTATCTGCCTTTAGAGTCCTGGTGTGAACCCTCATTAGCTGTTTGTGATGTTCACAGCAGATTCTTTTCTACACGTGTCAAAACCATACTTTAAATTAGTTTGAAAATAGATGTAGTTAAATGAAGTTAGAGAAGGCCATTCTTACTGTGGTTTATCAGAGGCTTATTTTAGGCTGATTCTGATTTGTTCCAAATGAATTAAATGTAAATTGATATAATCTAAGTTTAAATTGATTTAATGGTGTCTCGCAGCCCTTTGTACTGGTTTAGCAGAACAGATTTGTTGTAGCACCTCATTTAAGTCTTCATGAATCCTGGATTCCAAAACTGGGTAACTAAGCTTTTCCTAGTGTTGCCATAAGGCTGCAGCACCTGTAGGTCTCCATGCTGGGGAATTTACCCAGCTGCTCAGAACACACAGTGCAAGCCAGAGATAATAAATGATGCAAGCACCTCCAGCTCTGGCTGAACGTTCCGGGTATGAACCTCCCATGCATGTGGGCAGAGTCAATCCAAGAAGTGAGTTGGGATAATTTGCCAGATGTTCCCACAGCATCCTGTAATAATATGGAAAGATCATTGTGAAGGGAGAAGGTGCCCAGACAGTCCCTGTGGTAGCATCAATAACATTCATCAAAGACACGCTATGGGCCGGTCTGAGTGGATAGGATCGAAAGAGCCTTTTGCTAGGTGGTTACTGCCAGGACTTTGCCAGTCCTCCCAGAATCTTACTCAACTGTAAGAGAACACAGGGTACTCACTGTGACTAAGGAATACTTCCTTGGGAGAAAAAAAAAAAAAAAATTTTTTTACATAATTAACTGAAGAACAGCATCTTTAAGTGAAAAAAAGGAGGGTGAAATGGGTTGACAGAGAATCTTTATTTAAAACTAAATAAAGATGCAGTTTTAAATAAAATTTCTTTTCAGTTGGTTCACCTCAGAGGTAAAATGGAATTGGGAAGTTGTTTCCTCACTCCAGCTAGTGTGGCTCCTGAGAGGTGTGCGTTTACTGAGCCGTGAGGCATTGGCTTTGGCCCTCCTGTTGGCACTAACCTGTAGGAGACATGGCTGCTTAACTGTGCAACATCCCCTTCTCTCCCAGTTAGATTAGGATTGGGTTTGCATCTTGCTATGAGCCCTCTAGCTTGTCAGAGGAACGACTGGAGGCTTTGAACAGACTTCAGTCCTGCCACATCTTTGCCAAAATGCCAAACCACAGTTACCAGCAGGGATTATAGAAAAAAAAAACCACCTTTAACAAGAAACTTCTAACCATGAAAAGATATTTGCTAGGAAAATGTTTTTATTTTGATAAAAAAAAAAAAAGTTCCTCATTGGAAATACAAATACTTTTCATTAAAGACAGAGAAAGATGGAGATATCTAAACTATCCTGCTTGTAGGGCTTTGGGTAAAAAATAAAAAGTAGTAATTAGTTTTTATTGACAAAAATGAAGGAAAAATAAAGCACCCACATTTTCACAGGATGAAAAACTGCTTCTCTGATCATCCAGAGTTCAAAGAGCAGTCAGTGTACAGTTTTGCTGCCTATGGCTAAAGAGCTTTCAGCATCTCTACTGTGCCCAAGGATCCAATACAAACAGTTTGCTGTTCTCTAAGGTGAGAAGTGCATTCAGTGAGTAAAAACCAGTTTGGGGCTGGGAAAGGGAATGGCAAACTTTTATCTTAAAATGTCACTTTAAGCTCTCTCTATAAGATACCCGTGGTTCTCAGCCAATATGTTTTTGTGACTTAGCTACATTTCCTGCCAGATTATTCAGCTAGATACAGTGTGGAAAGCTGAATAATAATTTCAGCTGCAGAAGGCTCTGGTGAATTGCTGGCCTACTTTGCTCTCCCAGGGGGAAGGTGCACTTCTCTAATTCAGGAGCCATTGCTTTGGCAGATGGCTCTATTTACTCAATGAGCAGGTCAGGACAAGAGGAGAAATGGAACATAATCCAACAGTATCCAATTAAAGGTAGCTCTGTGCAACTGTACCAAAGTCATTGCTGTCAAAACCTCTAGGGAGGGTGTTCATTTTTTAGCCTTGTTTCCTAAGGAAATGAGGCTGTCTGCCTGTCTACCTGTCTGTCAGCATCTATCCTTTCCGATTAATTTATGAATCTGTTTGCCACTATCAAGGAAAAATGACTGAAGAGGAGAGAGTTTTCAAAGGTACCAAATTCCAACAAAACTAACGGAACTCAGCAACTGAGACAGACATGAAGTGCCTTCATGGAGGGAAAAACAGAGGGAACAATATCTAACCAGTCTTAAACTGGGTTGCAGATCAGACCTGTTGGCCTCAGCAGGCACATACTGCCTCACCCGTCTCAAAGTAGGGTAGTACCTACTACCTACTCCACTCACCCTTCCAAACAGCTGGGGAATGTGGGAGCAGGCTAGGGGAGCTTCTGCAGAGAATGGGATGTTAGAGGTGTAGGAAGAGTTAACGTATGGGAAGGGAGGGGGAGAAAGTAGGGTACATGGGACCCAAATCAGTAAACAACTGTGCTACTCACAGAAATTCTTGGTAAAATACCAAGTTCTGGGAGCGATTATAATTCATGAAAAAGACTACTCAGGAACCTGTCACCAAAGGATACCACCTAGCGTCGTAGCCTACTCCTGTCCCTATAAAGTGAAGAAGCTGGCAAAGCAACACCAATGTTGCTGTCAGAGAAGAACACTGCAATTGCCTTCACAAAGAGCTGAGCCCTGATCCACACGCTTTTAACAGAGCTGTAACAAAATCATAGTGTATGAGCCTTTTTAGCAACAGATTTCTAGAGCACAACTACTCATGTGGCTGCAGTTAGAGTGCTGTTAAAATGCCATGCTGACTTAATACCCAGCTCATTGTACTGGGGGTAGGTACTGCTCTAAAAGTCCCAACTTAGGTAAAGTAGTACCAGATTTGGGGACAGAAAACCTCTTAGAAAAAAACCAATAAATTAAAAAAACAACCAAGAAAACATTGTGGATTCCCAAAAAAATCGAACCTTGTGTGTATTAAATTTCATCTGTTTTGACTGAAGCTCAAAACTGGTTTTGGAACCAGATGTAAACATCAGTATTATAATGTCTTTTTTAATGCCGAGGAAGAAAAATATCGTTTGCTTCAGTTTTCCTGGAACTGAAAGAACAGTGAGAGATGGCAGAGTGGGTTCAAGTTCCAGCTGATTATTGGATTCGTTAGAAATGGTCTGTCTGAAGCAAACAATATAGGCAAACCCTGCAGAAAACAGGGTGAGAGGGTTTTGGTTTTTTTTCCTTTGTATGATTTCCCCCCGCAGCAAATGAGATAGCTGGAACTATTTCAAGACGTTTTTCATTTTGTTGGTAAATAGGCATGCACTTGTTCTGGGATTTCAGTCCCTAACTGTTCACTTTATCCAAGGGAGAAAGGCAAAAACCTAAGTGAAGCTCAAACAATAAAACCTCAGCAATGGGTCGGGCCAGTTATTATTACATGATTTCAGGCTTTGAAAGGTCATTTATGTTTTCCAAGTTGGATTTATTTTTACACTTATTTGTAATATTACCTTGCTGTGTTTCATAATGTCAGGGAAAATGTCTGGTTTCGGGCCTAAAATGTCAAAGCAGCATTTTCAAAATCACTCAGCACTGAGCCAAATGTTTTTCTGTTGGAGTCAGGGGTAACAGTCCCATTTGCCTTAGCAGGCTTGGGCTAGTGCTAAACATTATGGAAATCCATCTTCGCTACCTTGTGCAGGCAGGCTGCACTTCTCCATAGTTCCTCTCCTTCCCCTCTTCCCTAGGCCTATTCCCATGTGGTGAGATTTCTAGTATGAAAAATAAACCCATGACATTTATGAGTCCTGGATTCACTTTCTATCCTTCCTTATGACTGCGGGTAAAGTCATAGAACTGTTTTATGCCTCAGTCTGCACCTAAGTGACACATCAAATCCCCATCTCAGAGGGCTTCACAGTTCACCAGCACCTGGGGATGACAAAAGTGCTGCTTAAGTAGGTGCCAACTATGTATTATGGAATAAACTGTTCCCGTAGTGTTGCAAGAAGTAATATAGATGAAGCTGATGCAATCTAGACATACGTCTCCATCTGTGCCTCCATCTTAGGGAGCTATTCTCAATGATACTGACTGCAACCGCCAAGAATTTCCCTAGTGAGGAAAATCAGGCTTTAAAGATGTTGATAAGAATATAGTGTTGATATACCTTTCCAAATGGCTTTGTCATGATGAAAACAAAAAGGGGACATAGGATAAATTAATTTGCTGTTCTAATAACTGTGATTTGAAGTTTGGGTTTTTCCATGACTTGTGTCCCAGCCAGCACTCTAGTGAAACACCTCTGTCTGCTGGTAGAACATGCTCTCTTCCATATTCTTAAGATTAGTGCTTTCTTGCCTACTCTAGAGAGATCCTATGTCTTCAGTTTTTGTATTGCCAGATAAAAAAAACTGTTAGCACTCAGATTCTTTAATCCCCTAGACAAGATAAAAAAATAAATCCAACATTCTGCTATCATTGCCTGCCCTCTCCTGTACCTTGCATTTCTATCACATCCACTTAGAATAAGCTGATAAGAGAGCGTACGATGAATGTGTTCACTACTTCTATATGGCAAGGACATTTCCTGTATTCAATACCTTGGTTTGTGAACGTTATCATTCTTCCTAATGATCATCCTTCCTTCCTTCTGTTTTTCTGCAGAGGAGAATTGCTCTAATGTAAGGGTATGATCTGTATGTGGGGGTTTTTCATGGTGAGTTTTTGGTAGCATAAGGCCATTAGGAATATTATTCTTCACCCTGGCTAGATGTGCAATACTGTCAGAAGCAGCTCTTACACCTGGGCTCTCAGAGAACCTGATAAATTAGAACTCCTAGAATGATGTTTCTTCCTGCTGTGATACTTGTACAGATTCCTCTGTCATGCTAGCCGGAACCACAGTGGCCCTTCAGCCATTTGGAGATGCTGACATTTGCAGAAATTAGATGAGTGTTTTACCATGTCTTAGATACTGCATTTAATTTGTATGCCAGTGGGCCACGGATTTTATAATTTTTCTTTCGTTTGTTATTTTGCATTCTTTTTTTATTGTTCATGTATTCATATTTCTTAGTTAAGACCATCAAACACTGGCAGTAAACTGAGAGGCTAAATGGCCACTGCAGAATGATTTGGGTGCTGACACAGCAGTGGGAGCCACTCTTGCCAATGCTGGTGCCAGCTTTGATGAGGGTCAGAGCTACCAAAGTATTCTGCTGTAATGCCTGTAATGTAATGTAATTCCTCTTAAGGCGATTCCTAGAAGTGTAGGATGTTAGGGTTTTTTTCCAAAAGTGGGAAGGCTGAGGGACGGTTTGTACCACCTTCTTGCCAGCTGACTAGCTGTGCGTCAGGCACTCCCGTGTCCCATGATAGGGTTTCCTGGCCCACTAAATTAACCTGCAGCTGCTGCCTCTTCTGCACATTGTGTGACTATAGAGGTTGCTCTGGTGTTCTGCACAGCCTCTGACATCCAGCTGCTCTTGAGCAGCATGGAGCTCATTGGAAGCTGAGAGCACGCCGAAGTTTATACAGACTCCCATGCCTAAAGATGTTGTAGAATCAGGGTCTTCCAACATTAAAATAAATTGCTCTTCTTAAAGAAGATACAATTATCTAGTCATTCATTGAAATCAAAACAATTAGGGAAGAGAATGTCAGCAACATGCAATGCTTGAGAGAATGACACAACAGCAATAATCCTTTAATTCAGAAGCAATTTCCTAATAAGCCTTACATAAAAAACCACTGGAAATGGTCAGCTGCAGTCCTTAGAAAGCCCCGTGCAGCTATGTCAGTATAAATCATCACTTGGAATTTGCTTAAGCAAGTTCTTACCCTGAAGCACATGACTGCCCAGACCAGTCACATGCGGGACATTAAGATGCCACGTGCAGAGTCTGCCACAGCCATAGCCGTCTGGGCTAGAAATGACGAAGGGTGAGGTGATGTTTGTTGCAGGCTGTGAGTAATGCAACGGGACGGAGGCTCCTTACCCAGTCTCTTGAGATGAAACACAACCCAGTCAAGTGCACATTCCTGGGCTGGTTTTCAAGCTTTCCATCTCCGGCCTGAAGCTGACTGACACTGCTCCCTGCCTTAGGTGGGAAGGGGTTTCATGCAGGAGACCTCGGGGGCTCCCCACTCCCTGCCCTCTGCTGCTTTCAGCACCCTGCTGAAACACTGTGCTGCAGACGTGGCTTTATGTTGTACAGATGGGGAAGGTCTCTTTTCTCTCGATACTGTGTCACAGCTTCGTGTATAATTTCAACAATATTTATAACATTTCTAGAAATAGTCAAAATACATTTTTGAAATCGTGTAGAACATGGCAAAATCAAATGAAATGAAAGTGAAAAATACCCTTTAATTTCAGCTTGTACAATCAGACGCGTCTGCATGCAAATGGATTAACATGCCAAAAACATAACTTGAGGCTAGAAGTGTAACATCACTCAGTAAATTAACATCAATAATTATAAGCTGTAAACAGAAGCAGATATAATTAAGATTTGAAGCCCAAGGGTTGTATATGCCTGGCTACAACTGACATCATCAGGCACTGTGATCTTGATGCTCAAGGCCCCTCCGGAGACAGCGAAGTTACAAACATTACCCTACACGGAAAGAGTGTGTCAACATATTAGGAGTGTTTGCAAAGTTCCTCTTTCTCACTGTATTAAAGACAAACAGGGCTCTTTCAAAAAGATGAAAATAAGAGGTTTCCATTTTCCTCGGTGCGATTCCATTGTTGCACCTGCTCTCCTGGCAGCTGAAGATGTCTCAGAACATCATGCCAAAACATTCTATTGCAAAGGGTTAAATTAAATGGGTTGTTACAGCACCCTGCAGATAGAAAACTGTCCCTAAAGAGTAGAAGATACTGTTTTGTTAAATTTGCAAGGGGGGGAATAAAGAGGAGAGGAGGAAAGGAGTAATGTAACTACACTGTGAGCTTCTGAGATATGTGGAAAGGAAAAAACAAAACGGGTGCTTGTGTTTGAACTATCCTTTCAGAGCTATGAATCATAATAATAAAGGAAAAAAAAAAATCCAGGGTAGGAGCTTCATCTGAAACTATTTGAGCATTTTTCAGGATTTGGAGATTATTGGTACCTTTAAATGGAATATTCAAAACTTTGCAGAAAAAGAAAGCCATTCTGTACTCGTCATTATGGGGAGAAAGATACGCAATCCATTGTTTAAGAGCTAGTGCTTCAGCAAAGGCTGCAGCACCACCAGAGAATTAGATCATGTTTTGAGCTAAAGACTGGGCTGTGATAGTGAATTTTGTGGGTATAATTTGCCTTTAGACTTGTAATTTTCAATGAAGCATTTGTATCAGTGCAATTCCTTCTGTGGAAGTCCTTACACGAGTTACAAAGTGCCTCATGTTGTGTAGGGTTCTCCTTTTCTCCGAGAACAACTGTTTGTGGTATTTGTGCACTCGGAGGACAGTGACACAAAGGCTGGGCTGCTTGGGCAGAGATGGATATCAGAAATTACCTGTTTCAGGTCCAGAATGGCCTTTGTGTCTGCACATAACCCAGGTACGAGGCATAGGGCAAAGAGTTTAAGTGCTGACAGAACTTGGCCCGGTTCTTCACAATGATATAATTAAACCCAGATGATGGGAGCTGCCCTGTTTGTACCACTGCAAGGTAATATTTGTGTGGGGAAACACTAAGATGGAACTTGAGCTAAATGCAATTTACCTTCACTTAGGGACATCTGGCAGAACATTAAAAGGCGGCCTACGTGTCCGCGGGGGAAAGAAAACAACAGGAACATCACTTTGTCCTTAAGGTCAGGGAAGGTAAGTCTGTGCTCGCAGTTCTGGAATCTGCACTGATGTAAATGGGCCCTGGGTGATGTTAGGGTAATACTTCCAGTGACCTGAGTGCTTGCGGTGTTTGTAGGATCTGCCTCTCAGGTGTCTTTGAAAAGGTTCCTATCAGGGTTTCTGCAGAGCCTGTAAAATTTTCAGAGTTCTAGAGGAACACGTTGCCAGCACATTTTTTACTACAGAGGGAACCTGTGAGGTGTTAAACTTTCTCTGCCTCTAGTGAAACGTGAGTACATGAGTAGGTATGTCTGCTGTAGCTCATGGGACTGCACAAGCACGGAGAACACGATCCTCAGTTGCTTGCTGGGTAGGGGACGAAAAACTTTGTAAGACTGAGCCCAGGGGGACAGCTCAGGGGGCAGTCGATTCCAGACTGGGACTAACACAGCCTCATAGCTGGGTCCTCTCTCCGCTGTGTTTGTAACCTGCTGGGAGCACCCTGAAGGCAGGGCTGGCACACTGGGCCATCTGGCTGTGCCAGCTCGCTCAGAGCCTTTCCTGGAGAAGTCCAGTTTACGTGGTGTAAACCTGCTTTTACTCACGCAACATAGCAGGGAATAGACAACTCTGGTCATACCTAGAAATGAATATAAATTCTCTCAAAGAAAACAGCCACAGCCATCGATGAGCGTTGAAGTTGTCCCGTCAAGCTAAACAGAAGCAAAGCTTTTGGTTCTTGGCTTCACAAAAGAGCAAAAAGCAACTAAAGCTTAGCAGAATTGCTCGCCTGTTTGTAGTGATCCTAGTGGTTTGTGGGGAGGCCACATCTTAGGAAGTTATTGCTGGTAACAGGCACGTACAAAGAGGAGATTGGAAAAAATGGTGTAACAAGTTTGTCTTGATCCTTCTGAAATATTTTTGTTTCCACTAAAAGATACAGAAATGGTAATTTCACAGTAAGAAACTGCTTGGCCAGGAAATTATTATGTGAGGAATTTTGCTTCAGTGGTTGATTTTTTAAAAAAAAACACACAACCTCAAACTAAGGCTGCAGGCTGGCTGCATTCCTCCTCCTCCTCCTCCTCCACTCACAGTACCCTGTCATGTTGATAGAGCTGTGTGCATGTGCTCAGTGCCTGGAGACTGTGGAGGCTGGAAAGGCAGCAACATGTGCAGTCCACAGTCACTTCATGGCTGCAGCTACTTAGAGATGGGGCTGAGGAGCGAGCTTACTTGGTCTGGAAAGCCCAGGGCTCCTTGGGAAGAACAGAGGCTGAGAGAGCTGCTCAGCTATTTCTGCACAACCCCCCCACCCGCCGCCCCCCTCCAGTCTGATGTTAACATCCTCATTCTGCCATCTTAGACTATTTATTGCCTACTTTACCCATATCACCCTCCAGCCCTGCCTGGAAGTCAAACAAGGTGAAGACAGCTGAAATGTTACTCTAACTTGCAGCACCTCTATAAATCTCTTAGGAAAGAGCAGTGTAGTTTTACAAGTGTGAGGTCTTTTTATTTTATTACTCAGCATGCGGTACATGAAGTTGTTTTCCCACAATGTATAAATTTAGTGAGGGAGAAACCCCAATCTTTCCTATCTCTGCCATCAGCTGCCTTTCTGAGATCCAGAAGCACATGGAAATGCTTCCACTGCCTAAATTCTGAATGACTAGAAAAATAGGTTAAAAGTGCTACTTTGTACTGTAGCACTTTATAAAAGTGTGTTTTGTTTGACAGGACTTAATAAAAAAAATCATTTAATCTCTGTCACTGTGGGTAGGTGGGAAGGCCAAAAAGTCTAAATGTTTTAAAGGAAAATTTTAATTAGTATGCAAATTTGCCTTTCTGCATTAAAATGTCATTTGCTAAGTAAATGTTGTTGCACTGGAAGTTCAGATATTTGATCGTTTTCTGTCAAGGTGCCTTTGCAAATTTCCTGAGTGTAGTAACAGCATTTCAAAAACAAAATGAAATTCTCCTTTTGTTGCAATGCATTGGGTATGCTCCACCAAAGGCTATGTGACTAGATTATCTTAAATCAGCCACCAGCTTGCAGTTCTGTTTCTTTTTCCCCCAGTTTTCAAACTGTGTTCTCCTCTCAGTGCCTGCAGAGGTTTCATGAAACAGGGGAGCTAAGAAATCTACCCCTGCATTTCAGAGATTCCAATCATTGGAGCGTGCCAACAGCATGATTACAAAAGCTGCTGTGGTCATTAAAGTCCTAGAAGTAGTCGCTGAGTTATTGTCAATTACCACTGAAGGTTACAACACTGATTAGCATGTACAGTGCTTGGAGTAGACTTACGCACATTTTGAGTTAACTGATTTCATCGTCTCAATAAAATACACATATTCCTGTCTGCTGAAGGAGGACAAGAACAAGATCGATGATATGAAGGCCCAGCCTTGCTTTTAATGTAGAGAAAAATGATGTTCTAATATAAAAGTGATGGAAGAATTGTGCGGGGGAAAAAAAGGGGGGGAGGGGAGAAAATTTCATAAAGGCAGGAAATTCCAAATTTAGTTTCTTTCGTTCAGTGTCTGTGGGGTCAGTGGCTGCTTCTAGCTGCCACTGAATGAATGTACTGTCTGAAAGTACACCTTATATGGAGCTCTTCAGGGACCAGAAAACATTGCACATGGGAGCCATATGTTCAGTGCTTGCCATCATTTGTTGAGAGCTGAGGTTCAGGGCTGAAAACTGATTTAAACATCCATATTTAGAGCTCTGAAGTACAAAATAAGGTACAAATTCTCATGAAAGTTGAAGACAGAAGGAAAAAAATCCTGTGACCCAACATAGGAGTGGTTTGGAAAATGAAAAAAGGCTGAGGGAGTTTGGTTTCTAGCAGTGCTGAAGAGCCTGCCCTGCTGAATGCTCGACCCCCTGCTAACAGCTGCGATGGAAAGGTCTAACAAGGCTGAGGAGCTTAAGGGCGTGAAGGTTTTTCTGACTGTGTGCTCACTCTGTGTCTGTCAAAGGACAAGGGTGTGGAGGGCAAGGGACCTTGCCTCCCTTTGCATTGATGCAAATTTGCCTGTCAACCCACAGATGCAGTAGAGCACACAAGTAAGGTAGCCTTTGGTAAACCTTTCAGGTTCTGTGTATGTGCCTGAATAATTTCAGAAACTGAGTGTCCCACATGAGCATCAAATGTGCAATTTAGCTTTCCTGATCTGGAGGCTTCTTGCAGTAAATCTAAAAATTATATATAAGCCATTGCAGCTATGGTGAGTTGTTCGTTGTCCCTCACAGTCTCATGGTAATTTGCTCATATGCTTACTTGTATTGTCACCTTGTCTGGAAGCTGGAGACAGGTCCATGAAGAGTCACTAACCTTCTGATCTCAAAGCTGCCATCCATGGCAGGGTTGAGACATGTCAACAGGAAAACATGCCCTATTAATGCCTGTGCCTCACCACTGAATAAACACCAGACATCAGTTCCTGCCATTGTCAGTTTGACCCTTTTGATGAGTATGAAATTTGTGTGATGAAAGAACCTATAGTGGATTTTTGTTTTGCATAATAGACATTTTGATAGTTAAAAATAAAGAACTCCATTGCATATTAATGTTCTTACCATGTTAGCAATTTTTACATCTTATTGGCAATGTTGTAAACAAATGAGGATTCAGACTCCTCAGTTCCCCAGAGCTTCTCGTAATTACAACAATGACTGCTGGAGCATGAAAAAAGTCATGTGGCAAAATGGCCATCCTGGCTTCCTCTGTCTCATCCGCCCCTCTCCTGACTTCCAAGTCCTGTTTGCTCAGTTTACTAGACAAACACATTGTTTGCTATTTGCCAGGGCAGATGTTTGTTTAATTCATCACCTTCTGCTTCCTTCCTGAGGCTGAGGAAAGTTGTGCTGTTCACTGTATTTTCTTTTCTGGTCACAACACCTCTCCACTGCCAGCCAAGGTGCAGAAAAGAGAAAGGACAGTGGTTGCTTTGAAAATTATTTATTCAGCTCATGAAAAGTGATTCCACGTGCTAGCATTTCTGGGACCTTAACCACCACCATCTCCTGTATTCTATAAATGACACATAACAAAACACAGAGGACATCTAACTGGATTGTCTCACAGTGCAAAGAGGCCGTATCCAGCCATTGAGTTTTTTCATGTAGAGAACAAACCCTCTTTTTTTGAGAGAGAGAGACAGCATGAAGATCCCAAGTTGAACTGTCTTATGGTCTAATCCATCTGGGTCCTGCTTGAACAGTCCTGCTGTGGAGAACTGTTAATGCTGAAGAGAGTATTTGCCTTGTAGTCTGGGCTGAGTACTATGCAGTCAGACTGGCTGCAGAAAGTCTGCACAAAACCTGTGTGTCACTTTAGTGCTGATTTGAGGGCTTAAGAGGTGCAAAGACAGGGAACTGGCTTTCTCTGGCAGAAGACATCTTGCCTTTACTAAGGTCTGAGAGAGAATGGAGAAATGGCCTTACAGAGCAGCATACAACTCACTAAATCTCTGGTGTTAAGACTCATCTGTGTTCTAAATGAAACTCTTGCCACTGAAGTCCATGTTCCAGGAGTCTCAGCAAGAGTTTGGATTTATTCCCACTCCTTTATTCCTCCCTTCCATCGTGTTTTTGTGTGGCTGGCACAGTGTGCTTTCTCCTTCCTTGCAAATTCCTTCACAAATTTTTGGCTTTGTGCATCTCTCCTCTACTTCTTGCTTTGCTCGTGCATCTGGTTTCTCTAAAGCTCTGTGGCTCTGTGTACCTTCCCTCCGCAAAGGACGGGTTTACATACCAAGCAGCAAATCTGAAAACTTTAAATAGATCCAGTACCACGAAAGGATCAAGATACGTTCTTTTATTTTAATAAACAATATAGTGTCATTGTTCCTGGTCAGCTTGTGAATGCTCAACAAATCCAGAGATAAGTGCTTCATTTATATCTATCTAGCTATCAGTGCAGAACTGGGCTTTTGTCTACATGCTGTATGTACCCGTTTTTCTGTAAATAAAGAAGTGCTCTAACTGTGATCAGAACTGTTTGTTGCAAATTGAATACCTAATAAACAATGAATAGGCCATACAGGCTATTCAGTAGAGACTGAAAAAAATCTATATGTAGGCTTCTTACCCCTTTGCAGAAGCCAGGCAGAAACTAGTGAGTTTTTGCAGTATGGAGCTGACATGGTCATGAGTGTGTCCTGCATTCTATGCCAGTTGTGCTGTTGTATTTATTCCCGCTGTGCTATAAACTAACAGACTTACTGGAAACTTCAGCAAACCTTGTTGTGAGTTTCACATTTCCATTTTACTGCAAACTTCTTCACTTTTCTAGGATTCAGTCTCGAATGAGCCAACAGAAGCAAAAGCTGTGTGAGTATTTGCAGTTTGGTATATTATTTTTATTTCCTCAATAGCTTTTTTGTCTCAGGAAATCACTTTGGAATTAATTCTGCCTCTGATCCATTGGAAAAATTACTACCTGCTTGATCACAAGTTTTCTTACAAGAAATATTCCTAATTCATTGAATTGTCTTATTAGCTTCATATTGCATCTTCTGCACAATTAGAATAACCTTTCAGAGAAAAAAAAAATGCCAAAATTACCCAGTGGAACAAATTCTACAGTTGTTAGTAGTACAGAGAGCTTTTGGGGACAAAGAAGTGGTGCCAATGTGATTTGAAACTGAATTTGGCTCAGTGTTCTCCAGAAGACTGAATCAGAGCCTTGTATATGGCAACAATATAATTCCCTTGATTCCTTTTCTGTCTTATTCTTATCACAGCTTTCTTATTTCTTAATTTTATAACTGCCATGCACAGGATAGACCATTTCAATGATTTTTATATTACAGCCCTCTAAATCTTTCTTGGCTATTGAATTCTGTAGCTGATTAATTTAATAAATCCTTTCTTGTTTACAGCATTGCCCCAAAAAAGCAGCATTTTCTGTTTTCTTTCTTGTTGTCCTAAAACGTGAGTGTCTCTAAGGCTGTGATTCTTCTCGGTCTTCATTTGTAACCATGCCTGCAGTTGTAGTATTGCTAGCAGATAAAAATGTCTAACATTTGACATTCCTATTTAAATCACTGAGGATGAGTATCATTGCAGCCCCTTCAATGGTCTTTGGTAACAGATGAGGTTATCTCAGCATTTGTGGCGTTACTTTATGAAAACTATGGGGATTTATGGAATGCAACCTTTTCATGATTTAACCTAGCTGGAAAAGTAAAAGACAAGATATCTGTTGGAAGTGATAGAAAGCACAATGACATCAGTGGGAATCTTCTGACAGACTGAAAGGGCCTGTAAAGAACCAGTGCAAATGCTGTGACTGATGAACAGAAGATAGCGGGGAGATACGCCTTTTGACCATAAATACTTTGTGGTGCAGCTGACTTTGGTTTCTTAGACAACACTTGTGTGCTGAAATACTTAACTCCCTGAAGCACAATTATTCTCTTCAACTCATGACTCCTTCCAATAACGTGTAATGCAAAATGCCTCCAAAAAGGCCACCAGCCAAATTCTTCTCTTGTTTATGTCTTCATAACAGATCAATGAACAAAATTCTCCTTTCACTTCCATTGGTATGAGAGGTGACTCCATTTAAGTCTAGTGAAGGACTACTGGGGAAAAAAAACCCAACACATTTTATGAGAGACATAAATGAGCCTGCTGATTTCAGCTCAACTGCATAAATGTAAGTGAAGGCAGAACTGAGTCCTTATTTCCTGTCCACTGCATTTCTCTCATTTTGTCATGGCAGCTGTGTGGATGGAAACTCCCAAGAATTCTACAGCCAAGTCATCTTTCCCCAATAAAGCTATACTGACTCACAGAATAGATTAGACTGTCACACTAAACCTGACAAACAACATTTAATATGTCTCAAATTGCATCCGGGCAGATATCCCTGTAAACTACCGTCTCTACTACGCAGATGTTTCCCATCTCTTTAGGAACAGCTTTGATGGTCAGGCGAGAGGCTCGCCTGCTCTTACCCGCTTTGGAAGTCACAGAGACATGGTGGGCCACCGGTGCAGCCAGTCTTTCCTCTCCACGAGTGTTTCTGGGCATTTCATAATTGCATCACCTCCATGCCAAGGAGCAATACAGTAGCGCTGTCTGTCATCCTCCTGTGTAACGGCAGAAAGAAAGTGAAGCTGTGGTCTGCGTTTGGAAGCCTCCCGAGGTGACTCCCATTTAGGTTAACAGGGGTCTCCCATGTTTCTGAAGGAAATATTTAAGTCTTTCCTAATTTTCCTTTTTCCTCCTTTATTTTTCCCAGAAACCATTCTCTTTTACCTTTTGCTAGCAGAAATAATAGGTGTTTGAACAACGCAGGGCTGTTATTAGCTGTTCTGTATTTATTTTCCTCTTCTAACTGTTCTTTCAACTTGCTCCAGCCTTGGGTTTCTGTTTTTTTAAACTAGCTCTCCCCAATCTGCTGCCCTCCCTCCCAGATTGTTTGTGTTTGAAAGACTTCTACATTTTGCTGGTGCTAATCTTCACATCCTCACTTATTCCCATTGGCCTCTCTTGCCCTTTTTCCTGTTGGGATGGATTTCAGTTGTATCCTCTCCAATTGTTCTTTAACTTTTTCCAGCTCTGTGCAGTAAACTTTCTGGTGCACCATAGGACTCCAAATTGAAATTCCTCTGGGCAGTTCACATTTCCTTAAATTTCCATAAGGTGAAAAGCATTTGGGATTCTCGTTGCTGAGGAATATTTCAAATGTAATGATAACCCTGTCCCAGATGTGCAAAGGTCTGTATGAGGGGAGCAGTCAACAAGATGAATGTAGCACAGACATGCTTCCTTGGTAATTCACGTGTGTATCTGATCTACCTATGTGACAAATAAGCCCTTGTGCAAATGTAGGTATTTCTTTACCTTGCAGGGATGCTAGAGGACTGTTGACCAAGTTGCTCTGGGGTTCAGTGGTGGCCAGGGCTTCTCACCAGAGCAGAAACCTTCACTACTGAGTGAAGGGATAAGACCTTTATCACTTCTCCAGTAGGTCCTAGGGATCATTTTAATTAATCCTTTAATATTAGGACTAAACCAGTGCAGATTTTGATGCATGATGTGTCTTCCAGGGAAGTCACTGGCAAAATTCCAGCTGAAGTCAATGGGTGCAGGAAGAGCATCTGACACAAGCCAAGATATTAACAGTGGAAACTAGAACTCTGGCCTTCTAGAGCTCGATGTTTGGAAGGAGACAGAAATCACAATGTGAGGAGATGCTCTGTCCTTCTTAACCTCACATTTCCGCTCTTTTGTTCATATGTGCCAAAGATTCACAGAGATCTCTTTCAAAGGCAGGGCTTTTATTCTTCATCCACTTTCCGGTGTTGTGCTTTGCTTGTTTCTTTCTAAACATCTTAAAAAAGAGAAAAGTAACACTAGTTCTGTGAGACTATGAGGGGGGTAAAAAATTCTCTGGAGTCTCTTTAGGATCTTGGCTAGAAGCACAGCAAACAGCATCATTAAGGTTAGCAACAAAGGACATGGCATTGCTTCCAGTGAAATCACCACTTACTTCGGTGTAGGATTAGGCCAAGAGTTTAATGGAGGATAAACTCACTTTGGCTAAAACAATAAGCCATGCTGCAGACCTGCAATGACAGCCGTTCAGATCCAGGACGCAGGGAGGTACTGCCTTTCCTCTGTTGTGCATTCTGCTCATTACTACAGGTCTACCAATCACTCTTTCTCTCAAACAAGATCCTTTGTCCATCCTAATTCAAACTACCCCCTTAACTGAAGCAGTGGAGTGCAAGTCCTTGAGATAAGCAAAAACGGTAATTAGATCATATTTTGAGTAAATAATATGTGGGTGAGGAAAGGAAGAAGGGGGGAGGGAGAGACCAAATGAAAGAAAGAGGCAGGGATGAGGCAGGGCTTTGGCAGGGTTACAGAACTGAAGAAAGCTTCTTTTAAGTCTTAAGCTAAAAATGGGAGAGGTTTGCATGAAAAAAGAGCTTTAATAGCTTCTGCAAATTGGCATTTTTGGTGATTAGCTAGACAGGCTTTTTTCATTTTAAATAACTGTTAATGCTGAAACACTGTTTAAGTCCTCTGTTACAAGCGTGGCTTTCAGAGGGCAGCACAGGAGAGGATCCCCTGGAGCTGCAGGCCTGGGTGCTCTGGGAGCATTACTGCAAGTGTTAGCATCTGTTTGGCTTTGCAGCTCTGTGCTTAGCCCACCCCAAACTATATTTGCACACTTGGATGCAATTCACTTCTTGTGGCCTTGGAGTTTGGTCCAGAGGGAGTGTTCGCTGTGGGCTGTTAGGCAGGTCCTTGACACTGGGGCAGTGTGGGGAGTTTTGGACCATGGTGGTCTGTGAAGCGGCAGTCAGGAACCTGCCTGTGCTGCCAAGGTGCAGAGAGTACTGTTCTCACTCTTCTCTCAACAATCCCTAGATATCCGAGTGAAGAATTATTCCCTTCACAGGAATAAAAGGCAGCAACACGTTATGCATGATGCCTTCAGCATCTGCACCCCAAACAAGAATGACGTTCTCTTCACAGCCCCCAGGCCAGCTGATTGCAGCGTTTGCAAAGCAATGCAGTGTCTTTTGGAGAGGCTCAGCCCTGTCTTCTAATGGAGCTATTCCTGTCGGTATTCATTCCTGGAAAGATCTTGGGCCTTCTCATTCCAGGATTCAGGCCCACTCCTAAACCATCTGTTACTTTCAACTTGCTGCTCCTGCACACAGGTAGATAGACATCATCCTCTTTTGAAGTCAGGTTCATTCTCAGGTATCTTCCTCTTTCCTGTGCTTACCTGGTGTCAAGTGATTCAGAGGAAATTCTGACTTGCCTAAAGGCCTCAGAAGATGTGTGGGATAGATAAACCCATAAGAAAAAGCTACCTCAAGAGGCTGATGCTGGTTATGGGCAATATGCATGTGTTTCTTGTCAGCAGAATGGCTTATATTCTGCTTAAATTCCATATATGAGTTTTTGGCTTCCATGGGAAATTTATAGGTTACCAAGAGTATTGAATTCTACATTATCAGCTGTGGGCCTCAGATTCCAGTCTTAAAATATTAATGTCTAGTTTCCGCATGCTGAGTTGGCTGCACATGTATGTCAGCTTCCTGTGTTCTGCTTTCCAAGTTCAGTGCTTGCCTAAATTTTTACTTTTCTTGAAACATTTTCACTGGTGTAATGAATGGAAAAAGTTTACCAGTATGCTCAGTCTGTAAAGCTACGCTAGTCTTTCTGAAGGGATAGACAGTTTTCTTTACAGGAGACATTTATTTTCAGTATGATTCTGATCCAAGAGCATTACATAACATTTACAGACTGCAAAAAGAGAACAGCAGAAAAGATGTTACAAACATGCATATATATACACATATATATGTACAGCATGTATATATCTATATATGCATAACTGTGGACGGGCATAGGGACCCAAGGGAGATCATAAAGCCTTCTGGTTGGTATGGCCACCTTATTTGCCCTATTGAAATTTCTTCAAAGAGTCAGAGACAAATCATGAAGTGGGTAGGTTGATGTTGACAGTCATGTTGAGTACTATTGACCTATCTGATTTAGTGATACCTCTTCACACAGCAGTGCATCAGCTGCTAGCAGCCATCGGGTCATTATTATGCTAGAGATAATACTTCTCTGAAAAAGAATTGATGCCTACAGATTGTCCACATTGCCTAATTCATGTGGCCTAGGATAGTAATGTCATTTTGACATTAGAATAGCCTTGAGCAGCAGAAGCTGCGACTCTGAAGACTCGGGTTTCCCATTCCACATACACAAGTGTTCAGTGTTTGCCATAGAGGAATATATCTTGGAAGAGATTTTTAATAGATCAGTAGTTGTCTTAGACTGAACTCTTATTCTGAATTATGGTCTGATCAAAACATTTACTTCTTTATTCTAGTATACCATTGGAAGAGATTTCTTCCTACCCGCAGTGCTAGCTTGCTTTCATTTACAATGCATCGACATTGGAGAATTTTCTGTGACTAAAAGATGGAGACTGAGATCGCTGAGCAGGCATGAGCCATGGAAGGGTTAACAAAACCAAGGCCTTCTTGCTGCTGCAAAATCTAGTGTGCTTTTTTGAGAGGGTGAGGGAACCAAGAATTAAATTTGATTTATTTTGCACAAGACAATAGAATTTCCTTTGTTTTCACCTGTAAAACCAATAGACAGACCAAAAAGGACTAGAGGTGAAGGGTTATGGAACTCATATTTTTCTACCCTCTGTGACTGTCTTCAGTATTTTGTATTATCTGCAGTTATTGCTTTCAGCACAATGACCTTTGAATAAACAGGTGTGTGCTGTCCTGAAAGCAGTGAAATAAAAAGTGCAGACAAATTTGAAAACACTGTCAAGACTCTTACTTCTTTTCAGCTAAACTGGGTACTCAGAGTTCAAATATTAATATAATAAACTATAAAGTTCTAGAGAAGGCCCCCATGAGAATCTCTACTTAACTACTAATCTGCTTCTACATAATTCCATATGGGAAGAATACTTTAATTGGTGACCTTCTTCTGTGATTTTAAGAGTAAAAAATAAACCCACTGCATATTTAGCAAGTATTATAGCCATGCCAGTGGGAGGGGGAACAGGAAAACTTCTCAGAGTCTTTATAGTTGCTGGAAAGTTTATACACAACTTTTTTTTCTGTAAATGTAAATATAGCTGGTATTTTACTGCTGAAACTAATAAGCAACTTCTCATGAAAGCCTGAAGAATTGTCTTTCCCATTTGTGCCACAGAGCCTGTGGTTTCTGTTCTTCAAATTGGTCAGTCAGAAGAAGGGAAAATATCTATGCATCTGCACATCCCATTAAATCCTAACCTCTGAATGCAGAAATGGCATCTGAGTAGTGAAAAGGTGCAAAAGCCATTGAGGAAAGCCTGCCATAGCTTGTTATAAACCCTACCTGCCTACCTTGCTATAGTTTTTCATTCTTTCCACACGAACAGCTTTCAGAAGGACCACTCGGTACATATCCATACTACAGTAAACTACAGTATTCCCTGTTCCAAGCATGCTTTCACATTACTCACAAACTTTCCAACTGCCAGACAGACTTCGTTATAGTCCATCTACTTCCCTTCAAATATGGCACTTGAGGCTGTTTTCAGAATTCCTCTCCATAATATGCTGTGACTAGATACATAACTATTTCCTTATAACATGAACTAAGCAAGCACAATTTAAGGCAAGTTATCCTGAACTCTGGGCCTCAAGCCAGTCTTCTGGTATTATCTCATGGGAAGTTCTGATCTGACAGTAATACTGGCAAGAGACAGAGCTTCTTCTGAGATGGTAATTTGCTATCTGTCTGGCCACAATGGTATCAAAACCACCTGGCAAACATGCAGACAGCATCTACTCTGAAGCTCAGTCTGACAGCACAACCCATGACCTCAGTATGGATTGTGAGCAGGAAGTCTATGCAGTGTGCAGAGAGGCTTGGGAGGGAGGGCAAACATTTTTCACTTCATATATCATTGCTCACAGCTCACTGCTGGGATTCCACCAAGTCAGCCAGTGCTAAACTGTTGTGGAAAATGAAATTTCCTGGGTTATTGTTTTTGGCAGTTCTAATCACACTGGACAATTGGGCACTGGAACTAGTAAAAAAGCTCCTCGTGTTAATAAGAAAAAGACATATGTTTAGTAGCCTGCTCTGGTAACTAAGGAAAAAAAAAAAAAAAGAGAAAACTCTATCCTTCCAGAACTGAAGCAGATGCTGAATAATTTCAACATCCAGAATAGTCTTTGCATCTGTCTGTGCAGTAACAGCTATCTATGCAGTACTGCAGCAATAATCAGAAAATGCAGATTTCAAAGCATTTTCCCCCCTCATGCACACTTCTCTGCCACTGCTGCTCTTTCCAACAGGCTAATCAATTGGAGTCTAATAGCAACCGAGGCAGAGCAATAACCAGGAGGTTGGGAACAGAAAGAAAATCAGCCAGAGAATCAGTAGTTACTCTCTCACCTTCAGTCTTCAGGAACCGCAGGCCTTTGTGTTCCAATAATCAGCTTCAGGCTGGAGAAATGCATGCTGCTCGCTCTGCCTCCCTGCAGCAATCTTCAGACAGAGGGTTTGGACAATGTGCTTGGAGTCACAGACCTAAATAACGCCCAGCCCAGGCTGATGCAGTGTAGAGAAGGCAAAGCTGGGTTCCAAACTGATATAATATAGTTTTAAGCTGTCTCTGGTTGTGTAGTTGGTTGCTGTAGATCAGAGCAATTACCTGTGCGACTGGAGGGCTGCTTAGTCTTGTCCATGTAGAATCTTGTGTTGCCCTGTTCGCCTTGGTATCCGAACTCCTGTCAACATCTGGCCACCAGCAGCTTGCCCTGCCCATTGACTCTAGAAATGGAGGATGCTTCTGGTCCTCAGGCAGTGGTGTAGGGGGAGGTGTGGGTGTAGGTACATGTGTTACTCCTGTGCTGAGAAAATCCCAAGAACAGCTGTAAACCCAGTGACTGAGCATTTTTCTTAACACACAGTCAGGCGGTGAACAATAAAAACACTTAGCTTAAGTAATTAGATCTTACTACCTCTCTTCAGTTATCCCTGTAGATTGTCTAAGGATGACCTTGAATTAGACCTTTCTCCCTTTGCTCTGACTCACTCTTCCAGCTTTGCAGAGCCAGCCCCAAGTCCTCCCAGGCTTGCTCTGTAGTGAGCAGAGCTGTCAGGAGGCGGCAGTGCTCCCCTGCCCACCCTGCTGCAGCCTGCCCATGTCCTTGGGTCACTGCCATCCCTCCTCTATTGCTGAGCCAGAGGTCACGGGCCCTCAACATCTGGAAAAACCCCAAGTGATTTCTCATCAGAACTGTGCAGAATCAACTTGCTCCAATTTTATTCGCAACACTCGAAGGCTCTCGGCACTTTGCAAGATTGCAAGTAAGGATCTCCATGTAACATTTTTCCATAGTGACTCATATTTGGACTTGTTTCAAATCAATAAATTCTCTATAGAGTAAGCCCCCCAACCTAAGCCCAAGACACACTCATCCTATTACTCATTCTCTTTTTGGAGCACCCATGAGCAATATAGGTTTCACAACAGAATTAAAAACCCCAAGCTCGGATGCATCAGTGGTGAAGGCAATGGGAGCAGTTGCTTCACGACACACTGCTGTGATGCCACCCACATACGGAGGAGAGTTCACTCAGAGAAGTGCAGGGGTCGTTTGGATCCAAGCTGAGATGAGCAGTGTCATTTCAGGTTTCCTAGTGAAAATAATTTTAAAAGAAAAAGAAAAGCAAAATGAAACCCTTCTGTTGGAAACTACTGATGTGGAGACTGCATTTTCCATTAATAAAATTTGGAAAATTCCTGATACTTGCTTTGAAGCTCCAGCTGAAATGGATGACCAGGTTATTTAATATTTTCATTGCCTTCCCATCTCATCCCATAATACTGACTAAAGGAATGTTGCACTTTGCAACAGGAGCACTTAAGAGACACCATCAGGAAGAGCCTGCACAAACAATCTGTACTACTTTCAAGGTTCAGTGCTCATTTCTTTGTATTCTTCCAGTCTCCTAACAGAGAGCTGGGAAGGCCTCTGCTTCCCCAAGCTTCAATGCTTCTAAAAATACAGGTGGCCAGAAGAAGAACTGACTTTCTCACAGAGGGGTACTCAGTACTCAATGCTCACTGCGCTAGTAAACCTGAAGGTCATAATCACCAAAAACAACACTGGGATCTATAAATTCTGTCACACACATGTAGCATTTCTTGACTTACAGTAGCATTTGACTTATGTAGCATATGACTTAAGCAGCATGTCTTGACTTACACATTGACATCCTAAAGAAGATCAGGGCACCCTCTGCTACACACTCATCTCAGACAGACCCTGCAAAAGGGCACTGATCGTCTAAAAAGATCATTTCAATTTGACTGAGAGAGAAGTGCTGCCCAGAGGGACTTCTTCCTTTCACAAGCTTCTGCTGGAAGTGCTTTATAGAGGCAAAGGATGGAAAGATGCCTCTGGGCACCTGCCTTGGGTTAACTGGGACAGCCTCACGTCTGGAGTGGTGCTGGTCTGTGCTCCTTGAACCCTGACAGTCTGCGAGGCAGGGGGGTAAAGCAGCCAGTGTGGTGAAGAGGAAGAGCATAAGCTGAACACCTTGTCAAATGCCCTGTTTTCTTTCCAGTCTTGTCTCCCATTAATCAGGTGGATGAGTGGAAAAGTCCTGCCTGACTCCAGAGAAGGTGGAGATGTTTTCTGAGTCATTGCTCTGTCTGGGCTTGGTAGAAGGATCATAAACTTTTGGTATTCAGTGTAGGGTGAAAAAGCATCTCCACTTGGGCTCATCATATATGTTTGGCTGTTTCCTTTCCTATGTGAGCTCAGGTTAAGTTTCTCCCATGCCATTACAGTTTTGGGGTCACTGGATACTATTCTATGGAGAAATGGAAAGTGCCACTGTTATTGACGGAGTAGTGAATGTTGAACAGGAGCTGGTAGGAGCTGGCCAGGAGATGTGAAAAAAGTCATCTTAAACACGTGTCAGGCTTTACAAACTGTCATTGACTGAGAGCACAGGAGTGCTGGCTGTCCAGACTGCTACCTAGATTATTATTTCAAAATTGTTTTAGAAAACTTTTCCTTTTTTTCTTTTCAAAATAATTGCAACAATAATGCTAAAGAAAACCTCTTCAAACACAAAATAATTTCTGTTGTTGTAGAATTTTTTGAATGCCAAATACCTGCTGAGTTAATCTTTGGAAGAACAAAAAAACCTTGTTCTTTGTATATGTAGATTGTTTTGGGGTATTGTTTGATTCTGCTTTTGATAGGGGTCATGTTTCTGGGCTTAGCTGGATAGTTTGTTTGTTCCTATTCATTAAAAGGGACCCTGCAGCTATCTGGGGAGGGAGTGTGGTATTACATTATTATTGCTCCAAAAAGTATGGACAAAAATGTATTGTAAAAATTCCAAGGTTTCTGGTAGGAGTTCTCTCAGTAATAAATATTCTTAGTCTGCTGGAGTGTAGTTAATGTGCTAGTATTGTGTTGGGCTAATTAGACAGATCCTTAAGGTATAGAGTTAAAATATACAGGTAATTCTGTATATAACCTATTGCTAGAGCAGTTTTGTGCCATGGATAAGGAGAACAACGGCTTCCAAAGTCAGCCTTTAATTTGGTCACTGCATCCCATAGCTCTTCCTATACCATTGCAAATGTTTGTGATGCTGCAGGGTCCTGTCTCCCTGCTGCAAGATAAATGTACATCGATGCTGATAAAAGTTATTCATACCCTGGGGCAGGAGACAAAGGCCCTTGGATGAGATCAGCACTGAAGAGATCAAAACTTATTGTGAGGTGTTCATTTAACTTGTTCTGGTTTGAGTTAGGGCTGGGGATGTAAAGCACCTTGCAGGATAGTGGTTGATAGGCTTTACTTCTATAAAAAAACAAAACAAAAAGTGAAATTTCCTTCCTTCCGTCCTTCCGTCCTTCCGTCCTTCCGTCCTTTGTGTTCTTGACACATTGTGCCCTCCCAGAGCAGAGCCCAATGATTTTCTTTTTCCTGGACGAAATGGCCGTGATCGGGGAACTATTCCAAGAGAGCTGTTTTATGCTGGAGTTCCTAATCCATAGCAAATTCTTCTTGTCCGCCTTCTGTACAAAGCCACACCTATTGCCCTGAGGCCAATATTTCCCTTCCCCTGAGAAGTTCCATTCCATCTAACCCATAGTTGGTCTTTCAGGACCTGTGGAGCATTGCCATTATTGTCACTGGCCACAATGGGTCTAGTGGTCAGCTTTAATTCTTAGGTCCCTAACTCAGAGGAGAGCTCAGCTTGCAAGCTCTCTTTATTTTATTTTGTCCATCTTTTCTTTATCGACCTCTTTAGTCATTCACTGGATTATCCTGTGCTGCCAAAGACAAGTTTTCCCTGCCACAGACTAACTTTTCCATGAAGAAAGTCATGAGAGATTTCAGCTTTGCTGTAATGCAGAGTAATGACAGCATAATAGTATCTAACCTCCTACAAAGTGCTCAGAAACAGGGAGGTTGGCTGAGATTATTCAGTACTGTGAACTGCGTTCCACTAGGCAGGTGAAAAAACTGCCTAAGAGCTCTGAATTGATCGGAATATTCATGCCTCTAATTAGAGAAATCATTATAACCCACTCTTTTTTACTGTGTTCCAGAGTCACTGTGAAGAAAGTAATCAAGAGACCATAGAATCTGTTCTTTTTAGGTACCTGTGTTATTATTTTTGCAGCCCAGAGCAGTTGGTGGTACTGAATGTGTGTACAGCAGATATAGAGCAGTGTTTCATCACCACACTCGTCTGTGTGGAACTTTGTGTATGGGACTAACAATATCTTGCTAGCACAACACCAGAGAGAAGTGAATGAAGCAACCCTAGTACAACTAGGTCAAATAAATCCTTTCTACTGAGTAACGTCTGTGGTTCAGGTAGATAAATCTTGGCTTTAACGTAATTTGGAACTTTTAAATAAAACCTTGTGGCTTCCTAGGGTTCATTAATTTGTTTCTTTCATAGTTCTGACCCACAGGAGTGATTCTCTGCTCTTCTGCACTCTGTATAGCTGTTAATCTTACACAGAGTGTAAGCAACTGCCTCCTGGTCTTGTGTCATTCAGAAAGCAAAGAAAAAACCCTGGTTTTACTGTTTATTGTCAGCAGAATCCTGCCTCTTCTTTTCCTCTTGTACCTACAGTAAAAACAGACTTCACAGTTTAAAACTTCACCTCTGCAGTCTGACACCTTCTAGTGCCTTCTAGTGCTCAGATAAGATTTTAATGCTGGATATATGGTTAGCATATTAAGAATTATCATTACAGCCATTATCATAACTCGTGTTTCATTAGTGAGCAATGCTCAACATTTCTTTGGAAAGTCATTGACAGCACCACATTTGTAACTTCAAAGGACCATGCTTGTAATTCCAAGGATCGTATTTCCCTTTGACAGTCTATGAGCAAACAGCCATCATTCTGACCAGTGGTAAAAGCCACTCAGTTTTCCACTGAGTCTGGATATTTTGACAAATATCTTCCACTTAAACTACTGAAAAAACAGCTCTTTACTGCCCATGGCCAACTGTGAAAATCAGCATCTACTCATATACTGTGAAGGCAATGAACCACTGACATAACCTCTCAAAGTTGCTACTGCATGCCCAGACCTCTTCTGAAAGCACAGGTGAAGTAGCACATGGTGCACAAAGCACTTGGTGAAGTGCTATGGCTTGTGCAACGCAGTCAGACTCACTCACTGTGTCCCTCCTGGGCAGGATCTGAGCCAGTGGCTCATGCCATCTGAACAAACAGCTCACTCTCCCTGTCTTTAAGAATGAAGTCTGTGGCAGTTATGTTCTAAGCAGATGTGAAGAACAGCAAACTGGCAGAAGATAGAAATAAAACAAATTCTGGTAACAGATTTTAAACTGGAAGGCTAGTTATAAACAGCAAATTTTAGATTAGATATATATAAATATAAATATATGTATATAATGTGAAAACCACACCTGCCCTTGGCATTGTCCATTCCAGTTCACTGTGTATCTAAAATTATGTTTACTCTCAAGAGGATTTCCTGCCCATCGCAGAACTGAAATCCTCCTTGCTATTCCTAGTGTTTGTTGAAAAGAATCAGAGTTGCAATGGATGTGTGTTTCAAAGGCGAGAAGAAAAAACAGATCATTTCTTAGATCAATCTGTCCTTACAACCCACGTTTTTTGGGGTTTTTTTTGCAGTTCTTCCCTTCCTGGTTGTATCTTTTGTTCTTGCTGTGTTTCTGCTAACAGAGGGCCAGACTAGTCAGTGTGCTGCAGTGGCAAGTTTGGCCACGAAGAGTGATTTTCTCTGGATTTTGTTTCCTTTCTATATGTTTACCAGCGCCAGGGTTAGCAGTGAACAATACAGGAAATGCTTGGAGACGTGCACATCCCCAGCTCTGCCATCTGCAGCCCACTGCTCTTTGTCTCTGTGCACTCGGTGGTGGCAGGCGGCAGAAACCAATGCGCCGAAAATGAGTACAGACATTTGCATCAGGAAGTGGAGAACTATTTCTTTATTCTTTGTATATTTTTTGTCCTCTCCTGCCTCTTTTCTAGGCATGACTCTACGGCTTGGCTCTCAGTCTCTTTTTCCCTTTCTGATGGTTTTTTTTCTCTCTTTGTATCTCACTTATACCAGTTCTCTTCTGGCCCTTCTTCATGTTTCATCAGTGTCATCTCAGACTCTTCTGGTACACAGCCCCCATTGTAGTGAGAAAGACGTTGCTCCTAGCCCTGTGAAAGTACCCCAGTATGACATGATGAAGGTCCAGAAGTGTCCCCTATTGCACACTCTGTGAAGAAGTGGCTCCATATTTATATTTGAAGTTGGCCCTGCTTAGAGAAGTCTGGACTGAAGGACCTCCAGAAGGCCCTTCAAACCTAAATTATTTTGATTTACTGAGGGACTCTTGGCTGGAACTTCTTTTCATGGATCAATGAATCTCACTCTTTGCAAGTGAAGTCTCTGTACGTTGAATTTGTATCTCATAATAAGCTTGTATTTCAGTTACCATTTGAGACATGGGGCAACACTGACTAGGGGACATAGTCTTTGAAGAGAGTATGATGTGAGATACATCTCTCTCCTTGCCATTTGCTGGTGGCTAATGCTACTGCCAAATTGGCTCTCCTCTTTTTCATTTTGGACCTGATCTGAGACCTTTAGCTCCCCCTTGTGCTCTGTAGGCAATCTATACATTCTGGAGGACTTGGAATTCCCTTGGTGGCCACACAGCTAAAGTGAGACTTTGTGATACCTGTTGTCAGATATTTTTATCTAGCCCTAGATGTCAATGGGACTGGGCTGTGCAGAACAGCTGTGGGCTCAGAAAACAGAACTGACGATTAGTTTTGAGGATGTCACATGCTTAAACACCGGATTGGGATTAATTTACTTTATTTCTGGCCCCCCCCCCCCCCCCCCCCCCATTTTGCCTATATCTAAAACATGTGAATTGACACCTTTTGCCAATGCACAGATTTCCAAGATACCCAAATTCTCCCATTTACCTTGCTCTGCAATTCACGTCATGCTGCTCTCTGCATGGGATGCAAAGATTTTGATCCATGCCACATGCTGCACATCTTCCCAATGAAGCAAAAAGCCTCCCTTGCTGGCTGGTACCCTGCTGACATCCTATTTCAGCTAATTAGGACCCTGAGTATTTAGTACAAAATATAAATGTGGCAGGAATCCAAACTGCAAAAAGAAGGAAAAGTGGGGAAAAAAATAGTTGGACAGCTAAGAGAATATGTAAATGTATTTAAAATAGATGACTCTAACTGCAGTGAACAGATGATTTATTTTTTTTTATTCCAACTGGATGGCTTTAATCAAAAATGATAGTTCATACATCTGCTCTTTGAAGATAAGCCTGCAGTTACACAAAACACTTAAAGAAAGAAGCTGTGGTGTGCTGATGAGACCTCAAAAATTCTAACCCATGACTAGGAAGATTATAGTCTGGTTACTTCAGCAACTTGCTAATTCTGAAATATTAGACTGAGTTATTTGTCTTGTCTGAGGCATGAAAGGGATGCCTGTAGATTGTGCTGAAGCAATTAAGACATTTTAGAAATCATTAGTGAACTTTCTTGATTGAAGAGGCATTTCCCCTCCAGCCTCTCCCTGTTTGACCTAGAAAGGCAGCTCTCCATCATCCTGCCATTTATTTTATAAGGCAAAGTAAAGATTATAAATTAAAGCAAGTCTGCTACTGGGAATTTGGGTCTCCCCTGGAAAAGCAAACTCAAATTTAAGTTGGAATCAGGGACTCCACCTTCATAAACATCAAAAAATTAAATGGGTAACTGTCTGATGTGACCTCAGGAAAAAAAATTTCAGATCAGAAAGGGGGAGAAAGTTAATTCAAAGATAATACCTACTCACAATGGACAGTAGTACTAGTAATTACAGTATTAATAATTGTCTGCATTGTATTGCTTCATCAAGCCAAAGAAACTTTAAGCTCTTCAATACTGAAAAGCTTTTACAAGTAGGAGTCTGTAGAAGTGCATGTGTCATGGCCTACAAAGCTTTCCCTTTCTTTTGACCTTCAATACAAGCCACCCAGGCATCCTGCATCTTTATTTGGGATGTCTGCTGCTGGTATCATCCTCCTTTAATAGCATCCCTAGCACAGAGAGTATAGAACATCACTGCTACACTGAACCCCTGTATATTCCAGAGTTTCATGTTTGGAAGCATGGAGTGCAGTGACCATGCAGCATCCCAGTTCTGGACTCAAGACTGCAATTAATCCAGTTGTCCTACTGCTCAGAAGAAGATCTAGCTGAGGCAGGGAGGAGAAAGTAGAATGCATAAAACTATCAATATCCATTGGAAAAATATATTAAGATTCTGCAAAGTGTTTTTGGTTGGAGCTTCTCTTATTTCTTTTACAGGGTGTTGTGCTATGAACTTTCCAGACAGTTTAGTATAAGGTCTCTACAGCAAGTAGCATTTAATTTCCCTGGGCTGAGATTTTTAATTTGCTGCATTGACAAGTTCTGAAGAGCTTCTCAAAACCACTGTAAAATGGCTAAAATTCTGTAAATATTAGAGAGTCCTGGAGAAAATACCTTTATTGCTACAGAGTGTTATAAATTCTGTTGCTGATGAGCCTCTCAGTTGGAGCTATTTTGTCCAGCTCTAAACTTTATTTATTTAACAATTAATCCATCTTCCACCTAAGTGAAATAATTAATGTAAATGTGTCAACATTGTTTACAACTGAGGATCTTTGAAATCCAGCCCTTCTTTGCAGAGTTGTCCTCTGGATGCTCTCCTGAGAACAAACTCTTCCCTACAGGAAAGTTTAACTGAGAGAAATGTGGGAGTTGTATCTGTTGGTAAAATCCTTCATAGGTCTCTCTTCCACACTTGCCAGGGGTATTCCTATGTTGGATTCAGGGGAGCCCAGCATGCATTCACTTTCCACTTGCTCTCGTTGTTTTCTCCATGCCCAGATGGTCTTCCATCCTCCAGGTTCTTTAGCTCATATGTTGGTGCCTGTTTCTGTTTTCTTTTTCTTGGCCCTGTACATGTCAACTGTCTTTGAAGGCATTGAGATGCTGCACTTACAGAAGATAACCTTTCAGAAACAACAATCTGCTTTAAATTTCCGTGAATTGCTTAAGTCCAAAGCAAATGAAACACAGCGGCATTTTCAAAAGTTGTTCTATATCCAACTCAACACTGAATAACCTGTCACTGGCTGAAATCACAGCAAGCAAGCTGAGAAAAAGGCAGTGGTTAAGATGAGGTGAGCGCACACAGTATCTCAGAGACTTGTTTGCCCGGTGCAGTGTAGCTTCCTGCTATTCCATGTGTTTTTCATGCAGAATAAAAGTGGAGTCATGAACCAGAGAGTTCACCCGTTGAGTTACAGAACACTATTAGAAACTGCTCCTCTGTTGAGCAATGATATTGCAATTCAAATTATTGCATTATTATTCTGTGCCTAAGCTACCAGTCTGGTTTAAGCTTGTGTGGAGCAGTCTCTAGAGGGTAGCCTACCTGAAAGTCTCTGTGAAGAGCTCTGTGCTGACCCTCTGTTCGTTGTCTTCAGCAGGGAAAGCTGTTCCTGTCTCCAAAGCCATACAACTACTGCCTTGAAAGAAAATGTCTGTCTGCCACATGATTTCATCCAGCTAGTTAGTAGCTTTGATTCTCTAGATTTGGACATTTGCTTTTCTCTTTATAAAGCTTTTTTAAGAACTGGATCCAATTCAATCACATAGGAACTTGCCTGAACTTTTGCCCAAAGACTGTTCTGTCTGCCAGACAGCAGATGCTGAGTAAATTCAAAGCCCGAAGCCCTGGAACATCAGTGGGAAAAGTTCCTCTGAGCCCAGTGTGTCTGGAGAAGGCTGGGTGGGTGTGGTGGGTTTACCCTGGCTGGGCACTAGGTGCCCACCAAGCCCTTCTATCACTCCCCCGACCCCCTTCAGCACGGCACGCAGGGAGAGAATGAGACGCAAAGCACAGGGGTGTGGGTTATGATAGCTAAGATGTTATTCCCTACTTCCCGTCTGCAGGCGATGTCGGGCCAAGTCCAGGCAACAGGGCTTCAGGAACATGGAGCAATTGCTTGGAGGACAAAGCAGAATGCCCCCCCATCCTCCTCCTGCCCTCTCCCTTTATAGTTGAGCTGACGTCATATGGTTGGAATATCCCCCTGGTCAGCTCAGGTCGGCTGTATCCTCTCCCCCATCCTGCCCCCCATCCTCTGGTGCCGTGTGAGCACTGGCAGTGATAACACGGGTGTGTTATCAACACCCTCCAGCTCCCAGTGCTGCAGCATGAGGGCTGGATGGGAAAAAGCAGCTCAGCCAGACCCACTACAGTGGGAAAAGGTACCGAGAGAGGAATGGTTCATATTCAGGGCCACCTGCTCCAGAGAAAGGTCTCTCTTCCTTCCAAGCTCCAGCACTCCTGACTGATCACATGCCAAAAGACACGTTTGTGATGGTGTCTTGAGATCAGACAACTCAAGTTTCAGGAAGTGGTCCTTTTTGAGGTTTCCTTTGGAACTATTCAGTCCCACTATCCTGAGCAGTGAAATACAGGATATTAGTTGTCCTGGATGTTGTCTGTAAAGTTAAGATTTTGAAATTCCCTTGTACTTTGTAAACTTAATTGTTCATGACTTCAAATTATTTCTCATATATACTGGACCTAGAAAGAATTAATTAGGCACCCCCCAGGAAGTATTACAAATATAGGATTCGCATGAAAGTTTTACACTATCAAGACTCTGGAGGCCTGTGGAAGTGTTTCCTCATTTGATTGTGGACATATTACACTACAGATCTTAGAAGTAATTCTTCAGATACAATGAACTTTTCTGTATCGACATACTTCTAAAAATGAGGGGATCTTTTACCATCAATTATTATAATGTTCCCTATCCTTACTAAAATTAGTGGGGATTTTCCTATCATTGTGGCTAGGTACAGGGCTGGGCCTGTCGCTGCTGTTCCCTGCAAATATTCATTGGCATTGTGTGATTATATAAAGCAATTCAGTAAGTTATATAACATTTTATTTCACTTATCAGTCATAAAGCTGCTAATTACTTCTATGACTTGACAACTAATCCAATTCCTAATAGTATCATCACTGCATATTTATTGAAATAGGTGTACCACACTATCACTTTTCCAGCTGAAAGGGAACAATCGGCATTGTGTTTGTTTAATTCAGCCCACCTATTCTCAGTTGTGCATTGAATCTCATTGTAATTTAGGTTCTAGCATTTGTCTGTATCACAGCAACTAATAAATATGCAGATGCTGGGACTAACCAGTCTTTCTGCTGCTGTAAATGATCATTTAGCTCCATGCTTTCCTGTTTCTTTATGTATATTGCCCTGCACCAATACAAAGGGAGCTACTGATTTCATTCAGTTCTGCAGGACAGTGTTGCTGTTGGTTTAATGCCCATCGACAGTGAAACCTCCTTGTAAGTGATATTCATTCCCCCTGACAACCTCATTTCAAGTTATCAGCAACACTGTGCCAACTGTAGACTGAAAAGAAAAAACGTAAAAACTTTGCTGTCAAGGGGCTTCCGAGGACTTGAATAGGCATGCAGATCTCTTTGCTACATGTAAAATTAATCATTATATTTCTGCTGTTGACTCCTTTTTCTATTTGTGTCACACAGGGATTCTTAAATGACCTAATATTGAATCTGGTGAATTATAGGCTGGAAGACCACAGTGTTTATTATGCACTGACAGAGGATGGAATGATCTCGTATTTGTGGAGTTTTTTTCTATGCTGCTTTGGAGGCTGTCTCTGGTACCACCTCATTAATCATTCCTGGAATTTTTACCTTTCTATAAATAGCAGGAAAGGATTTTTAATTATTTTTTTTTCTTTACTAACTGTATCTTTACTGTGTGATAAGGGCAAAACCAAAACAAAGCCACGCAGTCACTCATTTGTGGAGACGAAGTGGAATCCTGTGTCCAAGATTAATCTAAAATTCAGTGTTGCCCCTTTCTGAAAACCATGCAGTTAAGTATATCCCCACATTTTGCATATGCTTACATGCTTTTGGCTTCAGTAGGCCTGCAGGGAAAGCATTTGCTAAACAGCTTAACTCAACAGAAAAGTACTTAAGCATGTTCTTAATTCATTTGCTTAAATGGAGCTGTGGTGCTTGAAGCTAATAGAAGTAGTTTATTAATAAATTTAACTTCACTTTTAAGTTTAATATATTGCACTCACATTTAAAGTTGATCTACTCATAAATAAAAGTATTTGAGTATAAAAATGAGAGACTAGGAAATGCTGTTTTAATATTAGTGTTGACACAGAACTAACTGGTCTTTTCAGGCTCTTCTCTGTAGAGTGGTTGATCAGCCTTAACTCATGACTGGTTTTAACTGCTTGGAACATATATCTTACACTGCTACTAACACAATTAAATAGCGTAGTAATAAAAGAGTATTTCCTACAAGATGACACTGATAGCAAATATGTTGATATCATAGTTTTTAGTTAAACATTTGCTTTTGTGTTTCTTTTTGAAGTACATGGCTTGCTTTAGCTGGGATGCCACAAAAAGACACTGGGCTGTTAGTGATTTTCCAGTTCCTTAGCCTGATTTGTTGTACAGAGGTTTACCAGCTTGTGTTTCCTGAATATGGCATTGTCAGGTCACCAGTTCATTCACTAAAATTGCACGTGTACCCATTTTTGATTTTCTGCTAGATGCTCCTGGCCTTGCTCAAGCTCAGGGCCTTCTCTGTGACACAGAGTGGGAAGAAGGCTATCAGGATATAGCTCTGTCTCCATGGATTTCAGAACATCTTACACACGAGCTAGCTTTTTCTGCACAGAACTTCAATACAACTTACATTCCTTCCATGAAGCTATCATACATATGTTTGATATAAAAATGTGATGTTTTTTGGTGGGTAACAGTATGCACTTTACAGGTGACAGAGACAAGTAGAATTTATTGGTTTTTTAAACGAATGCTTAAGTTCTAGAAAGTAGAATTTTAAACCTTTGCCTACAGAGATTCACCTGGATTCACATAGTTATCCACTGCTGGATATTGCAGAAGCCAATGTCATGGTTGCCAGAGTTTTTTCCAGTACAAATCTCATTGCAGGCAGCTATATCCTTTTGTCAAGCTTCTCATTAGCATGATTGAGGCAATTGCTCAGATTCCTAGTAAGAATTAATTCGAATGTCAAATATGAGGTTCATGGTTACTGTGTGTACCTGGATATATTTGCTAATAATTTAAGCAGTTTAATTTCCAAATCATCCTCTTTGTATCCTTGTTTGGTCATGCTGATGCGTCCTGAGGATTTCCACATTCATAGCTGTCTTTTGGAGGTTTGATTCTCTCTCATGAGATGGTTTCTGCTACAGATTGCAACACAGTAAAGTAATATTGTTTTGTTTAAATTAGCTGCTCCATTCTAGTGAGAGTCAAGGTAAAATCTTTGTGAGATGCTGAGCGCCCAGAACACCTGCCAGAAGTACTAGAAATAAGAGTCAATTAGTGGTTCTCAGAAGGTTTTAGCAACTTCCAGGATTTCTGCCGTAAAGAGTATCTGTAGAAGAGAAATTTCTGTAGAAAAGTTCTCTTTCATAAGAACACTTCTCTCTGCTGAGACTCATTTTTACCATGCAGTGGAGAGATTCTTAGAGCTGCTACAATCCCAGCTGCTGTCCAAGAGTATTTAGCATTCATGCAACTTGGTACATGCTCTTCTGTGTTATGTTTTCACCTCAGCGTTTGAAATTGCTGTGAATCTAAAGTGCCAGTGGGAAAATATACTGGTGTAGTGTAGGAATGGCAAAACAACTTCTTCCTGAGATTTTTGATGGCATCTCTCTAATTCTACTCTTGCACCAGTAACAAAGGGGCTAGGCCATCTTCCACACTTGTAACAAAACAGGGACCTCCTAATCTGGTGTAGCATAGAGCTGTAATGTCAGAACGTTATCTCTGGCTCCGACTTCCATGTCCACTTCAGTGCACTGAAGCCCTTTCTAAGTTCAATAGATCTTCATTCCTCTTGAGTCAAAGCAGAGAGAAACTGTCATATATTTAATTGCCCTGTTACCATTTTAGTCCGTTTTGGATGATATGCATCCAACCCTCTGTGAAGTTTTGTGGCAGTTTTCTCTAAATAAGTAAGATTGTTATTAAGCAATGTGCATAGTTCAATATTCATTGCAATGGACTTCTAGTTACATTAGTATGAGCTCTGGCAGATATGTCCCTATAATAATAACTGTCTTTGCCACCCACCTACCACATGCATGTACACTTAATATTAGAATCACCCACAGAACTAATGACTCCCTATGAGGCAGGGGAAAAAAAAAGAAAAGGAAGAGTAACTATCTGCTGTAAAATGCTCTCTTTCTTGGCATAAGCTGATATTGATTCACTGCAAGAGGAATATTCCTGTTACACCTTCTGTAAAACTCAGAAATTATTCAGTAATTGCTAGGACCAAAAATTAACAACAAGTGATATAATTTATGCTGTGGAAGAGGGGTGGACATTCGGGTACCAGTGTTCAACCACCGTTACGTAAAGGAAATGTGTAGGGTTGACTTTAATGCAATCCTATTTTTAAGAGTTAGTATAGTGGGTGGCATGAAAGCAACAACTCCAAGCAGCCCACAGTATCTTTCTTTCATGTATTTCTTTCTTGCAGTGAATATTTGTGTTTGCAGAGTCCAAAGAATTGGCAACAGTGAGAAACCAAATTTTCTGTTGACTCGTGGGCTTTCCTTGTCAGTGCTGACAGTACCTTTCTCAGACACAAAGCCTCAAAGTACACTCATCTGCTCTGTCCTGTAGGTGACTTTGAGAGGCCATCTGTTAGAGGCTGTCTCACTGGCAAACAGTCTCCATCCCTGCACTGTAAAAAGAATTGCTGTTTTAATGGTAAGATTATTCAAAGTGAAATGTGATGTGGTCTTCTGTCTAGGAGGTAGAAACCACATAATATATTTAACTAAGGATTCTGTCTGGCGAACTTTCCAGTAGATAGTTACTGATTCTTTTGTAAACATTTAGTACACTGATGTCTTTTTTTTTTTTTTAAATCATCTAAATCTGGATGATATTATTTCTTCGGCTTTAGAAAAATATAAAGTGGGGTGGGGAGGAGGATGACTGCAGTTTCACTTGCACAAGGCTTTGGAGTGTTTTCATTTCTCTGTACACTGTCCTGTAGGCAGTCCCACTGGTACTGAATTCTTGCTACAGATTTGCAGGGATCTGTAGCTTCAAGAAAAGAAGGAGATAATGCCATCTTGGGGAACAAGTTACCTTTGCGGTGTTAGTTTCTCGCTCTTTCTGGACCAAACGGACAGGCTGTTTCTGCCCCATATATCTCCTCTCTACTCCACAGAGGATGTTTGAGGTCCTAGAGCAAATATTTATTGCGTGGGACCTCTCGTGGGACACTGCACAGCATATGTAGTGAATGCCTCCTCCCACTTTCAGCCTTACCCAGTGTGGCCCCTGGTGTGTTCCATGACCTTGCCCTAATTGACCAGTCTCAATACCTAGGAATGGGAGAAAGAGAAGAAAGGTGATGGTGTAGGAATAGATCCTGCTCTGGAATATAGTAAGATGACCCACATGCAGTAGACAGTGATAAAACTGAGAATACTTCAACTACCGTGCCCAAGAGCCACTTCTGATACTTCCAGATCCACGGTTGCAGTTGAAACAATTAAATTCACACAGATACAACCTTTGTATCTGTGGATGGGAAACTGAGATCTTTGAAAGTACAATCTTTATTCAGGAAAATTTGCACATATAGATAGGGCATCACCTGTCTTTTTATCAAGCAGCAATAAATGATTGTTTCTCTTGCAAGTTCTGGACAAAATTTTGCCACACTTCAGTAGACTCTTTAAATCTACATCTGACACCAGGGCCTGAAAATTCTGCAGGCACCCAAAGCACTGGCGATCCCAGGCAATTAAAACACTGCTGATTCCTTTCAGTATTGGTATCTGTGCTCTGGGCATTCGTGTTCTGGGCTGGCAATGGAAGAGTTACATATCATTTCAGTCATCAGTTTTCAGTGTCTAGTTAGAACCAAAATCTGATGAATCTTTCAAATCTGTCATTTTGAACCTACTCATAGAAATGAAATCAGGCTCTTTCTTAATTAATACAGTTTTATAAACCGAGGAATATTTTGCTGGGCTTAATTTAGGCATCAAACAGAAGTTAAAATGCAGAGCTCTGTTTCAGCATGCTACGAAAATTGAAGTGTGTCTACATCTTGCACCAAACATTGGCATTAATGTTCAATTTTGTGCTGTTTGTCATTCCCTAGAAAGGTTGAAGAATCCAAGCAGGTTAAACTGAAAAGGGAGCTGATGACAAAATGCTAATTGTCCCATGTTTCTCAGGAACTGTTACCTTTTTTGAATAACTGGAAGAAAATTGTTATCAGGAATTTCCACTGGTGGGTGCACAGAAGATTTAGGGGTGCTTCATGGGAATTATGCAGGCTTCCAAAATCAGTTGGTTTGAGTAACAGCTGCAGTTAACATCTGTACCTGTCCTACGATCTAAATGAAGGTGTCTTGTTACCAGGGTGGGGAGAGGCCTGCAGCTAGGATGATTTTTGGTTGTTTCTTAGACCCAGACTCAGGAGTTTTTCTTTTATGGAGAATTGTTGCTGAGCTAACTAAAGTTTGCATTCAGATTGGAGCTTTTCTCTCAGAGTAGACACACTGCATCAGAGATGTGCAGTGGATAGAGCATGCTGTATATGTGTGGGGGTGGTGAGGCCATAGGCAGTTGTAATTCTGGTCTGTTGAGTGCCACCTGCCCTCAGTCTCTTTGAATCTCGGAAGCAAGCTGCATGGCTTGTTCAAGGTCACACAGAAAGTGTGTGGCAAAGTCAAGAATCAAAACAGTCTGACACGTGCTTTCAAGAGCTTCCTTCAATGCAGCAAAGAACAGCATTCATCTTTAACAACAAACTGGTGCGTGGCAGTTTGTTGTCCTCTGAATCATCCCTCCTGCTGAACGCCTCCCTTGGGAAGGTTGTTAAACTTCTGCAACAGTCACAAAATCTTAATGGGTTTTGCCAAATGAATTAAGAGCCCTTACAGCTTTCATGCTGTGTACCATGGATTTTGAAAACTTATGTCAGTAGAGCGTAAATCTCTCAGAAGCAATAGGAGACAGTGAGGAAAGTAGCACAAAAGGTAAAGAGTGCTGTCACATTTGCCCAAATGAAAATTATAAGAAACCATTTTGATGGGGAATTCTATAAATCAGCAATAAACAATTGAATGAAAATGAAAAATTTGGGAATCTTTTCAGAAAAAACTGCTAAAGACATAAAGCAAGTCAAAGAAAGTTTTTTCCTTGTGCTTCTGAAGCTGCGTTACTCTGATGATCATTAAAAGTTATATGCTTATCTTAAGACCAACTTCTCAGGTCTATGATTCAGTTTCTGGGCTGAAGCAGATTTGGGTTCTTTCTTAGCTGGGCCCACCGGCTCACATGTCAGTAGGATTCAGGTCTAGCCTTTAATACTAATACTTACTTTTTTGCTTCTAAACTCAAAGCTCCAGCTTCCTGATCCAACTTGGACTTCAGACATTGACTTTGTTATCAAAAGTCTAATATTTTTTCATTTATATTTTCAGATGAAACCTAATGAAAACCTCTGCCAGACCTAATAATTTGAAGTAATGTGTTTGCCTATGAAAACTCTGCCATTCAGACATTGCACTGCTCTGCTCTGTCATCAGCAGCCCTTGAGGACTGTTTAATCTGGAGTTTGCAAAGACGCCCTACTGAATTGTTGCTCCTTACAGTCTAGATTAGAAAAGTGGTGTAAAGCTCATTCTACCCAGTGTATGTAGATAAGCTATGGCTTGATCATTAAATATCAGTGTCATCACTTCATAAAGATTCATGCTTTCTAGGAGAAAGGATCAAATTCACCACTGGTCTTGACAGTCGTGGGTTTAATTCTATTTTACACATCTTTAGAATACCCATTAGGGCTCTCTGGATTCACTCTAGAACTTTGTGACCTATTTCCTTTAACACTGTTGGGAGGTGAGAGTGCATTTCTTTAAATAATTTAGCAGCAGCTTCTTTCCCTTGACTATTGAATTTCCAGAACTTAAAGTGCCTGTATAACATTGATGGGAGGCTCTGGTTGGTGACGTGGGAACTCTGGCTAAAGGTTGGAGCATGAGTCTGGACTGGCAGTTAAGCCAGGCCCAAGGAATTGTAATAGTTGTCGGTGCCGTCCCTTGTGCAGTCATTTGCACTTGCATCTAAACAGCGTGAGTTTCCATCCCATGAGACAAATCTTGCCCCGGTGGAAATAAAAGGCAAAACTTTAAAATTTTATACTCACTTTAAAATAACAGAATTAGTGTTGGAATGGTGGGATCCCCAAACATGCATTTCCAGCCTTTTTTGAAGGCTGTTAGTAAATAATACTTGTTGTTTCTTCTCCTGTAGGATCCTGTCAATAGGATTCATTCAATAGGGTGATGAAAAAAAACCCTGCACTTTCTGTGGGCAAGGAAAGTTGTGCTTTCTGCTAAAGTTTCTTCAACTGGTGCTCTCTCTCAGTGCATTATGGTGTTATAGTTCTTGCAACTTTTCCCATGAGTAGAAAATTCTGAATCATAGTTAAAGGTCAGCTTAAATGGATGCTAAGTCTAAGACAGATTATTATTATCATCAAGTCCAATTGATTATAACACTGACTTGCCTGGCACTGGAGCAAGCTCTGTTTACACGAGACAGTTCTTAGCAAATTCTGTTTACCTGACTAATGTTCAATCAATAAACCCACTTCTTGTCAAAATGTGTATCATGTCAAGGTCCTACTAGATGCATCACCTTCAGTCCAGGAGTCAGAAATGCTATCCCAACCCAGTAAAATGGTTGTTTTATCTGCCCCGAGTCAAGAATTGACATGTTTTTCTTAGACATTAAAAGCAAAAAGCTTATCTACTTCTAGCCAGGCCTATAGTGAATCTTTCACTCCCAGGAAGGATCTTGAATATTGTCCTGCACCTTGGGCGAATGCTGAATTGTAGTGAAGCTGTCTACCTTCCAAGTGGAAGAGAACTTCATTATGCTTGTGTTGTATGCCTCATACTGCCTAAGAGTCCTCTGTCAAATCTGAAGCATTGACCTGTCCACACAGTGGTGCTAGACTAGGCTGGATGACCTAATCTATCACCTCTCTCTCTCTGACTTGTTACAAACACCTACATCCATCAGGCAACTTCAGCTAATCATCCCCATCAGAATGGGGGGGGGGGAGCTGGACATGGGAATTCTTTCTTACATTCCTCTGGAACTTGCTTCTCCTGGAACTCTACCTGACCTTCAGCTGCAAAAATATTTCAGGATAAGTTATTTTGCTAGCCCTAGCCCTCCTTCCCCACCCTCCTGCATAGCAGAAGGTGAAATAAACAGTTAGAGGAAACACGGGTTCATTTGGCTTCATATCCACTGCAGCTAAAGAAGTTATGAGGCTTCTGTTTTGCATTCTAGTGTGATTAAACTGAATAAAATTTTAGCTTGTTTTTTCTCTCTCTAGAGATCTTGGGGTCTGCAATTTATATTAATCCAGGTCTGCCTGCTTGCCCCTCTGCTTGTTGAGTATTATCTGCTTCTTCTGCCATCTCTTCCTACTTAGTAGGCTGAATGAGAGCACTAATTAGACTCTGGTGCCAATTTGCTGATGCACCATCTTCTGTTCACCCCATGAGAGAGGGATTAGCTAAACACGACAGCTCTTCATCTGAGTTACTGGCATATGATATTTGTTGTAATTCTGTCATGAATGATATCTGCATAACATGCAGTTATAGCCTTCTTTCCATATAGAAGTCTATATAGCGTTCGTTCATTTCCCTTGAAGGACAATCACACCCTGTGCAACTATCTTCATAATTTTATGGCTACAGGAAGTTTCCAGACATTTTTTTATGGTAGGTGGGAGAGAAGCATTGACTTTTAAAGCCCCATATAGTTTTTCTTCCTCTACAGAAACTCATTGTCATTCCAGCTATGGCTATAGAGAAATTTGTTATGGTGAGATAAGCAGCACATGCAGTTCACTGTAACAAAATTTAAAGTAATGAGGGAAGGGAGTATGTTTGCGGTTTTAACAGGGGCCCACCACAGAATACAGAGTAACATGGGAAGCTGAATTTATTGTGAATAACCCATTTTATCTTTCTACATAATATTTATCAGCAGCACATAGGGGATGAGTTTTGAAGGCATGGAAGCTGTTCTGATATAAACCAAGGCAAAGAGAAACCTAATTTTAAGTGCTGTGAAACACTGTGCATGATCTGATGAGGATAAGATCAGGGTGCTGCAAAATGCGGTCTCACTTCGCTCTTGCGCTGCAGCAGCCCTAAAGACCCCAGCCAAAGACATGGAGGTTGTAATGCTGACTGTACTGGCAAATGCCAAAAAGAGCATCTCAGGCCCAGCGGTATCTGCTGCAAGACATGGCAGTGATAAAAGAGGTGTGATCAGACTGGCTATCGCAGAGCCCTTGGCAATGACAAGTGATTCTCAAGGCCAACTGCAGTTCACTGATTTCCATTAAGAGTAGCTGATTACATGCTAAATTGGCCAGTGGGTATTTTATTCCTGGTTTATGTTTGGCTCTGTATAGACCAGACCAAGGCAGATGAATCTGCCTTGTTTGTCTTTATGGAGCACTAGTGGATGGGTTTTAAAAAAACTCTTTGCTTCCTTCTGAAGTTGACTTCAACTTCAAACAAATCCTCTGATCTTAGTGACTTGGTGTTCATGTAATACGAGCCCTGACAGAAATGGAGTTCACCCATTCAGTGTTTTGCAGAAAGGCACCAAAGCAAATCCATCTTCCTGTTTAAGGGACATTATTGTGAAGCTGCTTTTTGATATTCAGACTCTCGTGCAAGCATGCAGTAAACTGCCTGGTATAGCCACAGCGAGCATAGAGGTAATGGCACAGCAAACAGAAAAATAAAGAACTGGGAGGTATGGCCAAAAGCTAGCTTTTTCCTCTAGGATGGGAAGCACATGGGTTGGTTTGAGTTAACCCTGAGCAAAGTCAAACCACATACAAAAAATAAGCATCCAAGGGCAGGAACAGCAAGGATTAATACATTCCCGCAGCAGTTGAGAAGAATCGTAATAGAACCAGAGGTTTCTAGGCTCTTGCTATGGAATGGGCTTTGAATTTGCAGTATTGGAAGGTTTGTGCTCCCCACACAGTGATAAATTCTCTTCTACAAACCGAACTGAGAAGGACGAGGGAGGGAGCTGGGTGGAATCAATTACAAACCATATCAGACATTTAAGTTTAAACACAAGACCTCGCAAAGTCTTGCATGAAATCTTACTAGCAATATAAACAGGACTGGTGCCAAACTAAGCACCAGAAGTATTCAATAATAAAATACAGCTGTCTCCATTGGCACCTACCCATGAAAGTTTGTCATTTTTACTGTTAGAAATGCTGACAAAGAGAAATCTAAAAAATGAAAACATTTTTTCAAAAGAGGGAGGTTTTCGTGAACTGCAACCTAAATATTCATTTAACATTGGAACATTCCATAAAAATAATTTATAACATAATTTCTTCTTAGAAACGCATTTTGACAGAGTTCTTTTCAAAGACTTTGGTCAAGCTTGGCAACGCTAGCAGCTTTGCTTTCAAATTCATAACTCTTAATTATTAAAATACTCTCTATACACTCTTGTTGGATTCTAGTGAGGCACATCAAAGCGGGGGCCCCTCTTTGCTTTGGCTTCATGCACACCCTGTCAGCTGAGGAGGAAGCAAGACTAACACCACTCTGTAGACAGCCCAAGCTTGAGGTATGCAAACCTGATACACAAAAGCAGTCCCAGGAAACCTGTGCAGTTGTGAACTATTTCTAGGAGAAAGGCTTTGCAGAACTGGACCCTCCATGGAGGCTGCTACAACACCTCTGACACGCTCAGTGAACATCGAGCCTTGGGAAGTAGAAACGGACCAAGATCTGTTATCACTTGTGACTTGCTTTACAGCTGGATCAATCGTGAGGGACTTCCTCGGGAAAATTATGTAGATTTAAGTTCTGAGAAGTGAAAGACGTGCACTCACACGTGTTCACACACAGAGATAAACATGTCTGTGTTTGTGGCTGTCCTGTATTTCTCATCTGTTCCGGGTACCTGCTTTGGTAGGGAAGTTCTCTTACTGTCTTGTTTTGCTTTACTTCTAAACCGCTCCCCAAACGGCTGGGCTGAGTGCCAGTCTGCCTGAGATGTAACACTATGTGACCAAGTTCTAGCACATTTCAAGATACTGGGAGATTTCTACTTTGTCTTTAATCAAACAAAATAAGGACATAATTTGCCATTTAATGGAGGATTTAGCCTTTGAATCATACACCTTTATTTACAAGTATCGTATGAAACAGGATGGGGCAATCACTCCTTCCTCGCATCATTCCGTAGGCTTCTGATCCTTATGAATTCAAGTTTCTACTTTCCACTGATGAAGCTGCAGTTTCTGCTCTCCCAAATGTGTTCCCTAGCTTTGGTCAGGTCCGGTCTTAGATTCCTGCCACAACTTGCACTGATCAGGGTTAGCTGAAGGATGATCGAGCAGTAACTGCATTACTGAAGACAACATTCAAAAACCACTAATTCTACTTAAATTTTCTTCTCCCCTTTCACCCCCTTCTGCCCCTGTTATATCCTTCTTTGTCCAGTGGAACTTACTTTTCCCCCAGATAAAGCTGATAGAAACACAGCTCTTCTGGTGGCCACATGCTAACTGAAGGGTTAGAAACTGTTCTTTTTTAGGTAGAGTACTGCATACTTGAAAGACAAAATTAACCAACTGTGTCTACAAAGAGCTTTCCCTCTTCCATTTAACGTGTGAGGTCTTCCACAAACCTTCTCCCCAACCTGTGCTTCTAGTGTCTCGAAGGAGTCAGAAGGAAATTTAATGGTCCCACTTCAGAATTCCTTAGACTTCCCTCTGACGATAATCCTGTATTTTTTAAGGCATAGTAATAATGCATAATTGGTTTTCTGAACTTACGGTCACAATGAAGTGATGTGTATGCTTGCTCTTCAGATGACCTACTCTGAATTGTAGCGTATATTGGTTTTCTTTGTACAAAGACTGAGGTCTTTAAACTAAGGGAGTATTAAGTGTGTAGAATTCCAGACTAGTGCATAGGAAAAAAAAATGTAAAATGCTCCTCTTGTTAAAATTACAGTTACTGTACTGTTCTGCTTAAAATACTGCACAGTCATAAAATTCAGCTTGAAAATTATATGATCAGTCTCAAAGCAACTGCCGTCAACAGTTCTCCTTGTCAGTCCTGTACAGCCTAAGTACTGATTAAATTCTACAAAGATGGTCAAAACTCACACTTCAGCATTGTAGAGCTGGGCTCTGGGATTGCTTTGAATCTGCAGGTAATACACAGGCCAGCAATTATTAATGTTTAACTGAATGACATTGCAAGTAATGAGAAGACATTGTAACTTTAAAAGAGTAATTTCTTCAAAGGCTAAGAGTGACTGTTATCGTTTTAAAAAATTCTATATTTATTCCAGCTTAGTCCTTAACTGTGAGCCATGCTATGTAATAATAATGGAACTGCTCAGACAGCAATTTCCCAATGTGCTTGAGGCCCTGTCAAACCACATGGAGTGATGCCGTAATCAAATTCATAATGTCTTATCTTTTTCAGATAAAGTAATCATCAAAGGAGTGCTGGCATGAACAGAGAAAAAATTCAGGGCTCAGACATGCTCTAATGTAGTGAGCTGTGACACAAATTGGGCTGTCCCTGTTTTGCCTTTCTTCTATACCTGTGTTTCCAATTGGTCTGCCAAAGAAATGCTTCTGGGTTTGTTTCTTATCATCTTCTGAGACAAGGGAGCTTTATAAAGGAAAAAAACACTTGAAAGGGTTAAAATATGAGAGTGTAGTATTAGTGGTTTTCCCCCCACCTCTTCTTTTTTCCTTTAATACAGTTATTGGCTGGCATTGTAGAGAGCAAATCCACAGACTCGAGATTTTCAGCTAAATCAATAAAATATTGTTTAAAAAAATGGAGTTAAGTGCATTATCTGTCCATTACTCCATTATGGTTTGCCCTCAATCATGGAAGTGAGACAAAGGTTCCCACAAGGCAAATCACATTTGTAGTTAACCTAAAACAGCTTTCCCATATCGGGGAACTATTTAATGTCTCTTTTCTGCTTGGTAATTAAACACGTGCCAATCATGAAGCATATTAGTAATATTGCTGAAGTCAATGGAACGATGCTGGGGTTAAAGGCAGTTGTTTATGTGTACAATATCCATAAAGAAAACAGGATAGGAAATCCGGGTTCAAGGGCAACAAGGATGAAAAGATAAATCCTTTCAATCATACAATAATATACACAGGGAGAGAAAAAGAAAAAAAAAAAAACTTTTTTGTTTTGTTTTGTTTTAGAGAGGTCTAATTTGAAAGCCAGAGAAGTCATTACAATGTTTTTTGGCTTTGTGGAGTTTTTTTTCTTTTCAAATTTATTTCTGACATTTGGCCCAGACCAACTCGAACATCCCATTGATCAGCTTGTGCGCTTGCTTTGAGTTGTTTCTGTTTTAAATATTTGCTCAGGTCTTGAGGCCATATCTCACTTGAATGCTCCAGTGATGTATATGAGGCCCAGGCTTTGCAACAGCCTCATACATCTTTTCTGGACTTTTATGAACTGCAAGGCCATTAATGCCCAGTTCTCTAGTGTGCTGTGGAACCTCAGCTCCCACAGACGGCAGAGAGAACGGGTGCTCAGCACTTCTGAGGAGATCTGAATCTAGCTGCCAAGGCTGTGTCCTTGTCAGCATGTTAATTTATATAATTAGAAAATGTCTGTTTCCCATAAATATGTTGCAGAAACAATTAAACCATGCAATGTTTACATTCCCAAGGACTTCTGCACCTGTAATAAGGAAAGTACATATGAGCCAAATATTTTCAGCCTTTCTTTCAAACACTGTTATGTTTGATTTTGTCCCCAGAAGTGTAGTCACTCACAATTTTATTTTCTAAAATGAATAATTCTCCTTCAAAAGTAGGAAAAAAGTTGGATAATTAAGGGGCCCAAGTGTAGATTTTAAAAAATGTTATCTTCAATCTATTTTAAGATATGTGGAACCCACAAGTGTACCATTCTGATGGGGGAAAAACACACAAAAAATCAGTATGAAAATGCACTGCGACACTACAGAATACTAATCACTCCTACACAGAGAGAGCCTTCATTTTATCTGCTTTTACAGAAGGTTTTTATAAAGTCAGATTTTAGAATAACTAAAACCCAGTACAACTGAAGGAGACAAAGCTTTGCACTTGAACAAAGGAATGTTTTCTCAAAAAATAACAATGACGATCTGGTTTGTGCTTTTATAGCTGTGCATATTCTAGATGATGGATAGATGGTTACACAATGAGAATATATAGTGAGCTGATTATGCTCTCCATTAAAAAAATCCCAGGCAACTAAGATTCAATGCAAACTCATGTGATGAGACTGCTGGCAGATTTGGCTGAAGGATTGTGTGTATTAGGCTTGCTCCTGCTCTAAATAATCATAGAATCATAGAATGGTTTGGGTTGGAAGACCACACATCATTTACAATTGACCAAAGAGAGGATAATGACTCCTGGATTCTGGCTCTGAAAGTTTAGGAGGCAGCTTCTCACTTTCTTTTGACCTTGGACTTGCTGAGACTTGGAGGTTTGGTTCCCATCACCACAAGTTGACTGCTTTACCACAGATTTTCTTGTGCCAAGGATTTCCACCCCTTTCCTTCCACCCCATGTCCTTTTGGATGTCTTTATTGAGTCAGCTCCTGGACTGATCCATGAACTGAAAAGCCAGGCAGGAGAAAGGGCAAACATAATGTCTTCCTGGGAGATGGATTCATCACCAACTGTAGCATCCTACAGGAAAGGTCACTACTGGAGGTGAGCCAGGACAAGGGAGTCCAGACTCTATCCTTGTTCTTACAGAGACTGTGCAGGTGTTCCATGCCACAAAGAAGAGTCAGAATCAGAGAGGGACACAGTCTTACTGCCTTGCTCAGGACTGGGAAAGAGTGTCCCAAAATTGCTCTGTGTGGGAGTTTATTTTCTCATGGCACTCATAGCTCTCACAGCGAACCAGGAAGGGACTGCTGTATCCCAAAGTCTCTGAAACCTGGATAATCCATTCAACCTGATGATGAGTACTTCAGCAGAGAGTTCTTCCAGTACTTAGGGGGTTTTTATCACTTGTGTCATTTTGCTCTATGACTCTACCGGATGCACCATCTGACCTACCTCTCAGATTCTGTGGCACTACCGAGTGCCAGAGTTCCATGAGTATTAGTTGCTGCAGAACGTGCTCTGGTTTCCTGTGGGACAGGAGGCAATTGTCATTTGGCACTGACTGTAATTTGTGAGAGAAGCAGTACAAAGATAGAAAGAGAGGTTTAATAGAAATTATGGTTCATAAATTAAAAAAAAAAAAAAAAAAAGGCTGGTTTGAATTTTTTGATGACCTTTTAAGCATTTGCCCTTCTATCACGTCAGTACTTCAACTGTGAGTTTTTCTGTCAATGGCCCTTCTGCTATTGTGGACAACAAAACCTTCAACGGGCTTTAGAGGGATTTTTAAACTTTTTGTTGTTGTTGCTGTTGTTCTTGTTGATGATAGAGTTTGGGCATCAGATAAATGATTCTTCATTATGGGGGTGGATTGGCTGTGTTACAGGAGGAGCTGTGACCAACCTGGCTCCATCTGAGCCAGCTCATGTCTGCAGCAGGATAACCACATTTGTGCGGTCTTGTGCTGTGTGGAACCACTGGCCTGCTCCACTAACTCATGGCTTTCATCGTGCCAGCACTGACTACATTCTTTTCTTCATTACATCCTTATGGTATTTTTGTAGCACAGTTCACTACGGTTTTTCCTTTCTTTTGCTCTATTACCAGCACCACCCGCCAGATGAAAAGAAGATAACTTTTCTTCCTTTAATATTGAAATGTTTTGTTCATACATCCTAACTATTGGTTTCACATATTTCATGGTACCAGCTGCTAAATCCATAGGACAAAGTCCCTAGTTGCTTGGAAAGTCATAACACTTACACTCTGTCAAGTAAATGAGGTTGAGGCGGAAGAGTGGAAGCAACACCATGTCACTAGTTCCCATCTGTTCAGTGGAGATACTACTTCATATGCACTAGCTGATTTCTTCCAAATGTGATGGTTAAGGAGCTTAAACAGTTCCAACAGAGAACTGTGGTGGAACAGTAAGTGACCTACATATATTTGTCTAAGTAGCAATGATTTTTTTTTTCCTTGCCCATGTTATTAAATCGTGGTCAACAGAGCACTGAGAGAAAGTAAGAGATTGATGCTCGGCTTTGGAAAATTCTTTCGGCACAATGAGAGCATAGCTGACCTTACTGCATCATGTTTACCAGCAGAATTTAAACAACCAGGATAAATCATTGTCAGTGATAGCAACAGGAAGTTAATCCAACAACCTTGAGAACATCATTACGATTTTTCACACATTTTCTATCTTTTCAGTGTCTAAGTGAAATCTTATTTCTGTGCTGAAGTCCTTGGGGCTACAGAAAGCAAAACTATCAAAGCCACCTACATATCCCTGCCTTGAGCAACAAATAAAAAGCAGACATAACAGAAGAGAAAGCAGATGGCCTTGCAAGTGCCCCAGAGAAGATCCTCCAGGTCACATTTGGTAGGTGGTGAAGAGAATCCACTCTGCAATGAATTACATCTCTCGTAGACATTGTCTTCCGTGTGCTTGTCTTAACAGATGCTGTGTGATACCTTTTGAGTCTGACTCCTAAAGTTAAAACTGCTTCATTTATGCAGAAATGTGAATGCTTAGTGTAAGACATCAACAAGGCAGAAGTTCTCCGTCTGATCTAGATTCCCTTCATTGTCAATGGAGAGAAATAGGATGCGTCTGACCTATTTTACATGCCTACCATATAATAACATTGCATCACACAAGCTTCTTACCACTGCCATTAGAGGAAGTTGTGCTGACTAGCTCAGACAGGGATTTCAACAGCATAGATGTCTCAGACTAGGTGAGACAAGTCCTGCCCACAGCTATACGGATATTGCCTTCATGAATCACAACCACAGAGACTTCTCTGATATTTTCAGAGATGGTAGAAATCTGCTGGTTTAGGTTTCCTGGCAATACTTGAATAGGAAATGGCTGAAATTAAATTCTGTGTTATTTTGAAAACTTTTTTTTTCAAATTTTCTCTGACATAAATTTTTTAAGCTTTCAATTCTTCAATGATTGTCGCTTTCATGTTCTACTTTGAGCTTTGTAAAAACCAATAATTTAAAAGTCTGAAACAAAACTTGACCTCAAACACAAAAGGGGACTGTTTCATGTAGCATTTTGTAATGATCCTTTTTGGTTTATTAAGTTTTATTTTAAATGAAACAGTTATAAAAAATTAATGTGTCATTCCTACTGGATTCTTCCTTTCCACAGAAAAGAGATTGGACATGAAAAATGTCTCTACTCTGAATATCTTGTTTCTGCATAGGATGGTGCTTAGCAGAAGGGTGCAAGGAATCAGTGTCTGGAAGAGGTGTTCTTTACAGATGTTGATCCTGACTTATGTTTGTGTTGCCCTTATAACTAGTTCCTTATTACACTTCACCGACTCCTAACCCCTTGACTTCTTGAGTCAGCCACAAGTTAATTATACAATATCTTGAAGTGTTAATGCAACTCGCAGATTTTGCTTTATATTTTTGGGTTTTTAAGGCGCAGAACTACTAATGCAAATAAAGTGAGACATAAGCAGGCTTCTGACACTGTGTCCTCTAACACCACTTCTGCTCAGTCCCAAAGATTCGTTAGTTCTCTCTTTCTTGGCTTCACACATCTTCTAGAGTTGGCACTGAGCCAATTCTTTATCTCCAATTTTTATTTAACCAGTGTTCTTTGGAAAAATAAAACAATGTTTTTAACTTAATGTCATTAATTATAATTAATATCTGTTAGCCGTAATCAATCGAGTTGCCGTTCAAAAGTGCTGCTACTGCTATAGCAGAGCTGAAATCCTGAGCCACATTGCGCTGCTTCTGTTGGCCAAGATGCACCCAAACAATTTAATCAAACTACTGAAGAATTTTACAGCTGTCATGTCACTTCTTCTCCTTCAGTAAATAAACAACCAAAGGGACATAAAACTACTAGTCCAACATTAAACACGCAGAATGCCTTCCTTCATAGGTCTGGGCAAGTGGGACATCTCTTAAATTAAAGAAAGACTACACCAGCTGGCTGATGTCCAGAATTGGTCTCTGAGGGGAGCTTTATGAGTGGTAACTAACCATAAGTACCCACAGCCTGGCAATGTTTAAAAGAATGTTGGCAGACACACTGTATAGTCCTAATAAATTAGTAATGATAATTAATTAATAATAGTTTCGATTCATGTGACAGATTCTTTGCTGCAATTTACTTCTTGTCCTGATAAACATGGACATGAAGAACAGTTTATCTTCTAGTGATCTACCTTTGTGTAGACTGCTTTGGCATCTTCCTCCCCTCTCTTGCTCTCTACCCTAAGCAAGTTACATTTCATTAAGATTTCCTCATGCACCTGAATTTCTGGTCCTCTTATGGAACTCCCCTGGAATCTCTCCCAGTGTCACAGCCTTCTGGAAGTGCCGTACTGAGTGCAGGGCTCAAGGTGAGGCCTTTCCAATGATGACTAGACTTGAAGGATTGCCTCTCATGTCCCAGAAGTGATGCCACTTTTCAAACATTCGTATGATGTTACTGAGTCTTGCTCAGCTTGTGATCAATGGGAATACCTAGATACTTGTTTGGTCCCCTGTTCACTCTTCTGTCTGTGTAACTACCCGTTCTTGTAACTGTCTGATCTTGCCTGTGTGTAGAACCTTGGCACCTCTCCATATTGAATTAGTTTGTTCATTGCATTTTATCGGTTTTTCACAGCCCTTTGATGTTCTCATGTCTTTGTCCAATGGACTTGCGGCTTTTTGTGATGTGTTCTTATCACCAAAATCAGTGGTGAAAATATTGACCAGTACCAGATGAAGGATTGCACCCGATTTACTGTATCAGTCCAGTGAACCACTGATCAGTACTACCTACAGAAGATTTTATGACCAGTTTATAACTAATTTTTGTACGCCTAGACTTTGTTTTCCCCATTTACTTTTGAGATACCATATGAAGCAGTGAAGTTATTAATGGCAGTATATATGGAATCTACACTGTTTTTCCATATTTGGAGCAGAGCTGGTCCATCAATAGGAGATGCACTGGGTGTAAAGTAAGCAGCAGGAATGCAGAGGAGAGAGAAGAAGGTAGGACCCCCTCCTTTGATGCTGACAAATCTGTGGATCAGATTAAATTTCACCCTCACCTTCTTTTTCTACTTAGATGCTTATAAAAATATATTTGGTAGTTTATTTTAATACTTATCTGGCAGTTCAAGAGGATTGACCTCTTATTTCCTGGCTCTCCTTGCTCTCCCACCCCCCATTTAAAGACTAGATGTTAGGATTGAGCTTTTACAAACATCTGTAACTTGATCTACTCTCCACAGAGGGCAATATCTCCATGATACCTCCTAATAGCTCTCAGACTGCTTCAGCCAGTTTGTAACACACCCTAGCATGAAAGAAATCAGATGCAATGCATATGAGACCTTTAACTGATCTCTAACTTGCTGTAACTGCGGGATCTCGACATTAAGGGATGAAACAATGCATCGTCCCAGGCCAGTACTAATTGATCTAATCCATCTCCAGATCTCCAGCTTGTCATGTTGTTTGGCTGATGTTATTTCAGGATCCTTCCTAAGTTTTAATATAGCTTCATAAATATAAAACTGTTTCCCAGCCAAGACCAAGTCACAGATATATGTGTGAATTGAACCCTCTGGTGGTGAATGATCTTTAACAAAAATTTTAGCCCATAGCAAATTACAAAATAAAGCCCATTAGCCTACACATGAGCTGAAGAAGCTTAAGCTGCATGTTTTATCTCATGCTTGTGATGGGCTAAAGGGTGTGCCTGGTTATCTCAAATCATTCAGATTCACAATGATTTATTAAGATGCAAGAACCTATTTGTGAACCTGACAATTTAAGAAAGCCAAAAGAAATCTGTTAAACATCAATATGATACTTATCAACTTAGACAAAACTTCTTTCTCTTTTGTTCTATGAGTAAAAAAATAGAGAAAAACTGTTGTGAGTTCAAAAAAAAAAAGTGATCTTTTCAGGGAAACACTCCAGTTGTATTTGATCAATGGGAAATATTTTATTTGACCTGAACAGAAATATTTCACTTCATTTTTGAGCTATTTAGCTTGTCTTAAAGGTTCATTTTAAAAACATTACCTGAACTTTTACATTTAAAATGCCAATTTGAAAAAAAATGTGCAATTGGGAAAATGTCAAAATGAAAGTTTTTGGCATTTCTGAAACAAACATTTTAGATAAAAAATGTCAACATGAAATGTTTTGACATTTTGAAAAATGTCTCCTTTTTTGAATCTGAAACTTTACCAAATTTAGGTTGAATTTACTATTTGTCTAGAAAATGAGAATGCTTGCGTTGGTAGTTTTCCCTGGGTAAGCAGCTAACCTTCCTGCCAGGTTAGCATTCAAACATCAGCCGAGCAACTGTACAAACATTATAAAGCAGTTCTTGACTTTACTGCAGCTCACATTTGGACTCGGTAGTGGTTACCTATCTATCTTCAGTCTTGCACTTTACACTGCCCAGCTTCCAACCTTGCAGGCAGTTCTATGGTCCACAAAGAAAGTCAGAATGAGAGAAATGATCACTGCTTAACAAACGAGCAATTTCTCTATACATTAAATTTATATTTTTCTTTAAAAATCTGTCTAGTGGCAGAATTATGGAAGTTCATTCCAGACAAAAAATGGTTTATCCATTAAACAGAAGCAGGTCCATAACTTTGAATGAGTTTTAGAGTTGTTATAGTTAAATTCTTAAATTAAAACAGCCCCTTCTAGACCAAACTCGGAGCATTCCAAAATAAGATCGCAAGCTGCGGTGAAGTAGCACATGGAGAAGCTGGTGCTTGCACTGCATTTTTGGGAGGTTATAGATGCTGTATGCTAACCATATTAATTACACATAATTATATAAAAATTAAATCTCATGTTTATGAAAAATAATGTTTTGCTGCGGCTGAGAAGCTTCAGCTGTGAAGCAGTTACAGTTCATATGCAAGAGCTGCTTTTTGCGACAGAAAGAATTTCGCATTCACTTCATTTCACAATTTCTTCAGCCGAAGCCTAAGAGATGCTATTCCAATAGCAGCTGGAGATGAAAACAAACTCTGCCAGGGCACACTAAGCCCACCTCAGACCAAGACCCAAAGTATGTGGATGCCAGAATGCTGAGCCTGCCCCCTTAGTAGGATCCACAGCCCTGAGCGAGGAGACTCAGAATGGCAGCCAGAAAAGGCAACATGCTGGGAGGAAGCTGCTTAAAGTAGGCACTGCTAAGGAGCAGGGTGTGCCTTCAGCCTTACCCTCTCCAGGCTCCTCGCTCAGCACTGGTGGCTCTTTTCTCTTTCCATGGGGGATTAACTGTCTGGAGCACTCTTTCAAAGGTAAGTACTCCAGTCCCCTTTTCCCCCCCTTGTAATAAAGCAGGACTCACGCTATCCTTTTCAGGACGAGGGGTTCTGGGAATGATTCTTTTTCTGCAGCAGCCCAGGGGTAAGGATCCTCATCTCAAAGTGAGGGAGATAGCTGGGGAAGTGGGTTTGAATCCCTCCAAGAAAGAAGGAAACTGGATCCACATCCTGACCAAGCTAACCACTAAGCAATTGGATAACGGGGACTGCTCTGCCCTTCTTTTTAATGGAAAGCACTGGTTGCCACTGCAATATGGCAGGCGCATCCGAGACAAACCTATTGGATTTTAGGGGAAGCAAGTAAGGGAATGGCTCTTCAGAATCCCAGAGTAGCTTGGATGTGTGGTAGGTGCCTTGATAGCTCACAGAGGCTGATGCACACATTCAACAGGAAAACTGTAGACACTTGGGGAGTTCCTGTCTTTTTGACCTTGAAGCCCTTTAATTGGAAGGCAGTTGAAGAGGGGTTTTGCTGAGCAGAGTCTGGACAATGCATTCTACTCTGATGTCCCTTCTGCTGCCTCTTTTGTCTTGGGGATGCAGTCAGAACAAAGTGAGGGGATAAGCAGAAGTACAGACTGATTTGGCTAAGGAGCTGTTGGGAAAGTGCTAATTCCCCCTGGGGGGCAGGGGAGGATGCAGTAGCACAGCTGCCTGTCAGGAGTGCAGAGACCCACCAACTGGAGGGGATTACTGACTTCCCCCAGGAACACTGCCTCAGCTTAAGATGGGGGAAAGGAATGGGGTTCTGCTGCTCTTTGGACCTATGTGAAAGGCTCTCTGGGGAAGCACCAAGGCAGGTAGATTGGGCTGAGCAGCCTTGCTTTCAACTCTCATGTGTTTAGTTTAGAGAAGTCTTTCAGTGTTTGAGGAGAGAGAACACACTGAACACTGACACTTCCATTTCACAGTGGAGTGTAGCTGAAGGTGATTTTACAGCTCTAAACTCTGACTTCTTGCCTTCTTATGAGTTAAGTATCATTGGGCTTCTTCTTTGACTATTAGGGGATTTCTTAATCTTGCTGGTTCCAGTTTAAGTAGCGCTGGGCTTTCATGTTTCTTATTAGCTTATTCGAGGAAATTGGGTAATGTGAGATTATTAAAAGCTACCTAGTGTTTAGATAAATGGGAAAAAGTATGTCCACTGCAATAACTACTGTTCATCGTCAACTGGGCTGTGTCGATCTCTGCTAGCCAGGGTTCATTCAGCCCCCTATGTTACCATGTGTAAATTACCTACCTAAATGCAGCAAGCTAGCAGAGCTGCGTCATGCTGAGTCCTAAATTGACACCAAAAGGGAAACTTCCATCCAGACTAGAAATATAAGGAAACTGAGCAGACTGACCAGTAGTGCAAAAAAGTTCTGAAACCACAACGGCTATTAAATAAAACCTTTTTTTTTTCTGCAGACACTAAGTCAGTGTTTAAAAATATCAACATCTAGATAATTAGAGGAACTTCAAATCTGTCTTCATAGTGTTTCAGGCAGGATGACATTGTCAGCTATTCTATTTTGTATTGATTCCCACAAAGCTCAGTTATTCCCAGCCTTCCATTTCAAATGCAGCACCTTGTTTTCCTGTATCTTGAAGAAAAGAAATTAGATAAAAACTATTGATTAGCAAGGCACAGAGGGGAGTGATGTCTGTAACCTTCCTTTGTCTTGCAGCTCTGCAGCTGAGGCAGCAGTAATAGGATTCTGTGCAAGTGCGACTGTGATGAGGTCACACTGCTGAGAAGGGAATGAAAACACTGCAGTCAGCTAGATCGCTTGCTTCTCTGATAGTTTTTGATATTGTTTGTCAAATTGTGATTTGAAGGTTATTTCTCCGGAGGCTAAAGTTGCCGTGCTTCTTTTATGCACTTGGCTGGGCTTTAAAAATCATGCATTCATCTAAACACCCCTTCTCTCTCAAAGTTTATGGCTCTTATTGGGAGCCAAAAAGGCTCCAAAGAAGGAGCAAGAACAAGTCTCGCCAGAAATTTTCAATCATCATGAGATTGGAGCAGTTATTTGTTAGACTAAGTTGGATTTGTTTGGTCTCTCTACCTCTTCTTCCTTCCTTCTTTTTCACTAGAGTGCTGCAGTCCTCTTCAGATCAAAACAAGTTCAATAAACACTTTCCAAGACATATGAGCCGTGAAGGGTTATGTTGATTTAGTACATAGTGGTGTAGCATTTATTGGTAGCATTACTCAAGAAAGAAGCAAGAAATTTCCTCATTTCAATTGCTTTGAGAAAGGGACATTTTGTGACCTACCTAGGGCAACTGCAATGCTGTCCCTAAAGCTCAGAAACGTGAATAATGCCTTCACATTATGAATGGGCTCTACCATCTTCATTCTTACACTGCTTCATAGTAGTGAAGCAGCTCACTGAGGTGACATGAAGGAAACCGAGGCACAGAGGGTCAGTGATCTGTCAACTGGAAGAGGGTGGCAGGTAGTGTCAAATAGAGGATAAACACTCAAGATTACCTGGCCCTCGGGACTATACTTTTGGTGCATAAGGCAGGATGCATTCCTCTCTTCCCACAGAGGAAGAAACCACATGGGGCATGCAGTGTCTTCCACTAATCAGACCTTAGGGCTTCTTTCTCCTGTTGAAAAGCTCCCTTGCCCTAGTTCTCCTCCCGTAACAAGACACTGGAAGATTGGTATGGAGATAGTTGGCTAGGAAAACCTTCCAAATAAACTTCTGGAATTGCATGGCAGTAACAGGATGCCTTTAGCAGGCAGCTGCCTTGTCTGTCTGAAACTTACTGTGCAAAAACAAGTATGTCAGGTCAAGCTGCATATTTTGAGGTTTGATGTCCCACCCTCTCAACTAAGTGATGTGGGAAGAAGTCTTATGGGAAAACTCCTTCCTCAGGCTTATTACTGTGGGGTTTTCTGTGGGAAGCAGTGAGACTTTCCCATCTCCTCCTTTACCCCATGTGATGCTCTGTGATCATAATATGTGGAACTATCTCATGCTTCCAAGAACTCCTCCAGTGCTGAACAAGCACACTCTGGCTGTTTTTCTTTAGTCTTTGTTCTGTTTTGTGTGATCCTGAGGACATCATTCTTTGCCCCTTGTTTTTTTCATCTGTGTGAAGAAGGCGGTATTTCCTTTCTCGAAGGCTGTTGTGGAAACTTTTTGGGTTTTTTTTAAAGTCCCCTACCAGATGGAGGGTGCTGTAGGAGAGCAAAAAATTTTGCTGTAATTGATTTCTTTGTGAGGGAAAGCTGATGCTACTTTAGAGATCTTTTCCCCCTCACTCCGAGTAATCTGGTGGAAAGACTGTTCTCTCATTTGCTATTGCTGTTCTACTCTTCGTACTTTCCTCATCACATACATAGCTATGTTTAAGGTACTGACAAAGAAGCCCCACAGTTTAAAACAAGAGCTGTGGGTATGCTACCTCCAGACTGAATGAGTTACCAATGGCTGGGCAACTAGAATCATACTGAAAATGATAGGAAATGAGGTCCAGGCTGCAGTAGCTATTACCTCATTAGCATTCAGCATCACCTATATGCTCCTAGGGAGGCATTAAGAATGGAGGCTCAGAAAAAGAGATTAGGAGAAAGCAGTAAGTGGGGAAAAGGCTTGAAATTGCATTATTCTTTAGAAAATGGGCAATTGCGATGTACTAAATAACACAAACAGCACATTCTTTAAATCTCTAGAGGGGCAAATCTTGGCTGAGAGATTTTATTTTTGTTTTTTACCCTGGTTTGTTTCAGTGGATAAGTATTTTCTTTTACTTCCCACTTATCTTTTCATTTGACAGATTTGGGGTTTTTTTCACCCCCACCCAAACTATATTGCTAAGTGTGGCTTACTCACAAAGGCAAGTGACTTTGTAATCAGATCAGCTGCTGGTGATACAAAGAAATGAAGCCCCAGTCCAGAGCAGTGAGTGAGTAAGGTTAGAATGGCGCATGAGTAGGCAACCTTGTGATATTCAGAGAGAATCTGGCAAAAAAAAAACCTCACCTCTACCCACAAGACTTAGGAAAATTTTGTATTTAATGTCTTAAATATTCTTGGCTGCTATTCAGCATATTTTCATGGTTGGTCATCTATCTCATAGCAAGATCTAAAGGACTCAGCCAGGTGCAAAGATAATTGTTTCCTTATTTCAGCCAGCATCTGCTCAGCCAGCTGGGTAGCTCATCTGTAAAAGGTGACAGTCTCAGGTAGCAGCCTGCGAATCCTACCTCGTGTGCTCTCGTGGCATGCAGCCCTGCTGAAAGCCTGTGAAACCCTGCGCTGGAGAGCACCCTGCTAAAGAGAAGACAGTTCTGCTGTAATTGAAAGGACGTCGCAGGTACTTAAGGAAGTAAACAAGGAGCAGGAGAACTTTGGTTGCCCCAGAGAAAAAGACCGCAATCTCATGGGTTTCCACGGTCTGCTTTGACCCCAAATTACCCTTCCTTCATATTAAATGCTTATGTTTTCCCCATAAATTATATTAATCTGTTTTATTTTACAAGGCTGTTTATCAACAGCCCGTGTAAGTCTTGACTGCCAGTTCTCCACGTCTACCATTAATGAAGAACCATGTCTACCATTATTTTAATGGCTTCTGTGACCTGTAACCACACATCTGGTGTTGGTGCCAGTTAGTCTTCTATCCTGACATTGTGTTCTCTTAGCAGATGGCTTGTAGGAAACCATTATCTGAAAATCAAGGAGTGGCAAGAATATCTAGCATTTTACAGGAGGAATGAATACAACCTCTAGCATCCTCTGATGGATAGCCCTCCTGAACCCATAGTCCGAAGCAGTAGTCAACATTGTAAAGAAAGAGAAATAATGTGCTTCTGAATAAAGCCAACGAGAGATTTGTGTGCAGAAGAGCTAGCGGACCCAGGTCACGTGTTGTTAGATTCTGTTACAGATTTGGTAATGTGCTTTTTCTCTATAGCTCAGTTGCTAAACAGACATTTTCATTTCCAAGTGATTTCTTTTCTTTGTTACCCCAAACTGCCAAAATTAGAGGCATGTGACATAAGAAAGGAAGTCAGTTTTGTTTAATTTATCTCAGATTTATTTTCTGACATTTCCTGGATACATTTAGCCATCACATTATTAAACAAGAGTTTATTTTCTGGAGGCTAGAGCTTCAGCTTTGGCTATATTTCAGTAAGATGGGAATTTAAATAATGTCAACATGCTGAGAAATTAGAAAGTCTTTCAGGTGTGTTTTGCAGGAGAAAGTTCAGAGCTCCACTATCTCTCCTAATAGTTAGCCTGGGGCTTTTTCAAATGTATAATCTTATTTTTCTACTCATTTGAAATGTAAACAGAGGATTTTCACAGAAGACAGAGGAATCTATCTGCAAATAGTATTTGTTTTTGGCAATTTGTTTCTTTAATTATGATGATAAATTTCCCCTATTTGGCAGCAGCACAAAGAAATATGCTCTTGCATGTCTTTGTTCCTTCAGGAGGAATGGAGAAAGTGGGTCTTATTCAGAAAGAAATTTCCCCCATCTAGTCACATTATTCTTGTAATTCACCCCAGGAAGTGATGAGAAACCCCTTCTCTCCCCTCTCCCGTGGGAAGGATTTTTGGCTATGATTCAGAAAACATCTCTTTTGCTTTTGGACAAATCTTGACTGACTCAGGACAAAACCCAAGTCATGAGGATGTACAAAATTCTAAGATGAAATCTGCATTTATCTCTCAAAAGATGCTCAGTTGTCATGAGGAAGATGCCTACCTACACGTTGTTTGCCAGAATAAAGGTACAGTGCTCAGAGGTACTGATAGGCACACGGAGTACCTGACTTAAATTTGGTGGTGTTCACAACTGGGCGAGCCTAGATCAGGCCCAAAGCTTTGGTTGCCTCAAATGTGCTTTTTAGATGTGATGATTTGAATACGAATTTTGTGTCTTGAATCCATCTCTAAAGCAATGGATCATCCAAAACTTGTTGCTAGGTTATTTAGATATTTTCTCGGGGGTTGGATTTAGAAATTAATTAATTAATCTTTAAAATCTCTCAGTTTTGTAGCAGCATGCACAAGCTTGTTGTTATTTCTGCTTTGTAGGCAAACAACAGCCAGAGGTGAGGGAGACTGTAACAGATGAATCTGAATCTTTTTAAACCTCACATGCATTACTTTGCCTCCAGACTATGAGCCAGATCTCCTGTATGGACTTAAACTGACCTACCTTTTTTACAATTGTATCCTGTTAAAATCCACATTTCACAGTACATGTGCTAATGTTGAGAAAGTAACTCATCTGTTTCCCAGTGTACATATCAATGTTTGCATTTAGCACTGTCTTGGTGGTAAGTTGATAGGCTAATTCTAAAAACCCTAGTCTTTTAATCCCTGTTTTTTCTTCCTTTTCATGACAAAAGAAATATATATACTTATATTTATAAATTATTTAATCTAGATACTCTGCATTATGTTTTGGGGTGGATTTTTTGCTTTGGAGAGAGAAAAAAATATTTGCGGAACATATACATATCCTCTATAGATTGTATTAACTTGAACATGTATTCACGGGACTATTCATCTGATAGGGGAGAGATGGGGAGTTTTCTGCCTACTTTGGCTTAACTTCTGCATGCCAATTGCACTGACTCGTGCACTGTGTACAGGTTGAAATGCTGTTTGGTAAGGATTTTAACAGGTGAAGGAGAAACCCTGAAAAAAGTAAACGTGTAGTATGTGAAATGTTTTATACCCCTTAGACTTCCGCGGACTACTTCGAAATAACTGTAAAAGATGTTTCATATTCAGAGTATCTGAATGGGCCTTGGTTCTGGATAAGGAAGAGGGAACAGAACTGGATGAACTGGATGTGTTAACACTCTTTTCAAAAGCTTTATCCCTTTTCTGCTTTTGGGTTTCCCACGACTGAATTTTCTTAGTTTTTCCTCTACTGTATTGTTTGGCATATGCTTCATGCAAATACACTTAAATCACTGGGCTGGTCAGGAGCCTTCACATTTGCCTGTTTTATAGTATTTAGTTAGCTATCTTGGCCATATGGGTGTTTTTGGTTTGTTTTGTTGTTATTTTTTTTTTTATTATTCTGTGCCTGCTTGATTGTAGCTTTTATGAAGAAATGGAGAAAGAGGCATAAAGATAATAAGACAAATCATTCCCAAAGCAAATATAATGAGGGAAATGAGGAGAAGAGTTGGAGAAGCATGTACATGATTTGAATTTTCTATCAGAGTTCCCCAAAATAGAACGAACAATTCTTAAAAAAAACCCAAAAACCAAAACATATTGAGATGATTTGTTAGTGAAAAGAATAAAATAAAAAGAATTGCAAACATAAGAACAAATGTTCATTTTTATTCCAAGAAGTAGTTCTTGGCAGTATTTGGGAAGCTCTAATAGAGAAGATGAAATGTAGATTTTTATCCCACTTGAGCATAAATCAGCGTACTAGACTAAACATTATCTATTGTACAATGCACTGAATTCTTCTCTTTTGTACAAATGCTCAATTAAGTCTGTAAACTTGACAAAGCTTCATAAAATTATATTTAAATGACTCAGCAGGTGCCTATTGTACGTGGGCAGTGTATTCTTTCTAGGATGTTCCACACATGGTTTTCATTGGGTTGCACCAATATAAACGGCGTGGTCAGGGATTCTGTGAGAACACATTCATACACATACCATTGCATCATAATGCATAAAACCTTGGATAAAATTCTGGAGATGATTCCTGCAGATTCCTTTCTGGGACTTGAAGCCATCAGAGAAGAATCCTCTCCTGTAACTCAGATACCAGGAAACTGGTTTAGTCACCTCTGGATCAGCCAGTCATTCTGCAGGTCACTGCCATCTTCCTGCATCAAAAAGAGGTGCTGCATGGCAAAAGCTTTCAGTAGCATTCAAGAGTAACAGCAATTACCTAATTACTGGTGTGATCATGTTAAAGGTTACATTAATAGCCACCAGTGATGACTGAATAGGAAAGCAATGGCCTGACTGAAATCATGGGTTTCCACTCATCAGCATGTCTAGGAGTGGTTTGATATTCTGAACGTGTCACATACATGTGAAATATTTGCTATTGGTCAATTAGCAGAAAAGCACCAACATTATTACTCTTTAGGCTGCAAAGGTTTCCATCAACACTAAATAGGTGATTTTTCGTTGTTTCTATATATGCCGTGCTAAGATGTCATCCTGCGTCTGCTGTTGATTTCCCTGATACCTGTGACCTGCTCTAGGTGGTCCTGCTCTGGCAGGGGGGCTGGACTAGATCATCTTTCAAGGTCCCTTCCAACCCTTAACATGCTGTGATTCAGTGTGGTGATTACCACTGTATCTGTAATGCCAGCATCTCCTAATGAGCTCCAGAGTCCATGTATTTATGTTTCTGTCTGTGCATGTTCTTCTTACTTCTGTTTCTGTTCCAAAATTGCAATGCTACAAAATTTCTAGAAATCTGGCACATAAATGTATTTTCAGGACAGCAGGACAACTGACCTTTTCTTGTGTGGGTTAAAGAGATGACATTTAAAGGAAGTCAGGAGTTTTAGAAAAGAAGGAGGAAAGAGAAGAAACCGTCGCTGTTGTTAAACCTTAGCGGTCCCCCTACTGTAAAGGATTTCATTTACTTGGTTGGTTTATTCCAACTGTAATATAAAAGTGCAACATGTCCTTCAGATTGGCCTTCAAACTAGTTTTTGTACATAAAACACTCTTCTGAGAGAGTATACCCATCTCTATGGAAGGCACTACTCTCTGTAATAAAGATAAGACCCCTTTATTTGCTCCACGCAGAGCACAATGGGTTTCATGGGAAGAGTCTTGCCCGACAGTGGGAGAAGTACCAGAAATATTTCTAGTACCAAACATGGCCATTTCTCATGGAGAAGGTGGAACTTGCTTTGCTTGAGCTTGTTGAGAAGGAAAAATGAAAGAACTGCAATAACCCATTTGTTTTATCTATCTGTCTATGAGTTCTACTTTTCTTAAGTCCGTTGATCTTTTGAACTCCACTCAGTCTGAGTAGAGGTTTCACCTTTCCAGCCTTATTCTGGAAAATAGGAAGTAAAAGGAAATCACGGTGTAAAAATGCCTATTTACAACGAAATCAATCGTGGTTGATGAGTTTCCTCTAATTTGGTTGGTAGGCACTGAAACAGCAGAACTGTAACAGGAATTCAGTTGTCCTCGTGGAAGGTAGAGATGTGTGTGCGTGTCTCTGCCTTTGGAGACAACAGCAAACAAAATCTGAATTGTTTTGGATATGAAAGAAAATTCCTTTGCTTGCCCTACATATGACACTAAAAGTGGGTCAGTTGATGATTGTTAAGGGCTGGTGTATGTAGGGTGTGGGTGAGCAGGAAACAGCACACAAGGAAACCTCAGTGCTGGGAGCCGAGACAGGAATCGCAGCAGTGAGCAGCCCTTGGAGGCAAGTGTTCTGCCTGTCAGCTCCTGTCTGTCAGGGCATGGCTGCAGGTGCTTTTCAGATGCTTCAGTGTGAGTTTCTGAAGCTGCTTATTTTAGGGAACTTTGATTCTCATTCTAATGTGGGATTTGAACAGAGATGAGCTGTTTCTTACTGTTAAATAATCAACATCTAATTCAGTTATTGCAGCACATGTGCACATGCTGATACCGTCTTAGCAGACAGGGTGAGAAATGCTGCTGTTCAGGGTAGTTGGCTATGCCCCTTGGCTATTCTAATGCAGGTGCCTTCTGGACCCTATTTTGGAGTGAAGCCATGAAAGTTTGGATCTCCCTGGCCACACTGTTTTCTCCAACAGCAAATGCTTGCACCGATTACCTCAGTTGATGGCAGTGGAGTTGTTTCCCAGGTTGTCTGTGTGTCTGATATTGGATAACTTCTGTTACTACTTCACAAAACTCACATCTCTGGGGAGAAAAGTAATACAATCAAACATTTTGCTGCTTCAGGCCACAGGTGAATGATGCCTTTACTAGAGCAGGCCAAGAATCTTGTATCTCTCAGGTATGTGCCTTTCTTCTATATTTGCGCACTTGTGTCATTGAAAAACATGAGCTAATGGAAAATTGTGCTTGAATTCCATGTCACATAACTGATAATTTTCAAACATAAATAGCATTTTAAAACATCATTGTTTTGGAAGAGCAGATCACCAGAAGCAGAGTCCCAGCTCAGAGGAGGGGAGGCAGAAGAGTTAGTGAATACTGCTTCGGCTTCCTCCATTCTTGGTGGCATCTTGTGTAAATGAACGTGTTCAGTCTTGTTAGCAGTCCTGCATCCTAGAACTGATAAAGGTGACTCGTGGTGGATACCCGTCTCCTCTTATCTCAGATGTCTCTTTGAAAAGCTCCTTTGGCAAGAAGCCCATGTGCAAAGGAACAATTCTTCTGTCTTAGACCAAGCTTCTAAAGAATATGAAAAGATTACAAGCTCTGCTGGCTGTTACTTCTATTCCCTCCTGTTCTATTTGCTTTCTAGATTATTTTTTACTCTGATTGCCTGACCACTTCTCATTTTGCTGGTGCAAGCCCTCTCAATATCCAGCAAGAGCAAGGTTCTTATTGCTTTCAATAATCTTCGGATCATACCATCAGCTTCACTTAAACTTTGGGTCTAGCTCTGCACAGCTCAAAGGATTTATAGTCTCTACTCCAAGTCCTTATCTAGTTTTCCTGAGTTCACTTAACTCTAGAGATATGAAAGGTTTCAGCTCTTCACCCAAGCGTCAGCTGTATCTACTACTAACCAGTAACACATTTAATGTAGGAAGGAAGGAAAAGAGGACATTGTATTACAATGTTTAACTTGTGAAACTAGAGGAAATTCTTCAACCTGTGATCCATTTAGGTTGCATAAGCCATGAATGAGGTATTGTTAGATGAATATTAAATATACATGTATATATTAAATATTTAACTTGATCTTTGTTCAGTTTGACTTTTTTGTAATTCCTTTTCAGTGTTCATAGAAAACAAACCTGATTTTTATGCTGCTTGCCAGTAGTGACCTCAAATTTTCTATTTGTGTTAATAATATCAATTACCTGCACACATGAGTCACATTGAACTTTTGTTGCTATATTGGAGGAGTACTTCTTGGAATGTGTCCACAGCACTTCTTGCCATGAAAATGCTTCACATTGCTTGAAACTGTAAATCCACAGACCGTTTCATGCATATATAACTACGGAAGTTCTTCATTCTTAATTTTTTTCAGTATAAAGTTTAAACATGAAACTGTTCCAGTAACTTAGGCAGAGATGATAAAAGAACTCCAGAGAAATGCTATTATCAAATACAAGAATGAATGCAACCTGAAATGTCTTTTCACAGCAGTCACTGGAATCCCCAAGTTTGCTGCAGACCACAAGTATATTTTAAACCTTAGATTAGTGTATACCCACAGTATGTCCCCTACAGCTGTGAACTGCTACTCTTTGTTTAGGACTGGGCAAGCCTCCAGTGGCTATGTTCTTACAAGGAATGCATTTTCCAGTGTTTTGATTTAATGACTATTATTCAAGCTGAAGTCAGTTCCTTTCTCACACTATTTTAGGCTGTGTGTGGTAAACCTTTGTGCCACTGTTCTCCTCAAAAAAAAATCTGGTATTTTCTTTCTGTGTTAAACCCAGTACAAATTATACCAAGTTCTGTATCTTATGAAATAAATGTTGGCTATCTTCGTAATGAATAAATCCTGAATTTCAGTGAAGCTTGCAGTTTGGTATTTCTGCTCACTTGCTAACCCTCCTTTTTATTGCTGCTGGTCAGTGCAGCAGTGTCAGGAAGTTCCTGTTATGCGTTTGGTGAAGTACAGGTAGAGAACAAAAGGTCTCTGCCCCAGTGGCTGAAAGTTTAGATATTTTTATTGATTGAATAAACATTGGACATTTGTATTTTCTTGCCAGAAAGTGACACATTAAGGCAATTGTTACCTGGACAGATAAACAGTGAATTCTGAGGATGGAAAGGAATGAAGTATGGGGAGAGGCTTGCTGTAATGGAAGGGTAACAGGGGGAGACAAGTGCGTGGCCATGTAACATTCTTCCTCTCTTTCTCCCTTTGTTTCTATTGCAGAAGAATACTTTATTGATCACACTTTGAACAGAACTATGACATGTGTGTTTTACAGCAGTTACTCCATCCTTGTGTGCCTCTGAGATAGCTTCACATCCTTGTTCTCAGGGTGAGGAGTGGATACTGGGAGGCTGCAGCCGTTGTGCTACAGGACTCCTGGACCATCCTGTCTTCCTCAGTTGCATTCAGGACTGTATCCAAAGGCTCTCTCCTCTAGTGAGAAACCATTCAGGAAAGCATTTGCATCAGATAATGGGCCAGATCTACCACTACATTACTCAAGACATACATGCTAATCGTTCAGGCATTTTAGTCCTTATTTATGGTTTAGAGTGGGTTGAAATTTCCATTTGATTTAAAATTAATAAAATGGAACAGTTTTTCTTTTTTAAAACTGTATGGGGAAAAGTTATTTTTCAATTTCCATTTTTTAAAGTGAAAATATCTCTTGCAATTTTTATTTTCAGATCTTTCTCCACACATGCTTTTCTTTGGTACGTTTAGTTACACAATAGGATAATTTTATTTTGAAATTTTAAAACTCCTTAAAAGAAGGAGTATAGTTAAGAAAATATACCCAGGGAAAAGAAAATGTTAGTCTCATCTGAAGGAAGAATAAAACTATTTATCAAATGATTACAATTAAAATATATATCTTTGACCAGTTTTACTCTCCATTCAGTGACAGCAGCTCTGTTAAAATGTATCTAATTAACACCCAGCAGATAGCAATTATCTTGTATAATTATGATGAGCTTGTTTGTTCTTTAATTGACAGCTTAAGCAATGTTTTATGATGTTTATTTGACCTTGACGCTAATCTGCACCCTGCTACTGTGAGCTGCCAAATGCATGGCTGTTTGGATTTCCATCTCCACCGCTTGCACTCACCACTTGTTATCATCATTGTCATTCTGCAGTGTGATGTGTCCTGCACCATCCCTCCGTGACTGCCACAGTGTCACTCTGATCCCTGGCAATTGCTGTGAGGTTGGAACCAATTGTTACCCCTCTGCTGCCTGTCCATCTACGTCTGTGCGTAAGTTGTGTTAAATAGCTGACTCGGTAGGATCCACAAAACAAAGCACATCATATTACTCAGACCAGACAGGATGTGCACTGTTAGAAGCTAAATCATTGACTGTATCTGACAGTTTTACATGCAGTTGATACAGATTTTAGAACAGTCCCGCAATCTGCTTTCTATTAAAAGGTACTGGATAGTTCAATAACCAAATGTCTGTGCTGATAGAACAGATGTGTTTCGTTTTGATGCATCCTGAATACTTTGAGAAGATTTTCATTTTCCCACAAAGGCAGAACAAAAATTCTTTGCTGCCCTGTACATAGTGAAGTCTTGCGTGTTGGTACCTGGCTGCCATAATAATTCTTACAGTAATACTGTATGATGTTCTGCCTTCAGCTGATCTTGATTATTAAGGGATGCCTGGGATAAAATTTCAAATTAATTTGCAGAATAGATTTTTCCCTTTGCTGGAGAGATGCAGATCTGATTGGATGGGCATTGTGGGGAAAAAAGAGTGGAAAGACAAACACTTGCTTCAGATATTCAGGGGTGACCAAGGAGGTCATTGGTTTCAAGCCCACTCTGACCAGAACAGTTTTCATTGACATATGGGGTTAAGCATGACTATTTCCTACCCTCCTTTTCTATGTGTGTCACTGGGGGTAAAACACGGACTCCTTGCCGTGTATATTCACCTGCATTGCATCTTCAAGTTTCTTCTAATTAAAGGATACTTCTGCAATTCTGTTTGTACTACAAATCAGTGGGGTAAGAAATCCTTGCAAAGGCTGAACTTGTGTGGATATTCAAACTGGATTTATAGTGGTGGTGTGTTTTTTAATGTTTGCAAACAGAGGATCTTTAAACAGCTGACTGGCAGATCACTCTTCCTGGCACAGTGGCTCATAATGTCAATCTTTGTCCCAATTCCTTCATTTGAAATGTAGCTGTGTTACTTAGAGCAGTTGTTTTCCACCTGGAAAGGAGGAAGGAGCTACTCCTTCCTGAATTATTCTAAGTCTTCTTCCAGTAGCCACCAGCTTGGAAAGCAAGGTCTACAGATTCTCAGTTCTAATTTTTAACCCTGTTTTTCATCATGAGTGTTCTGACTGTTCACAAGCTCCTGTAATGTTGGTTATCCTGTAGCAAATAATAATGAGGTGCCGTCTTAGCCAACTCAACTCCTGTATGCTCAAATAATGTGAGAGTTAAAATGTAATCAGGGAATAGCTAGTGAACAAAGCTGGAGTTCCCCGATGTTGTCTCACTACCCTGTCCTTGAAGATATGGAACGAAGGGGTATCTGAAATGTGGAAATCGATGCAATCCTGCTTTGCACACGGTGTACTCCGTGAGCCAGATTTATGTTGGGGGTTACTTATCTGAAACCAATTTTAAATTAATTTAGTGAGGAACAAATAGGATACATTCCCAAAGCAAGGTTTTGTCTGATATTTCTGGATTTCGGGGATTCCATTAGAAAGGGCAATAGCCTGGGAACAGCTTTTCTTATCACATCATCTTGTCCTTTTCACTTCAAGGCAGTATTAAAAAGTGCAGTGGTGCATAAGACTTAGTAATTACTATTATTATTTGTTAAGCATTGTCTTATAAAGCACCGAGAACATTGGGTTTCTGTCCTACATGGATCATTAATTTGGGTATGTAAGAATTTTCAAACAGTAAGTGTCCTTGATGATTACAGAGAGATTATAACAAAGTGCTGCATTTTTATTTGGGTTTTTTTTTGTTGTGGGTTTTTTGGTTTGTTTTTCCTAAATGAAGGAACTGAGCTTCACAATGAATTTAGTTAACTGTAGTAGACTCCTGGCTTTAGGATGAGATAAAGTATGTCAAACCACTAAACTAGATCCTCTCTCAACATAAATTGCTTGTTTGGAAGGAGATGTAGAAAATCTTCTACATGGGCTATCAGGATTTTATATACACAAGAACTGTATACAAACTTCCAGTTTAGGATGGCAGTATTAGCAAAACAAATTCAGGTGCTTGACTTCTAGGATATTGTGCTAGATCTTCTTCCTTTCGGATGATTCCTATCTGCATTCAAAAGACAAGCTAATGGATAGCTGGATTCTTAGCTTCATTAATTAACATATACCATTTAAAAACAAATGATAAGGTTTGGGGCTGACAGGAGGTGAGGGTTTCATGGATTATTTTTTTCTCCTTTCTGAGAAGGATTCTGTAGAAGCAAATCAAGGTAAATCAAGGCAGATCTGTGTGTCTATTACTGGTGCATAAAGTAGTAAAGGGAATTAAGTCTGGAGATCTATCCAATAAATTCATAGTAAGAATAATCCTGAAGAGACCTTGTTGTATTATCTGACCTTTAAAGTAAACCAGAATTTACTCAATTGCCACAGGAACAGATTATATGTATTTTGCCTTAGAATTCTTAGTGTAACTACTGATAGAATTAGTAAAGAATAATTTTTCAGAAAAAGTGAACATATGGCTTGTTATTACTGACTTCAAGCCACAATCAGAACATCATCTAAATAACTCCAGAATACCAGCAGTATGTTCTCAAGCATCTAGTACATTAGAGCATGACTCCTCAAATACTTTGAGACTATGTATGTTCCGGTGTCGATCTCACAACAACAGTGTTGTCTATGTTCTGACTCCTAATCCCATTACAATCCCTTATATTGAGGATTTTATAAAGGTGCTGTAAGAATTTTAAGTAGGTTTGAGGTGACACTACAAATGTTTAGCTTTTGGGAACATTTTTCAGAAACTGAAATGCTAATTAGTTCACTCCTAATACCAACAAGTCTTTTTTACACACACCACACACCCCCCCCCCCCCCTTTTTTTTTTTTCTATTTCATGTGGTATTGGCTCTTCTGTCACTTAACTGGTCTGATTCTTTTTCAGTGTAATTTTCCAGTCCTTTACTCATATTCCTTCAAATGCTCATGAGTTGAGTAAATAGATGTAGTGGGATGAGCTGAGAAAACATAAGACTTGCAATGTTTTTCCCAGTCATGGGTACAAATATTGCAGCTTTTCTCCCCAGGTTTTCTGCTGATTCTAGTGACCAGAGGACTCCTGGCCAGCTCTACCTAAAGACATTTTAAAATCTTTCCAGAGACAGGCAGAATAGTGTATATTGGCCTGCTTCTGCCACCAGGTTGTCATGTACCTCTGCAGAAGGAGAGGAGCTGGAACCAAGTGCACTGGGCAAGAGACTTGGAGCCCTGGGAATTGAAATGTCTCTCATCTAATTTGGCTGTCAGCCATTTTATTCCTCTCCCTTTGATTGACATATCTATTTAAATACTTTAAGAACTGGGACTCTTTCTCAGCAGGCGTTTGCACAGTGCATTGCTTGAGGGATCCTGACCTTGTCTGGGGCCTTCTGTGTTTCTGAGAATTAAGTAATAATATAATAGAGTCATATGTTGAAGCAACATATTTTAAAGCTTGTATCTGAAAAATGCAGTTGTTAGGTAGAGTTGCTGTTGCTCCAAGCTGGCATAAGTGAAAAGAGGGCTAACTTCAGCTCCCACATCTTGGCCTGTGTGCTCAGAGGAAAAAAGTAGAAACTGGATGTTTGGGAGCAAGAAAGAAGAGATTGCCTTTATTAAAAGAAGAGCCCAAAAAAAGACAGACAGACACACACACACACACAAAATAAAAACCAAACTCCCAAAGCCCCACTGTGGATCACAGCATCATAGCTCTTTGCTGAACCCCATTCTGCTGAGGTTTCTGGCTCCTTGCTGCATTTTAAAGCTCTCTTGCTGTCTTGCTATTAAAATTATCCTTGGGAGACAGCCTTGTGTCTTTACTTGGCTGCCTTTGCTTTTTTTCCTATTTCTTTTTTTTCTTGATGAGTCATTCTACCAGCCTATACCCTATCATCAGATAGACCAGACAATGAAGTCACTGGGATTGCCTGAGAGCAAAATTGGCCCCATTATCCACAACCACTGTGTCTGCCTTGTCATTGATAATACACCACTCAGGGACTGGCTCTAAGTATGATGGAAAATTACCAGGGACAAGAAAACTCCTACCCAAACAAAAATATTTGTTGAAGTTTTTTGGGGTGTGTGTTAAATTTGGTGAAATGCTTCCAGCTGAAAACAGGAAATCACACACAAATAAAACCAGTGTTATATTTTGTCAAGGTAGGAGGGAAAGTAAATTACCTGATAGCGTCCCTCTACCTGTGTGCACCAGCTTCAGTCTTCTGAAATTAGCAGTGGGAGGAAACTTGTATTAGTCTTCTAGCATAAGGTAGAAGACTTTATATTGGAATGTATGAGAGGAGAGAAGATAAGGATGCTTGACAAAAATCATCGTGCATTAACTTGCCCCAAAGGACACCAAATATGAGACACACCAAATATGAGAAGGAAAACAAAGCAAAGATGAGGGAAGTGACTTCTTCAAAATCATATGGTAGGTCAATAGCTGCCTAAGAATAGTAAGAAGGTTTTCTGATTCCCAGAGAATTGTTCTTTCTGCTGAACCACAGTACCCTTCAAAGCAAGCGTAGACTCAGGGGCCTGATAGCACTGATGGCTTGGGGTCTGCGCAGTTGGAAACACAAATTGAAATAACAAAGTGCGGTCGGTCTTTTGGGATCCATAGTAATTTGATGAGAAGTTCCCTAATAACTGCTAATATTAAATCTTTCACAAGTCTAACTATTTGCATCAATAAAGGACAGAAGAAAAGCTGAACAGGGAAGAAACTAAGTCTTGCAAAACAGTAGTCTCCAGAGACCTCTCTTCCTTACTTTTGGCATTTTTAACAAGAGGAGAATCTTTTTATTGCTTAGCCAGACCATTCCAAGAGATGTGCCTATCAGTGTGCTTTGGAGAGACTAGAGTGGCTGAGTTTCATAATCTGTCAAGACCTGTCATTCTTTTCATTCAAAACTGGTGCACCATCATTAATTAATTTTTGTATCACCCAGTGTACCAAACATAGCTGAGCCCCACGCTTCTCTGTGCTGAATGAACTTGGTATAAATGGATGCTTTCTGTTCCCACTCTATCTCCAGTCTAGGAAGACTTAGCGTGTCTCAAAAGGTAACTAAAGTATGCTAGGAGAAGGGCGAATCAGAGCTCCAATGTGCTGCTGCTTATTATGTCATGTCTGCAGAGACCACAGAGACAGTCTCACTAATGCTGAGCCAGTGTCAGTTCAATTCTTCCTCAGAAGGGAGAACCTTATGTTTGCAAACTGACCCCAGGATTACAGTCCAGAAGGTGACTAGTTTCAGCTGTATGTTAAAATTGTCTTGCACTATTTTTCCAGCCTGATTCTATCTTACCAACCGTCTGGCTCTGCCTTTCTTGCCTCGACTGTTTTGCCATGATTCCTGCTTACACTGCTTGTCACACTGATGGAAGATTAGCTCTCTGTGTGTGGTTTTTTTTCTTTTTTTCTTTTTTTTTCTCTTTCCATTTTTTTTCTCCTCTCATTTTCCCTGTGTAGCATTTAGGATGGAAGCTGAAAATATTGAACAAACTGCTGATGTCCCCAAGATTCAAATGTGTGAAAAAGACTCGTAAATGAGTCTAGCACACTAAGAAACATTCTTAACATCTGTTCAAGCAGGAGCACCAATTCCCTTTCTCAGAAAGCACAATTTGTCCTCCCTGTTATTTAAGACTTCAGATTTCTTTGGATTTGAGTAATATCAAAGTGGAGCTAAGGAAAATAAACTCCCTGGTTATGGATATAGCATTTACAATGGGAGCTGTGGTGTGGATAATACAGAATTACAGAGTTTTAACTGCTGAGTGTCCTCAGTTTCTCCTATATTGTAAGCCTTCTCCTTATGTAGAGGTATGGAAAAGGGCCGTGTAGTTGTCGCCCACAGTTGCAAACCCTGAAGATTATCCCCTAGACCAGTAGGCATGGTTTTAGTGACTGCTCTTACAGATCAAGAAAATAGCAAGCGTGTTCTTCTGCAAACTTACTAGTTACTACAATGAAGCAAAGGTGCCTGAGAACTTGATAAAAATAATAACATATATTTTCATGTATACTCATGAAGCAAAAATCTCTCTAACTCACTTTAGTTCTGTCTGGCAGTAAACACGTCAGGATTCTGCCCCCAAAATGTAGTTGCAAAACTCTCAACACTTCTGTAATTTAGTGAGAGAAAGGCTATAAATAGCCAGACAGACAGACAGAGGCACAGCAGGGAGAACTCAGGGGTCCAAGCTTCCACTCTCTTTCCTTAACCACAGGAAAGGATTGCAGACATAAAAATGACAACTGTAAAGGGAAAAGAAAACCAACCAGTAACGCTGAAAATGAAGAAGAAAAAAATAAGTAAAATAAATGCTACGTTTAATAAAAGTGCTGAATCGTCTCAGCAGTTTAATGGGCTTTAAAGACTGGTGCAGTCTTTAAATGTCTTGTCCTCTGATGGTAATAATGGTGGCTCTTCTGCAATTATTACACCTTTTAAAATCCATACTACTGCTTTTAGTCCTTTTTGATAGAGAAATTATATAAGGCACAAGTCTTATTGCTGATGCAGTACTGAAAGATGAAATACTTCTCCTCTGGAAGGTTAACGTGTTGCAAGTCTCCCCATGATTAGGAACAAAAATATACCAGCAGGTGTGATACAAGCAGAACAGAGAGAGTTCTGTGAAATTCAAGCTTAAAACTGGCAATAAAACTAGTAATGGCACTTCAGCTTAGAGGCCTCCTGCAGGAGTGATCTATATTACTAAGAAAAAGTCCCCTGGAATATGCCTGTTGTTTGAAGAATGATGAGCTTCTGCAACTTTGATAGCAGTTTTCCAAATGCACATTGGTCCTAAAAGCGTGCCATGGCTTCTTTCCTGAGACGGGGATTTTGAAAGTAACCTCTAACACCAGCACAAGGACAGCAGTTAAATCTGATTGTATTTGGCAGTGTTTAACCCTTCAGGGAAGCTTGGAGTTTAACAGATTCCAAGTAGAAACCCAGAAAGTTATGGTTTAGGTACATGAACTAGGCCTCCGTGGCTTTGTCTCTTGTATTTATTTTGGACTGGTTAGGCTTAAATTCCGCTCAGAAACAGTTTTGCAGTTGGCCAGGGTTACCTTGAGCTGTACCTCCAGGTGCAAGAATCTGCTGCCTGTTTTAATTCCTGTGATTTGCCTCTCATGCCTTTTCTTTCAAAGGGCAAACTAGTACCTCATTCTCCATCAAGCTATTCTGGTTGTGGGTGCAGCTTGTAACGAACTTAGTATTAGACTACCTAAAATCTGCTTATTTGTGGACATTTGGCACCCTGATTTCTACGTTTCCCTGCCACGATTTTCCATTTAAAGTACCCAATGTTTCCTACCCTGCCAGTGTGAATGTTCAGGGGCCAGTTCACTGGCTTTCTGCGGTGTAGCTGTCTGCTCACTCACAGTATGGTACATGGCTATATGGACTTTACTAAGTATGTAGGAAAACCCTCAAAGTGGTCCCAGGTCAGAATCCAGCAAGTGTCTAGACACTCGTATAAATGTCTGTCCATGAGCAATCTCACTTGACGTTAGCAGCATTTTTGCACTTTTCCAGTCGCTGTTCTTTTCTGGACAAGGTCCTGTGAGGTAGCCTCTTGCAGATACAAACCGATGAGTGTTAACAAACTGTTGCCACATCCACTTGTCACTGAGGTCATGCTTGTGCTCCAGCCACCAGCTGACTCCCTGCTGCTAACAACCACCAGCCTGCTATTGGCATCTTTCCATCCTGAGACATGTACTATTCACACTTTGCCTGAGCTTGGCCTTGCATTGCCCTGGATTTCTCTCCGTGACTCAACTCTGAATGGCAATGTTTTCCTGCCACAGAAAAACAAAGGTGCAAGAAATAAAAATATCTTCCAGAGACCTCTTAAAAAACATTTTCTTCTGTGATCTGAACAAGGAAGGCCTGCATGAAAAAGCTTTGTCAATGTAGTAACATCTGCTCACCTTCTACGGCAAGACACTGTAAATACTGGTAGTGTCTTTGTGAGGAAGAGAGGAGAGCAAGAACAAGCTAGGTGTGATGAATTATGGCTGGCCAAATTATGACTTAAATTATGACTTACTGAACCCAGTAAGTGTGCTCAGATAGTATTTTTGTGGTGGCAGTTTTGTAGTGGGATGGAAGAGAAGCTGTTCTATGACGAAGTGTGTATTGGGTGGTATAGGGCAGAGCTTGTGCTGGGCAAAACAGTGAACTTATCAGTAGTAAGACAGCTCTGATTGCAGCTCTGTGGGCTATTGTACTTAGCAGGAGATAACTTAGCATATTTTCGTTTGATAACTACAGCAAAAGCACCTTCTCACTTCCTCATCCAAAAATCTCCCTTACAGTTGTTTTTCTATCCCAATCATCAGTACATAAGCACTTTATTTTCCAAGCAACTTCTGCTCCATATTCAGACATCTCCTGTGGGGAATAGATTCTTTCCTTCAGATTTATTTATAATAAACCAGTAAAAACATTGAGAAGGTCCACGTCCTGTGGCTCGTTGCTTGGTGAGCACCTTTAGTGCAATGGGAGGCTGAAGCAATGAAAGACTGGTACTCGAAAACCTGTGTGAGAACCTGACCACTTATACCTCACTGCTCTGTAACTTGTGTGAGCTGGGCCTGTGGAAGTTCTGTACATGTCTATCTTTTTTTCAGAAGCTTTGGCCCAGTAAATAAGGATTATCCTGTTTCTATCTACTTTTGATGGCCAATTCAATACATTTTCTTGTCAGCTCTGTTCCATGCAGTTGCAGGCATATGTCGTCAGGCTACTTTTACGCAGAACTGGTTGCAGTGATGCTGAATTCCTTTTGCAGTGCAATGCCACAAGCAAGTGAGAAGAGCTAGAAAATAAACTTAGCATGCATGCTACTCTAAAATGTTTCTGTAGAAAAAATGTTGTGTAATGGGAACTTTGCTTTTGTATTTTTTTCTTGTAATCCAGTACATCTTTTTTGTTTATTTTTTAATTCATGTCTTATTCTTGTGAGTCTGTCATGGCAAGGTGCAAGTGGGAAAAGTCAAGTCTTTTAGGGTAAGACAGCTTTGAAAATAACCTCACTATTTCACAGGAAGGAGAAATCAATAAGGACAGTGGGAAAGAGAAGAATAGGGATATTAATAAACTAAGACTCTGAGTACAGTGGGGTCATGAGCTAAATGTAGCTATACCTGCAGCCTGAAAGATCATTCCAGGCACTGGAGCCAGTACTTAGTGGGAAGCATAGAAGCATGGCCTACTTGGAGCTAGACATGAATATGTGGCTTGCTTGATTCTCTTTTGGGCCAGGGAGAGGTGTTTCCCCATTAGGATACAAAAATAATGACTCAAACTTCCAGCTCATTTAGACTACTAAATTACATTTTACTGGGTAACTAGATTCTGGGAAAGCAGCAAAATACGTTTAAATTGGTCAGAGTATCTCTGATATTGAATATACCTTGATCTGGAAGGATAAAGAATTTTCAGGACTTGTTTTTCAGTATCTGAAATTATTGTGGATGTTACTTTCTTGGGTCCATAAGTAATTACAGAAGGAATTGCCAGCTGTCTGTGCATGAACGCCATCATTTGCCCACAGTGCAATTTAAGATTCAAGATTTAGTCTTAAATTATAATGTTCTTTTGCATTTTCTTTTCATGTATGGATATCCAAATTCTGGTTTATGCAGTGCTCATTGACAAAGTATCTAAGACTAAGAATAAAATGTATTCGAAATCCAGCAGTAAATTCACAGAAACAAGGTAGGAAACATCAATATAAATATCAGCAAATCCAGTGCACTTAAAAGGTGTAAGCTTATTAAAGGAGGTATCTGGGTGGGTGTTTTCCCTTCATACAAATGGCTGTATCATCATTTGAGCTCTGTCAGAAAGTGAGCTAAACTTACACTAGATTAACGATGCCTATGTGAGTTACTAGAAAATATTGGAACAGCTATTAAATAAACTAAGCTTGATGACACAAAAAAGTACCTAATATAGTAGAAAGTCGAGTTCTTTCATGTCTAATTTCTCATTGGGCTGAACCTCCTTCTAATGTCTTAACCTGGCTGGAAAAGAATGTCCCTTACTTGTCCATACTGCCTTGAATATTAGTGCTGCCTTCTACACTGCAGTCCTTGAAACACTGTAAAGAAACACCTTACAGGAAGAGGACCCAGTGTGTTGAAATTACAAGGGGAAGGAAAGGAATAAGCAGAATTGCACAGAAGAGGGACTATTATTAAGAGTGTTTTTCTGGTGTGTGTTGGAACGGAGGGAGTGGGAAGAAGAGTCGCTATGTAGAACTATTGTCTACATCATTTGAGGCTCAGACAGTGATGGACTTGACCACAATACTTCTGCATTTTAATGTATCACTACTGTAAGTTTTTGTAATTTCCTTGGTTTTTCTGTAATAGGACAACCTCATTAGGCATGGTTAGTTTCCAGATTACATTAAACTTGATTGTATGTATAGAAAACACTGAATCCAATTAGGGGCCACAGCAATCAGTTGAGAAATGCACAGATAATTGTACAGTAAAATGCAAATGGCCTGATGGTTTTCGGCTTATGTTGCATTAAACAGCAGTGGAAACAGAAATTCTATGAGGGAAGAAAAGCTGCTCGCTTTCGGAGCTTTCCCATTGCCAATAGGTCCTGTGTGAAGAGGAAGTTTGGGTGTGGGGCTTTCACTAAAATCAATGAGATCTGTACGTGCATATCTTAGAGTTTGGCCCCATGTAATTAACTAGAGTATAAGGGTTTTTTTTTTCTAGTATTTATTGTAGATGCAGAGGAAAAGGAGCTATTCAAAAACATTTACTAGGGGTGTAATGGGAAAATATCTTGTTAATCAAACCCTTGATAGATAAAGGCTTTAATAACTCCACAGGGCCAAATGGCTATGCAAGACCAGACTGAAAAAACCCTTGAACAATGTTGTCTGACCTCAAAATGGACCCTGCTTTGTGTGGCTGCTTGGACTCTATGACTTACTGAGGTGCCTTCCAACGTGAATTACCCTATTCTGTTTAATTACTTTTGCTTCATACAGAAAGTCTAAAGCCATTATGTACATAGAGGTAAGGTGGGACCATTTCTTTTAAATGAATGATGCATTTGATGATCTTACATTTAGAAGATAAGCAATCTCATATTAAAAAAAAAAAAAAAAGTGCAAATAAGAAAAAGGAATGTCTGGTTTTACACAAGATCAGTTCTTACCGCAGCTTCAGACCACTTACCCCTCAGGTAACTTCACACTTGTAACCAGTCTAGAAAGAGTTTTGAAAGACTGTATATAACTTCATAATTTGAGACTAAACTGAATTTGATGAGACAGCTCTATGATGATTCTACTGATTCTACATAAACACTTGCTGGATTAGAGTCTACAGGCTTTGATCCATCATATTTTGCCCTAATACTCTTTACCAGAAATATTCTTAGCTACTTTCTAATTCCCTAGGCTTAATATAGTTCCTATTAGTTACTGTTAGTTACCACTGTCTTTGACATATTTCTGCCTCTTTTTGGTTGCTGTTCTTGTAACTGTCTTGTTATAACAGATGAAGGTGTATTATCATACCAAATAAATGTAGTTTCTGGAATGCATTAAGATGCAGAGAAACTAGCAGGTAGTTCCTGCCCATGACCTGAATTTCATTCCTTGCAGTGCCAGTGACTTACCATGTGACCTTGGATGAATTTCCTCATTAGGAAAATGGGTCTGATTATTTACCCCCAGGGCATAGTACTACAGTGTTACAAATGACAAAAGCCAGGGAAGTACAAATTTCTTTGGAACTCTCCCAAATTCTGTCCATTGACCATATGCTAAAAGACATTATGGTGGAGAGTCTTACCTACGCACTCCACGGGGACAGCAGAGTATTTCGTGTGCTAGTAGAAGAATGCTTAATGGGCCAGATTTGTTACTTGATGGTGGTATGATATATTAGAGGAAATCTGCAGCAGGTTAGGTCTGTGATCCAATGACGGCACTGCGGTTCATGCAGCAAGGTGAAGGATGGTGCTGAAGCTGTAAATACACTCTCTGCTTTCTGCATTACTTAAGCTAGTTCATCATTTAAATCCTGCCTGATAATCAAACAGCAGAAAATATATTAGTATGTTTGCTGTTAGTTGCTGTAAAGATGGGTAAGACTGAGCTTTTGCAGTTAGCAAAGAGCAGCAATCATCTGCCTCTTCTTTCAGGTTTGGCAGTGGAAGATTTGTGTTACTTTGAGTTGCATCTCCTCTTTCTGCTTTTGGAAGGGCTTGTGCGCATCAGAGCTCATCTGGTTTCATTTGTTTGGTTTTAATTGCATTAGCTGCTCTGATAAAAGCAGGTTGCCTCTTCTTACAGACCTCACCTTTTCTCTTTGTCATCTGTAGTACTGAATTAAGAGGCAGAGACAGAAGGTTGATGCGTTGAAAATACTCCACAACAGGATTAATTTTTCTAAGAAAAGGAAGAATCTGATGCTTATGGTATCTAACTTGTGCACCTAAGTGTATGTTACATGTGGACATTACATCAATACCAGCCTAAGTCTCTGCTTCAGAAATGTCAACAGAGAGGTGAAAAACTGATGTGGAAATAGTCCAAAATAGGGCAGGGAAGACAATTTTGGCAATAAGTCCTTTATTTTATGAAATGTTACGGAGTTAATGGAGTATAGGAGGTGTTCAACCCCGTTGAAATATTTTCTCTAAGAAATTAAAAGTATTTAAATCCAGGAATGGCTGCAGTGCCTGATGGGGAATTGTAAGCTCTCAATTTATCCTCCTACAATCCTCTACGGGCCCAGTTCTTTGGCTGGATTGCCACGTGCCTGGAAAACCACATACCTCCACCACAGGCTGCCCTTGCTTTTTCTGCAAGAAAGGTGTGACTGTGAGAGTTATAAGAGAGACAGGGAACTCAGCCTAGAGAGGAGAAAAGAAATATGAAACCTTCAACCGCTGCCCTTTCAGAATCCAAATATTTCCCCTCCCTCCCTCCCTCCCTAAACATCAAAATACTATTTAAAACTGTAACTATTTTGTATTCCCTCAGCTTCTGCCTAGGTCAAGCTCAAGGTACTTTTTAGAGGGGTAAAAAAGAATTAAGAAAAATAAAAGAGAAAGAAAGAGGAAAATTTTGGAATTGTATTCTTTGGAATTGTTTTTTTTGTTTTTTACTGTGTCCAAAACAGGCAGTTTTGGCATTTTGAATTTCACTTGCTGCAAGGTTCATGCTAGAAAGAATGTGCTTCAGCAAATATTCCCTAGTAACTTGTTCACCAACTTGTTTCCATTGTCTAATGCTGGTTCCATTCCAGCACCGGTATTCTCCTGGCTGTTATGTAGTCCAAGATTTATTCAAATTAAATACAAATTCCTTTTAGCAAAGCTATCAGAGCACTTTCCTGAGCAAGCACAAATATCTTATCTGAGCAAAGTCTGTATTCTTGACTTCCACACAAACTTGAGACGTGAGTGGATGTTTGCTGCTATTGAAGGAACCTGACAACCCCTATCCTCCTCAACACATTCTCTTTAATTTTAATTAGTTTCTAATCTTTAGTGTCACCTAATTAAATTTATTTGTGATTCATGTTAGTGTTCTTTTTTTTTTTCTTCCAAAACCAAACTCTTATTCTTTTCTGCTGAGCCATCACAGTGTCTTTTTTAAACAAAAGCTCATTTGCCTTTATTATTTTGATTTGCAAGATGTCGATGAAACTTGAAGCAAATATTTGCTCTGCATTACACATAACAGGAATTTAATTACTTGGTTTATATCTTCTTGATATCTTCTTCTTTAACATCTCCAGAAATAAAATATGATGGCAGCAATGAAACATACCTTCCCAAATGTCTGCATTCATTATTGGTACTGGTAATCAGGGCCTTGATTCAGCAGAGTTCTTTGAATGTTTGCCCTAATTTTAAGCACAAATAGTCATATAAAGTCAACTTATCATTTTTCATATCTGTGGTTTACAGTGTTTTATTTTTGGCACTGCTGCTGATCAAGCCAGGCTGTCCCTAACTATGCACAGTGTGGCTTTCTTGGTGAACATGAGTTTTGTTTAAGTCAGGAGTCACTAAATTATGCAGTGTTTAACCAATTGTTCTTCACAAAGCAAATGCTGCTCCCTTGGAATCGTGCAGCACTGTTTCCTGCTTTCAGTTACAATAGCAATAGCGTTCAGCGGAACAGAGTATGGGAATTTTATTCATTTCAATAGGGGTATTGACTAGTTAGACACACAAGAGGGTAAAATACTTTTGCTTTCATCAATAAGCTAAGCACCTCTCTGGAAAAATGTGCAGTAGTTATGCTGTAAATGTTACCACTGTGCATTGTGTCCCATTGGTATAAATCCATAACCCGTTCAAATCAGTCTGAAAGTACAGATTGTTGAACCAGAAGAGATACTGAATGGCAGCAGGGGTGGGGAAAGATGGGGAAGGATGTCTCTGCTTTAGCCACTTTTAGAATGCAGCGAAGCAATAATGTCAGAACAAGCTGTACTTTTTAGGAGCAATCATTCATTCACTACTGTCAAGATTGCTATAACCTATAGCAAATGCATCTATTCAGTGTTCTTGTATGACCCTAGTGAGGAGAAGGGAACTTCAAACCAAACTGTCAGGTTTGTGCTTTGCGATCTCGACAGCAAACCCACTCACCAAGTTTGATGTGAGTGTAAATATATACTGGGAAATAGAGCCGTCACTGACAGACTTACCAAACCCAGACTCTCATTTTGGAGCAGACCTTCTCCGAGATAAATGGTGTGTGATGCAGCCAACTGAATTAATTTGCACCACAATCATTTTTAAATGTGAGCTTTAACTGCCAGCGAGCCCATGCGTCTGCATTTGTTTTACTTGGTATGATGAAAGGAAATGACCCAGATGTAGGTGATTTTTTTTTCACACACATGAACAATATGTGCATATCCTTCCCCTCTAAGATTCAAGAAGGCTTTTATCATAGCTAGTGCCAGCGGGTGGTATTTTGTTCTGAACAGCAGAGCAACAATTGAACCACTGTGTTGCTGCTCCTCCAGGTACCGAAAGAGAGGTGGGTCTACAGTTGCTGGCTGCATCAACAGCTTTGGATGAAAGTGGGGCAGGCTGGTAGACACTCTTTCTTACACATGTGATTCTCAAAAGGGTACCAGGGAGTCCTGGGAAAATACCTCCTCTGCACACATCAGAAACTTTTTCCTGCCTCAAGAAAGGAAAAGAGAGGAGGGTCACCAAGCAAGTCTGTCGATCCTGTCCGCACGTAATTGGCAGGATCAAGGTGAATCACTAACCATTTAATGTCTTTAAATAAACAAACCTCTGACAGAGGACATACAAGACGATACCTTCAGAAGAAGTGGTGTTGCTGAAAAGCACCAGATTTTTGTTCCTACCAATGCATTAAGGCAGACAGATCTCCAACATCTTATGTTCATGTCCAAGGGAATGAGAGTAAATATTTGTGTGTAACAGTTCTGTGGCTGACTAAAAAAAAAAAAATTCAAGAAGGAGGAATCAGGTTGAATCAAATGAGTGAGGAGGCAATGGTCTTTCAGGGAAAACAAACCTGAATGATTCTCTCAAGGATGCCATGAAATTCATTCAGTCCACATTATGGTGGACAGGGGCTCATGGTGACCATTACAGAAGCTGCAGGTGGAGGTGTGGTGGCTTCCAGAAAACAGTCAAGAGTGGCAGAGTATAGCCAGGCCTTCCCCAGGGCTCTAGCACCTTGTTCAGGGTATTTAACCAAATGACCAGCTGAGATGCAATCTGCTGCTGTGATTCGGGATGGGCGCAAGTGACTCAGCTTGCATTTCTTTGTTATAAAAAGAACAAAAGTTACACCCGTGGCTCCTGGAGCTGTGATACATATGGTGTAAGGGAAACTTGAATTAATCCCTGCCAAACAGGCTTGTGTATCCCATCAGGACATAGCTGTGGTTCTGCTGCTAGACAAGATAGGGTAGAGACTGCAAACGTCGTACCTGCAGATCCCCCCCTGCGGTCTGCGTGCTGGGCACCGAGCACGGTGTGCTGTGTTTCCCCAGTGCACAGCCCTGCTGGTAGCTCCTTAACACTCAGCGTTATGTGCCAAAGGGCCCCGAATGACACAGAGCTGCTGGAAGAGCTGCGGCTCCTGACTGACATTCCTCCATTCATCTTAAGAGCCAGTGCAGTGGAGGAAGCACTTGTACATCCTTATAGTGTTCTGTACTTGGACATCATTGCCTTCTAGATTTAATTTTCAATGATAAAATGCAATTTGTATAATGTGTGGAAAGGTCTGATACCACTGGAAGGAAACTACAGCGAGGAGCATGATCATGTTCCATTTCAGGCTAATTGAGTAAGAGAAATGCAACAAGATAAAAAGAGAGGAAGGAGAAATGTTCTGCGATTCACGGGGGGAACCTAATAAAAGGGAAAGGATGGTGTTCCCGGTGCCAACCTGCGCTCTGCCTCTTCAGACAAACTCCTGTTTGCGCGGATGCAGCTAAGCCTGGCTTTTCCAACAACAGAGCCTCTCCTGTTCCCCCCTTCCCCTCCCCGCTCCTGAGGGTTGCGTCTAAGACAAAAGAGCAAATGCCATTGTCTAGAGCAATCCCCCATTTACTTCCAAGTCAGGCTTGGAGCATGCGGAACTTTTCTGAGCTCCCTCTCCCTGGCCTGCGGCTGACCTGACCCTGCCCGGCACAGGTCAGCACCGTTCAGCGCAGAACAATGCCGCTTACGTGCCAGCTTCGTCAGAGGCCCCTTCAGCGCCCGGAACGCCAGTCACACCCGATTTTGCTGAATAATGCTGGATAGTTTTGTGAAATGTGCCTGTGTTTTGCTACGCCATCCGCTGAAGAGCCACGAGCTCAGCTTGCCTAGCAACTGTGAGAACAGGGAGGCCAAAATCTGCATTGCTTGGGGCACTGAGCCCCATCCCTACGAGGGTTAAATAATCCATGACTGAGAGAGAGCTGGAGGGCTGATAAATATGCAAATGTAGGGCTTTTAAACGCCTCTTGGGCTACAGTGAGAGAGGTGGGTGTGCGACAAATACAGGCCTGAGCTCCAAAGTGAAGAAATAAAGTGTGATTGATACCATTTTAAATCCAGGGGCTAAAATAGCCGACTTGGAAATGTCAATACCTCTTTAAATGTGGGTGGCATGTAAATTGCAACCACATATGCAAAGAGCGACAAAGATTTAAAGAGTGCTAGGGCGAAATGAGTTTACAGGCTTGCGTAAGGGACTGAGCAACACCGAGGAAGGAATTATTTTAACCACCAGGATGGTAACAGTCCTTAGATCCTGACTCCAGGGTGCAATTTTTTTTTTTTTTTTTCTAAACCCATCTATTTTTAAAAAAATAATTTTAAAATAAGTTTGACATTTTGTGCAAGGAACCGTTGAGAAATTCCTTATATAACATTCCCTCAGCGAAATATTAAAAGCTTAGCTGGTTGGAATTTGAGTGCAACTGTTTGTTCCACTTACTGGAGTCTCTCCTCTGCCCCTCCCCCTGCTTCTTTTCCATATTGAAAACTAAAATATGGATACAGCAAACTGTTACAAATCTAAATTCTGCAGCCATAAATACGGTAGCAGATAATCTTTTACACCCTCTCTTCCCTTCCTCCTCTCTAAAATGTATTTGAAACACAATTACTGTGTTTAATGATTCAATTTGGGAAGACTTTGTCACTAGGACAATGAAAGCGGCTCAAGTGTGATAAAGCAAACATACCAATAAACCTTGTTTTTATTGATTTGTAGGAAGCTCAATTGTCTGGGAGAAACAGAGAGGGCTGACATCACCCCCTAGTCCCACTGGAATGCAGTGATAAGTGTCAGCCTATTTTTCTTACAGGCAATTTCTCTGGCTATGTGATGTCTGGCTGCAAATTTAAAGTAAATGACATTCCACAATCTGGTAGGGATGGAAGGTGAAGTCTGCATTATTTGTTTTAGCATTTAAAATCATTTTGTGTCTGAGAATTTCTCCAGTGTCTAGACAAGATGTATTACTTGCCTGATGAAAATATTAAAATTTTCTGTTGACTGTACAGTCAACACAGCTACTTTCACAGTAAACATACAGATTCAATTTAAGATTTTTAGACTCCTTTTTACAGCATGTTGTATTATTATTACCGCTGGGGGACCCAGATTAAATCTAATTCAGGTAGTCAAACACAGTGCTGCTCAGTGCAGGCCAGGTTGTCACAGCATTGTTTTTAAAAGCCTCTTAAGCACGTTCATTTAAATCTTATGCATTTTGTTCTCTTTCGGCACAAACGCAGCAGCAGATCTGGTGGGGGAACTGCTGAGGCAGCTGGGCATACAAAACGCAGTATGATCACAAGAGCAGAATGACCAGTGGCTGCTATTGCCTGCTGCTTTGTTCTGCATGTTCTTTTACTTTTCATAGTCGATTTGAAAATGCTAGGCAGGCAATTTCAGAAACGCAAATACCTGCCACTGCATAGAAAGGTCTTGGGTAAAGGAATCTTGGCTTCGGTTTCTGATTCTTCAGGTAGCTCTGTTCTGGCCCAAGCAATTGCCTCAGTAGCAGCTTGTGTTGCATTTTTCATTCTTGGGTTTGACCGTGCATGAATAGTGTCCGTGCATGACTAAGGTCTGACGTAGGCAAGCAAGCCAGGCCTTCTCTGTTCCTGGCTGAAAGTCAAGGCCTGCATCACCTCATTTCTTAGGCTGTTTTTGCTATTGCACATGAAAATCCCATAGGGGCTGAGTGTTTCGACTCTAGGACGTCTGCAGTGAGGTGCTTTTTGGTTTCTGATTTCACCAAGAAGGTCTGTAAAAGAGCCAAGACTAGAACCTGGCGGCAACCCACACTGCTCCCCACTGAAGCTGGGAAAAACATTCTTGTACCTGAGATCTGGCCATGTCCTCTAACTTCTGTGCTGTGCTGATGCCAACACTGCAGGGACAAACTCAGTATTTACAGAATCAGGATAAACTTCCTATATTTGTCAATTCCTAACCTGGGCAATTCCTTTACCTGTCTTCATTCAGCTATACCTGCTCAACCTTATATCTGAAGGCTTAAGAGTGGCCCTCACATGCCCACACTCTGCTAACTCTGCCAAGTCATCTGCACTGAACTCACAGTGAACCTGGCAAGCTGAGAATCCTCAGCGAGTCCATTAGCGCGCCTCTGCTATGGCTGCCTTCAGGTCCATTTCCTCTCTGCTCTAAATTTTCTGGAACAACATCCTTTAATACTCATCTGTCCGCATCAATCTGTAATGTCTCTGGAATCACTAGGACCTGATTCCATGGCACTTGCATATGGAGTTCTCCCTCAGCCACTCAAAGCAGGAACAAACCTAGAGAAGCTATTCTTAAACTAGGTGACTGTTTTAACATAAGCAATCTCGTGCCCATATACCAGCTGCATTTCTCTGAGGAAAGCTGTTTCTGAAAAAAATATTGTTTAAAATATTTGAACCAATGAAGACCAATGGGTAAAGCAATCATTAGAAATAGTCTTGATTTTGTATACAAAGAGCATCGAGAAGGTTCTGTTCTAGTCCCTCTTGCAACAATTTGTAATTTATTGTTTTTCCAAGCTCACTTGATCTGTGATCTCTGTATTATCATGAATGAGGAACCTCTGCACTTTTAGGAAAGCTGACTTTTGTACCTACACTAATATTGAAATTGATCACTAAATACTATGATTCTTTCATGAAAATTAATAAGTCTCTTTAATTATGCTGCCTTTACTCAAATGCAAGATTATCTTAAATCATAAATTGCCTGAAGTGTTTTAAGGAAAAACGTTTGCGACTACTTGTTTTCTCATTTAATCTATTCAGCATATGCTGCCTAAAGTGTAGTTTGCACTGAGATAAGACCATGCATGTGAAGTTAACCCACTTCAGCTGATGTATGAGCAAGTGACATTACAGAAATACTTTTGTCCTAGTGGAAGGATCTAAGATATACTGTGGATTTTAAGTTTCTAGTGAATGGAAAACATCTTACTGAATTTCAGTAAATATAGTCATTCTGTTATATATGTAGCATTTTGTCTAGCAATCTCAAGGCATATATGTTATATCCATCAACACGGATAGACAATATTATTCTTCTGGGGGGGGTGTTTCAATAAGATAGAGATTTGGTAACTTGAAAATATACTGTATGTTTGGTATCTTTAAGTACATCAACAGAAGCTTGATGGTATGTTTTTGCCATTCAAGATCATTGAAAGAAAAGCTTATCTGGGTTTAGAAAAAAAAAATAAATCCATAATTATTTCTTTATCATAAAAATACACTCTTCCTGAAGGCAGAAAACAACTCTTTCTGATAGCAGCATATGCCACAAGGATGCTCGATAGGAGCAAAATAAAGCAGGCCATGGGCACTGAATACAGAATCTGTATTTGTCCTCCAGAATCTGGATTTGTTTGACCTGTTTGGTTTTGTTAACAGGTATCAAGCTCTCTATAGCCCCAAAATGTCTTTCACTTTCTGCAGCAAACAAAATGACTTTGTCGTGTTCAAACCATCAAGCTGGTAGTGGAATTAAAGGTAATACACTGTAACAAAAAGATGCACAGTTAAGTCACTAGGGAATGTGTAGCTGACTTGTTGACTGAGAAAGTAATAGAATTTTGCTAGCCTTTAACAAGTCCCCCTCTTCAGTTCTTTAATGCTCACATTTTTACTGCAGTGAACAGATCTACGTCTTTCTTCATGCTTCTTAGTAATTCCCCCTGTTCCTTATTAAGAGTTTTATGTTTCCAGCATTTCCAAATGTTGTTCTCAAAAATCATGAGCCAGGCCTTGGGGAAAAAGAGATCATGAAATTGGCTTAAACCAATGTACTTTGGATTTCTTTTATTTGCCTTCTCTCTTCGGAGCTGTAAGGGCACTGGCACTTTGTCTTTTCAGGCTTCTTTCCACAATGATGAGAGTTAGAAATACAGTTTTTAAAAATGAAAGACAAGATTGCCTTGCAATGCACAAACCTAGCAGCTGGGACTTTAAAAAAGCGAAACTATGAAATATCGTGAGAATTGCAATTGAAGGTGGAGGGCTGTTAAGTTGGAGAGTGCTCAAAGGCTGAAGAAACTCGTTAAAATAAGTAAGTTACACTGTCTTAAAAGACCTAAGAATCAAGAGCAACGACGCTAGAAAAATATCTTTCTGTCTGTATCCAGGTTTCAGCCTTTGTTAGAATACATGGATGGATGGATGGATGGATGGATGGATGGATGGATGGATGGATGGATGCCAGCAGCACAGCCCAGCACATGGGAAAATAGGCAGGCAAAAATGACTAGACTCCCTTGCCTTGCCTGTTGCCATTCCTGCACTGCAGGATGCCCTCAGTGAGACTGCCCAGCCAACCTGCTGTGGGAATCAAAGCTCAGGCAGCAGAACGACCTCACTAGACCTTCAGATTTGTGAACCTGAGCAGAAGTTTTGAATTACTTTAGGTATTAATGCTGTTTCCACATTTAAGTATGTCAAACTATGGCTTTCTGGTGAGAAAAGCTTTTGTATTTTGGGATATCATCTTTTCTGTTGACTGTCCCAAGACAGTCCATGCTATTCCATCTGTGTCTATCTGACCTTTTCCCATGACTTAAATGCTACAACCTCTTCATCTTAGGAGCAGAAACTTTTCCCTCATATATAACCTGTTAAAGTAATAGCCCAGTCTTTCCTGTCCTTCCCATCAGAGGACAGATTATTACTTTTCCCTTTGCAGCAGCCATTTACATATTTGAAGGAATATTGTATCATCCTTCAGGCTTCTACTCTTTGAACTGAGCACTCAGATCAAAGGTATTGTATTGTACTGCAGTTTAAAACCAGCTTACCCAGAGGCGTGTATTTCCTACTGGAGATTTTCACTGCTTGCAGGGCATGTCCATTGCCTTTGCTAGAATTAAGACCCTGCTAACTTGGATCCCTCATGGAATGAACAGAGAAGATGCCTGGCCAGTACCCCTCTCTCTGGCACTGCTGTTCCTGCCTCACTGCTTTCTGCATTCTTATTTTCAACTGCATGAGGTTTTGTTTTTCATTTTACATTTATTGTATTTGAACAGACAAAATACCTTTGAAACGATAACACTGACAAAATGCCACCTTTAAAAAGAGTGAAGGCAATTGGGAATGTGTGTGGACACAGTCTTGAATTCAGGCACATTTCCCTACAAAGGTGCCTTTACCAAAAGTATGCGGAAGGGTTAGTAGCATGTGCTCCCTAGAAAGGTGCTTCTTCACACTACTAGAAATGGGGACTCCTCTGGAGAAGTAGCTTGTGTCGTTACAGAAAAGGAGCAGAATCAATGTTATTCATTCCTTTTTGGAGAAATTGGGAGCTAATCCTTATTTCTTCACACAGTTGTGGGAACAAAATGCCTGAGAGTGTAACTAGTGACTAATTAGAAGACATGACCATCATGGGACTTAAGCCGTTCGAAATGTGACAGGTAGGAAATGGCTTGGCGGTACCTGATAGCTTTTCCTGCTGAGTGCTGTAGGCAGCCCTGGGATGGACTGAGGTTAACAAGGTTGTTGTTCTTGACAGCTGTCATTTCGGTGAAAGTTTTGTTGATATTACCTTTGGAAAGACACTCAAACTGCCCTTTGGCACGTAGCAAGGCCTTCAGTTACAGAGTACTCAAAAGCTCATCCAACCTTTGCAGCTTGTGTCCCCTCTAAATTACTTTTTATTGTAAACTCATAGTCAACATTTAATGAGGAAATTAATTACCAGAGACATGATAGAGAACTCCACTTAGGGAGGTTTTTTTTTTAGTTTTTGCTGCAAACTAACATGACACATCTGGAGAAGAAGCTCTGTGGTTCTGCAGTTCCTCTAACAGAGTGCTGCACACAGAGAGAGGAAATTCAAATAATTTAAACATTGGACCTTGCTGCAGGATGCTTGAGGACTTTGTATTTCTGCAAAACTAGAAGAACAAATTCATAGGATACTGCCAAATGCTTTGCAGCAGTTTTTCAGCTTTGCAATCTTCCCCTTGGTCTTACACAGTCTGGCTAGGATCCATCTCACCTACTCAGAGATGTCCACAGTGTAGGCGTCCCTGTGTGAAGCAGCCTTTTCAACTCCTTTTGTACTCAGTGAAGAGAAATCGACACTTCAGAGGTGATACCTTCACTTGCAGCTGGCTACTAAAAGAGGCTGGATGAATCAGACTCTGCAAGTGTGATTGTCCATTGACTATAAAGGAAGTCCAGGCAGCAAGTTCAGATGGAGATACCTGAAATTAGGCAGTATTTAACCCTCCTTAGGTGCCTACTCAGGCCAGACCTTCTTCTTTCAGCATTCATCATTCAAGTGGCTGTTATACATGGGTGCAATGTCTCAGACATTGTATTCTGGCACTCTTAGTTTTGATACCTTCAATGCAGCCTGGTATGAAAGTCAGGATTATTTTCCCTCTTGGGATTTCTAAGTGCGAGAGTACTCCTAGAGGGAAGAGCAGCAGTGTTGTCTTGCAGGGCACTCTGCCTTGGCTGACTTCTCTTTTATGTACTGGTGCTGAAAACACATTCTGTCCAAATCTCTTCCTGGCTCCTACAGAGCAGCTTTGGTGTATTGTAGGAACAAGAACTTTGTCCCCACCATCTTCTCTGAAGAAACAAAGCCTCTCGTGTGTAGTAATACTTAGAAAAGTGAAGCACATTTACAACCTGCAGACAGCTTCTAGAAGCTTGGTATTAATAGGACTGTGTTTTGTAATATAATTAGAATATTTTAAAATTATCTTCTTTCTATTTACCGCATGTCTTAAAACTGGTGATCATTAATTATTTTTTGCCTAATGTAATTGATTGCATAATGTTTGAACCTACAGAGACTCTCATTTATGATTAATGTGTGTGTTAGGAACAATCTAGAATCTCAGGGCTGCCTCTTCCCATTTGCTGGCTCCAAGGCAGACTGACAAAGGCAGCTTTCATGCCAAAGTTCTGCTGAGAATCTGCACCTCCCATTCCCAGTAAACCTGGAGTGGCCCTTGGCTTCCATGCTGGAACACACCCTGTGAGTCAAGTCAACGAGTGGAAAACAGCCTCTCAGGTTCCTTCTTTCCCAGCGTACAAGTCTCGTATCAGGTCATAGAAAGGGTGGGAAGGTGAAAGGGAAAGGTCAACAGGCCTAAAAGCCCCAGAGAGAGATCCATTGCTAGGAGCCCGTGCCAGCGTGGTGGCACTGGCAGCCCCGCTCAGGAAGCACCATCGGGCAGCCTCTCCACTGCCCTTCCAGTGCCCGTGCGGGGAGGTCTCGGGCTGGCTGGTTGTGTCTGCATCACAGACAGCCCTTGGCGTGGGGCTGGGAAGGAGGGAGGTGTATTTGTGACTCCCAGCTGCAGTCAGAGCCAGTCCTGTGACTTGCCCTCTCCACTGAGTTAGACCGAACGTGCCCAGGGTCCTCGCTTCAGGGCTGTGATCTTCCCGTGAGGTAACTGTTTTCATTCCTTCAGCCACTGTGCATTTTTTCTCATTTCCAGCTGTCTGCAGGTTCCTGAGAGGCTGAGTGAGACCTTATGGAAGGCTTGCAAACTGCAATTATTTTGCTTCTAGCTCTTTAAATCTATGGTAGACTATCAGGCAAAGGCCAAACTGGATAGTTTGAGAAGTTACTTGTCCCTCAGTGAATGCTGTGGGTAATTAGTACATGAAAGACAGTCTGAATTTCACTGACATGCTTTTCAGGTTCCCAAAACATCTGCCTTGAACAAAAATCACAGATGTCACTTGACCTTTCTGGAAAATCAGAAATAGAAATGCACATGCAGTCCATCCCTAGGAAACAGTGCATTTATAAAGCTGCAATGTAGATGGATGTGTATAGCTAAGGCATCAGTCTTCCTATAGGACTAATTGGCTTGATGCCAGTTCGTGAAGAATGAAGCTGTTCCAACATGTAATCAAGTAACTCCTGAGGGCCCCAACTGCTGCCTTAATATAGCCATACCTGCCACAGCGACGAGATGGCTTTCATTCTCAGCCAAGCAGAACAATCTCCTTTTGGAGAACAGCAGCTTTGGAGTATAAATGTATTTGGAGCTTTCTCCAGCCTTGGGGGAAGGGAATCCTCACACTATGAACAAATGGAGATTCTTATATCAATTGTTTGTGCCTTAATTATTGCAAAGGATAATTAACTAATCCCACAGGGACTTGGAATGGGTTGTAAAGCATGCAAGACTTCATCTTTCACTCTGTGCTAGCAAGCTCAAGATTTGTGATGAAGAGAAAAGGCATTGTTCTCTGATCTCTGAGGGGATTTAACCTAGATTTCGTTAAGCCTATGATAACTGGGTGACACAGAGCACACCAGCCACTTCTAGAGCCTGTGCATGTCTGTATTTCCTTGCAGGCATCTGTCATATGCCTAGATCAAAATTGAAAGACACTGGTGCATAATCAAGGTTAGTTGACCCCAACCCATAGTAGCCCTGGGCAACGCTGCTCTGCAAATTATGCACAAAGACCATCATCTGTACCTTGGTCCTTGGCCTTGGCTTCAACCTTCTATTAATAGTTTTTATAATTGTTATTATTATATTAAGTCCTAAGGTTACAAAGACTATGGGTGGGTTTAGCTGGTAGAGTTTTTCAGAGGTCCTGTGGCTGCCCTCTTCAAAAAGCAATCTGTTAACTTCTAGCTTCTGACTTCCCACCTTTTGCTATTAGGACCGAAGATTTCTCCCACATGCACAAGCAGCAAAAGAACAGGGTCTCAAGGAGTTACCCAGTCCAACCCTCTGCCCTGTGGCAAGATCAGCTTTACTTACATCACTTATGATAGATCTGTGTCCAACCTTTCTTAAGTATTTCCCAACCCGAAAACTCAACAGCCACTCCAGAGAATTTATCCAGTGTTCTCCTGCTCTTAAGCTAGAAAGTTTCTCCTTCTTTAAGATGTCTTATCCTCTTGACAGTGTATTTTTCCCCCATGTTTTCTGCAGCCTTTTGTAAAATCTAATTATTGTCTTTTCCTCTTAAATGGAATTCCTTCAGTTCTGTCAATCTTCTATTTGAGATCTAGTGATCCTGACCTCAAGGATACTATTGTGATTGCTTTCTTCTGGCATCTCCCTGACTGCTCCAAGTTTTAAATTGTTCTAAAGCATGGAGGAGTACTTGAGTGAAAGCCTTCCTTGATTCCTTTGTATGCTGTGGTGGATTCACTGCTTAACTGTCCACTCTGGTAAGAGTTGCCTTCTCTGCCACCCTATATTGTTGGTGCTATCATCACTACAGCTATGTCCCACTATTTCTGATTCCGGATATTGCTATTAGAGTTGTAGCAATACCTTCCACTTTACTGGAAAACATTTTGGTTTTCTAATCGTCATGTACAGATCTCTACTATCCTTGTGTCTTCCATAAATTTTCCTGTTTCACACTCCAAGACATAGCGGAAATACTGAATGCAGCTAGCCCTAGAACAGGCCTTCAGGGTATGCACTCAATATATTTTTCCAACTCGACAATGAGTTTTTGTTAAATACTCTGTTGTATAGTTTTTCAGCCTCTTGCATCCACTGCTGAGTTGCTTCAACACCAAATTTCTTAGTTTGCCTATAAGAATGTCTTGTGAGTCAGAGTCAAAAGACTTGCTTAAAACAAGCCATGACAACTGTTGTTTCTCCTCTATCCCTGAGCCTGTTATCCTGTCATGGAAAGAATTGAGCTTGGTTTGATATCATCTGTTCCCAGTAACTGCATGTTACTGCTTACTCATTTTCTCGTTATCTTCTGTGGGTTTACAAATGGTTTCATTCTTTTATTTCAGTATCCTTCCAGAAGCTGAAATTTATTTGCCAGACAGTAATTTCCCTGCTCTTCATCTCCTGCTTTCCGGTGGGTGCTTTGCTGGCCTTCTGCCAGAACCCTGGCCCTTCACTGTCCCTTAGGAGTTCTCAAAACCTACTGCTAACAGCTCTGAGATTGCTCTAGCTCCTTCCCAAAGTACCTGAGGGTAAATGGTATCAAAGCCATCAGAGTGGAAAATGCTGTAAAAAAAGCACTTCCTAGCCAAAACTTGTCCTCTGTTGTCACTTGTGATAGCTGTGTTGGCTCTAGGGCTAGCTGCCTGGCTGCACTGAGCAAAGCAGGCTGCCGTGCCAGTCCTTGCCCTGTGTGTGCCTGCAACACAGAGTTTTATTATTTCCTTAAAGATTATGCCTACAAACACCAGGATGCCCTTATTTAAATAGAGACTGCGAACACATGAAGAGACAATAGCTGCTCTAAAGGATGTATCTCTGTATAGAGAAGAGGAAGAGGAAAAATAATATAATATACATGCAGGAGTGGGAAACTGGGAGAAGTCGACAAGCTGGATACAGTCCTTGGGTTACCTGATTCTATTTTAATTTTCATAAGAGGGGAACTCTTACTTCCTATAGTTACTCAGATGAGTTTAATTCCTGACTGCTGCTTTTGACAGAAAGAATTAAGAAAAGTTTGTCAGCTGAAACAAAGCTCCTACGTACAAGTCTGTGTCAAAGATGCCCAACATGTTTAAGATGAATTTCAAAGTCACACATGGGTATTATCCATGAAACCATCCAGCATGTCTGTGTGTGAGTTTGTGATTTCACTAATAGACACAAAATCTGAGCATAATGAAACACTTTGTGAACAAAGTTTTGCTACTTCTTTGGGGGGAGAGGAAGGGAAGGAGGGTGGGGGGAATTGTTGTCAAATAAGTCTATTCTAGCTTGGAAATATCTATTTTTACCAACATGGCTACTCCTAAGAACAAATTTACAGTACAGATTCACCCAAGTCTGCCTAAGTCCAGTGGACAGTCTCATTAACTCCACTGCATGCTGGGATGAACCCCCGAAGGCTCAGGCTGCAATCTGAAGTGAGGTTAAAGCCCTGATCTGTGAGCTTGCCCACATTTGCCCATTCCTCTGAGGGCAGCTGCAGTAGTGTAATGCTGCATGTCAGAATGTACTCCCAAACTGCCTTGAAGTTTAGTAAAAATCCATTAAGCACTAAGTTCCTTCCTTTCTTAAAAGTGAAATCAGTTTAGCCTAGATACGTCCTGCAAAGTGAATGCTCTTAATGTGTGCATGGGCACCAGTGCTCGGTGTGAGAGAAGTAGCTCCATCTTTCTGTTGCTCTGGCTTGTAGGCTGTGCAGAATCGTAAGGGAAAATATGTGCTCTGAACCTGGGCCAAAGCTGACTTAAAAACTCTGTGTTGCTCTGAAACAAAACAGTAGACAATTGGGACGTTAGTCATAAGGAGAAGGCACTGCTCATTTCAGTGAACCACAAGAAGGACAGAGCCAAACTATGCACATGACAGAAACTTCTCCCCAGTTTCTGTCTCTGGTTTTTAGAGGATTAGGGCGTTCGAAAAATAAAAGAATGGCAAGCAAGTCTGAGATTTGGGAAAAGAAGTATTTTTAGTGTAGGAGACAGCAAGATGCCTTACTGCTTCACCAAGCCATTCCCTTGTCTTCAGTACCCATACTTCCCACAGAAGTACCATACTCTGGAGCCTTCCTCAGGTAGGTGGTTTCAGGATGGCCAGAAAAATCCTTATGGTCAGGCCGTTTGGAGGATCTGCAGAGCTGTGTGTGTAAAGGCAAAACCTCACCTCGGCTTGAGATGCAGAGGAAAGCCAGATGACAAAACCACTGGAAAAGCTGGAGACAAAAGATTGTGGACATCTGTCCACCTTCCATCTAAGTTCCATGCAACCACATGTTTCAGATACCCATGGGCCAATCTAATTCTTACGATTCCAGCTTGTCTCTGAATCATTAAGACCTTTTTGGGTTGTGATCCTCTGAACAGCTCTTCAAAGCCATGAGTACCATGAGCCCAACACTGCAGGCACAAAGTGCCTACTGATCTTTGCTGCTATGGCTGCTTGAGTGTGGCACAAATGTGGAATTACATACATAAAGGGGACTGAATCAAAATGTAATCAACATTTTTATTCTCCAACTTGTGCTCATTGTTTTGTATCTGTGAGCATGCTGAAGCCTGGAGTGATTGAGGGGACTTGCTGTCATTGCAACTCAGTCTGCTCTTCATGCTGAGCACTATTATGTTTCTCTGCCTGGAAAAATTAAAATAAAATGTCAGTTTGTGCATCTCATTAGTCTGCTAACAACTAAGTTAAAGGTCTAAATGCTTTAAAAATGTAACAGAGATTTTAAGTTCAAGGATACAGTTGAGATTAGAATCCTTTCCTCCCATCCATCCATCCATCCAGTCCACCAGCCATCTCACTATAGTGCAGTATGAATCCAAATAAGCCTAATGGAGAAAAGTAATGAAGTTATCTTGATTAGGTCCAAAGCAGGAAAGAAGGTAGTTGACACAAATCGCTACGTTTGAAAGACAAAAGAGTTATAAAGCCTTTTGCCTGAAGACATCTGTCCATGTGTCACAAAAACCAACCACCAGCTTTGATGGTCATTTGGCAGCATTGCTGACAATTGTGGCCGAGTCTTCATCCTGAGACTGAACTCCATCTTCTCCTCCAGGAGAGGGCCATTGGGTCATGAGAGTGAGGAGGTAGCGTGGCTTTGAAAAGCCATGCTCAGCCTGGGTTGTGAATGGACACTCGGTCTCTTGGGAAGCTGTATTAGCTTGGACGGACGCCTACTCCACATGTTGGGTAGCATTTCAGTTCTTTAAGCACTCCAAAGACCCGTGTATTTTCTTTTTTATCATCCCATGTTTATAGATTGATGTGTGTGTTTGTGTACACTCCGTATTATTATTTACAGCTAACTGGTATCCCTTGCGATTTCCTTCTCCCTCTTTTGTTACATTATATGCCATATTTTCATGCCATATGCCACTTAAGCTGCACCTTTATGTGTACAAAATGTGTACCTAATTTGCATGCACAGTTACTACCATTGTAGACACAGGCACGGAGTGAGTAGGCATATTTGCATGCAATTATCTGATTTGCTTGCCCAATTGTGATAATTTGCATATGCAGATTGTGTGCACAGTTGTACATTTACATTTTTTAAAAACTGGCCTCAATGATTTAATAAAATAGCTTTAAGCTTACTCTTATAAAATATTGAAGATCCTAGAACCCCTCTGGCTTTCCAGTATTATATCCCCTCAGTAAATGATCTCCACATTTTTATATTCTCTCTCTCCCCCTCTCTCGTCCGGTACTCAAGAGAGATTTAGTCTGCAGATTTATAAATCCATTATTTCAAGGTATATTTGATCTTCTCCATATGCCTCTGTTAATCCACCTTAGCTGTAAGTAGAGGAAAAAAACACACCCTTGCTTAACTTTCAGATAGACTTTGGATAGGTATTCCACCTATCTGAGCCCATGTTTTCCATTTAAACTCAGATTTTTTTTCCAGTGAATTCATTCTGATGGAACTGAAAAGATTCTTTTCCTAATACAGAATTCCTCAGTTGCTATGGGTAAACCCAGCACTCTAATGTGTGCTCTGGCACTACTTTAGCACAAAGGGACCAAATGTGTCTTTGAAAGCATCTAAAAGTTTTTCTGAGAACAGACCAAGTAAGAGGAAATTTGTCAATTTGGTTTCTGTGCCTTGAGTTCTTTCAGACATGAAATTTGCTTTACCATAATTTCTCAGTCATACTTCCAGCACCCTGGGACTTACCTTCTCCCACCCATACGACTAGTACACTTCTTGATAACTTCACTAACTGTATCATATCTCTAGTTTGGAACAAATGGTCCCTCAGTGCTTGGTGCTGCACATACCTCTAATATCTGTGAACCACGTGCTTATAAAGAATTCAGCTGAGTAATCAGTTTGAAATCAGCTAAGTTTTATCAGGCCACACTGAAACCTCAGATACTACTCATGCTCTAGATAATTCAAACATGAGAGAAGCCAGGGAAAAGTTGCTATCTCTAAATATACCAAGAAAGCAGGACAGGATTTTTGCATAAAATTTAGAGGGGAAGGGAATGGAGTGAAAACTCATCTACAGGGCTACTTTATAACTGATTGTAGTAACTCCACCTAAAATTTAGCGAGCAAAAACCTGTGCATTTTACACTTACAGTTCAACCATAACTTACAAGAAAATGTGAAACAAACATCTAAGTTCCCAGAAACAAGCTTGTATTTTTCTTACAATGGCAAAGCTGGTCTGTGCTTCCTAAAAGTCATCTGAGAAAAAATTCTCCCATGTGTGGCAACAGTGAAAAGGGGAAAAAATATTCATACTCTCTCTAAATATTCCACAGTTTTGCTGATGCCCAGTCATGTCTTCTGGAAAAAGGTTTTCTGCAAAGGTTGCCCAGCAGGGAAGGGAAAACAGCATATATTTTATTCCTACCAAAACTAGCTGTCCCCTTTGTCTCTTTCCCAAGGTGTCTGACACATGGTGAAGCACAGATACCAGTGCTAATACTGAGACCTGAAAGCTCAGTAGAAGCAGAGGAGAAAGAAAAACCTGGAAATCACAACAACCTCACTGCAGCTGAGATACAACAGTTGCAAGCAGGCTCCACAGAAAGTGTGGCCTGGAGAGTGTAACTTCACCTGCCTATGGATAGGCTGGGTGGGATGCTCTAGATTTTATCTCAGATTGTCCAGCCTTGTGCATTTAGTTCTGTTCTGCTCTATTTTAAGCCACGTGAAATCCTCAGGCATGGTTTTGAGTCTTGTACAGTTCATAAAACACTGTCAGAAAATTCAGAAATGCACCAGTGCATTTGTCTAAAATTCTCCCAGGATTTGGACAATGCACCTACAGAGTTTTACATCTCTATACTTACATGCTAACAAGTCGAGGTTGGTATTAAAGCCTCATACAAAAATGTAAATATTGCTTACAAAGGACTAAAACAGTCTTCAATTAAGGGAATGAACCATCTCTAATTCTGTGCACTCAGGTCATTCTGCAGATGTTCAGGAAATGGATGAACAATGTTATTTTCTTGCTCAAGCATCTAGTAAAAGGCTTCTTTGGCTTAAACTGGATCTTCCAGGACATCTCGAAGAGAGAGCTCTAATGCTAATATAATTGCAATGCTGTGCTGAGAGAGTAAAGTTTCACTGCAGAAAACTGCTCAGTGTTTCAAAGGTCCTAGGGATGAGCACCTTCCACTCAACACTTAAAGTCGATTGAGCTTCTGTCGGAAAAAAACAGACCTTGACACTGCAGAGAAACTATCTTTTAAGAAACTGTCTGTGCTGCCTGACAATGTGTGGACATTGCATTCAGGAGCCCAGCTCAGTCCAGGAGCCCCACACATGCAAACTCACAGTTAACTTTTGTTTCATTGCGCTGCCTTGCGAGCAACTTTCAGCCGTGTCGTGCTGGGTAGATAGTAAGTAGTAGACTGGTGTGATTATCCTGAGACCAGTATGTGATTTTCTCTGCACAGGGGAGCTCACAAAAAACTTGATGGGCCTTTGGTTTCACATTAGGAAAGTGTCTTTCTTTGGAAGGTGTTGAGATCTGCCTTCTCCTTATGTCTCTAGGTAGAAGCACCTCTCAGGCCCCACTGGGAGCTATCCCAGCAGAAAGTTCACAAAAATTTTTGTCGTTTCTGTTCCTTCCTCCTTTTTGATTTGCTTTAAAAGTACATTCCTGCCCCAACCTAAAATGCTAAGATGGACAGAGCCAGCCTTATTCCTTGCTATCATTTCCCTTCTGCAAGCTTTTAACAGGTTCTTCTGTACCAGGGGCTTGACATCTGCTGCGCAGGCAGCTGTTCAGTCAGAGAGGCTGGGACTGCCTAAGGAGCATTTCCATTCTTGCGGAGGATCATGATGCTCATACTCTGTAGGTGTTACTTATCAGAGGGTGTGAGGAGAAGACTTCTTTCAGACCATGAGAGCAGGAGCTACATTTTTTTCCTGAAGTGACCAACTCACTTTCCCTGCATCCAGATTCATACTGGAAGCAGTAACATTGTTCTGCAGACACATGTTCTCCTCCATCCCACCTGATGGGCTGCACTGAGTGTGCCTTACTTTGCCTTTACTGAGTCACATAGTTTTAAAGTTCATTAAAATAAAATCTGAGGGGTTTTTAATGCCCAAAATACATTTTTTAAAGGCCAGTCAGAAATTGCCTGGAAATATCCCTCTTTGTGCAGAAAATTGTATATAATTATAGCATATTACTGCCAATCCATGCCTGCCACTGTGTGTTACTCAGTCCCAGTTTATTTTTGGGTTAGAAGTCAGGGGGGTTTAATTAAAACTCTGATTCTGAAACATTCAGGACCCCTAAATCTCTGTAGGCTACAAGTACATCAGAATTTTGATCATATTTTACTTTTAGCCCTCTTTCCCGCTGCTCTGCACTTTGAACAATCATCTTTAAGCAAGTGTCTGCAATTCCCATGGATTTATCCTTAGGAAATGTATGAAGAATTCCCCCAGCATCAGAATTAATCATACTGAATAAAGAAAAATACATTTAAACCCAGTGCCAGCAGGGAACCTACTTTGGGATAAACTGTGAATTTGAGTTTACCCGGCATCCTGCCTTGCAATCCCTGCCCTGTCCCTGAAAATGAAACAGGCTACAAAACCGGCAACGATTTTTATTGTCCAAAACGAGAGAAAGGAAAAAAAAATAATAACCTACATGGAAAGCTTCAATCAGAAAAACACTTTATAATCATCAAAGGAGGTTTTAGGACAGTGTCATCTGTAAAGAAATGTCTAAGTTTATAGTGTTGTGTTTAAACCTGAGTTTGAACACTTCTGACTGCAGTGAGATTGCACTCCTGATTCAAGCGTGATCTGCTAATGAAATAATAATGCACACAAACAGAAAGCAGCTTTGCACTTTCAGAAACTAATGAGCACAAGATTTAAAATGTGGCCTTTATTCCCTTGAAAAGATAAAGAGATTCTTGACTCAGTATAGCAACAGCTATAGTATCTCAGATATGAGATGTTAAAAAGATTTTTTTAAAAGAAATACTGAACAAATTGATCTTTTATCTAAGTGGAGGGAGGGAGGGAGGGAGGGAGAGAGAATACACTGACCTAAATAATGGAAGGGTTTGGAACCATGAGGGAATGGATAAAAAAGGATTCAAGTAAACTCCTCACATGTTCAAGACAGAAAGTGCTATACCTGTAATTAGAAGAATGTATTTAAAATGTCTGGAATGAGTGATTAAAAGGGGCTGTTTGAATTCTGAAAGTGCCACTTCCTGACAGCAGGAGGTCTTGAATTCATACTCCCCAGGGAAAGTAAGAATTCTTATAGGACACAGGCATAAAGTGGTACAAACAGGTATATATTTGTCACAAACACTTAAAGGCTTGAAATTAGAATGAAGTGGCTAAAATGTCTGACCACAAGAATACAAGAAGTGCTTTCTAGCAGGAACAGGGAGGGTTAAAACTGTAACTTGACGAGCTTGCAAAAGGGATTTTCTTGTCTAGTTGTCTATTGTGGGTCTCTGACATTCAATGTCTTCAACAACATCCTGGAGCATGGGTCCAGCACTCACCTACCAGAGTGCTGCGGCTCCAACACAGCTTCCCAGAGGGACACTGAAAGCTCCATCCTTCAGGATTGCCAGAGATAAGCCTTGAATGTGACTGGAGCAAATGACCTCCAGAGATCCCCTACAACTAATGTTATTCTGTGACTTTATGACTCTATTTTTTCAAATATTAGAAAAGGAAGCACTAGTAGAGCTGGTGTTAAAGATTATTTCTAAGGGTGTCCTCCAAAATATCATCTGAGTGCCTGATACATGTGCCCTCCCAGAATCAGGAGTGCCATGTGGGGAATGTGGAAGTAAGGTGATATGGATGAGATGTTTGGTTTCTACTATTAACATACAGGGCTGGTAATAGATGTACTAATTGAGAGGAATTTTGAGGAAACTATTGTTTCAGAAGAATTAAAGAATGGCAACACAGGGGAGGTCAGAAGCTGAGAATGGTTTCTTGGCAAAGGAACAAAAATTGGGGTATAGTGGCAAAGAGACAACATTTGACTGGTTTGTTGTTTTGAGAAAAACAGTTGAATCTGAAGCAGAATGCTCCCCAACATAACAGCACAGAATCATAGAATCATTTAGGTTGGAAAAGAGCTCTAAGATCATCAAGCCCAATGTTGACCCAGCATTGCCAAGTCCACTGCTAAACCATGTCCCTCAGCACCACATCTACATGTCTCTTAAACCCCTCTGGGGATGCCAGCTCCATCACTTCCCTGGACAGCCTGTTCCAGGCCTTGACAACCATTTCAGTGAAGAAATTTTTCCTAATGTCCAACCTAAACCTCCCTTGGCGTAACTTGAGGCTGTTTACTCTCATCCTATCACTTGTTACCTGGGAAGAGAGACCAACACCCACCTTGCTACAACCGTCTTCAGTGTAGTTGTAGAGAGCGCTCCTAGTGTGTTAGTACCTTTTTTTGTGCTTTTCCAAATGAGCTTTCATTTCCCTGGGCATATCTACTGGACTGAGCCAGCCTGTCATGTCCAATACAACAAGGATTGACACACAGCAGATGTGTGTTCATACATGTGCATATGCACGCACATACATTTGGTGACCATGATTTGCATGCAAACAGTATCATCATGAAGTTGATAGTTGACTGTTTGACCACACATGGATAGTATACACACAACAGCACCTCTAAACTGCTAAAATCTCACCTCAAAAATCTCTTCTAAAGTTACAAGTTAGCTGGGCAGTGAGAGCTTTGCTGAGGTTAGAACACGTGTATGTAAATTCTGAGGGCAAAGCTTCATTAGAAATTTAATAGGCCTAACTTAGGACTAAGTAAGAAAGAAAAAAAAAAAAAAAAGAACAAAATTTTGTGGTTCTGCTGTTTGTCTGAGTCTTCATCCACATGTCCATGTCCTGCTTATGTCACCACGGAGAGGGTGACTCAGTGGTTTCTGGCTATTCTGGGTAATCATTGCTGGGGAAGATGTGCTAAATTGGAAGCCCACTACATCACCATCTCTTTGAAGTAGAGACCTTATATTCCAGACCAATATTTTTAAAAGCTTTTCTCTCCCCTTTCCTTTTGAAAACCCTTTCTCTCTCTTCCACAGCTTGGGAGTCAAATCTATCCTTGCTGTAACTTCACCAAGGCCAATTTGGCCCATGTTTTTCCCTATCCCTCAGCCAAAGACCCAATTAAAAGAGATCCTGACAAGTCACACAGCAAAGGGAGTTATTTCCTCACTAAATGCTCTCCCTGGGTTAAATCCTTTATGTGAACTGCAGTCTTTTCCCAGCCCACGGGAAGCTGATGGCAAACACATCTGATGTGTCTGCTCAGTCAGAAGACCTTATTTCGTCAGGAAATATGTGGACCTACTTCTCCTTGCTGCTGCTCCTAAATATCCCCTTGTGGGTATCTCGCAGCCATTACATGGAGCCAGTCCTGAAAGCAGACATTTTTTCCTTTTTTATAATGGGAGACTTCATTTATGCTGAGAATACAGTTTTTACCAGACTGCCTGAAGGACAATACAATAAAAGATTTATCCTTAATAGCATTTCACTGAAGTTTCACCACAGGAGACAGAGTTTTCTGTTGTGCTTTTTTAAATTTTTTTTTTTCCCCCCTTCAGTTGCTATGGAAGTCTCTGCTCTTAGCTTTTTTTTACAAAACATAATCCCTAGATGTTCTCTGCCACCTTCCCTCAACTGAATTTTTCTCTTATCTTCAGTCTTTTCTCATCTCTGACACACTTCTTTTTGTTTTGATTTTCTTCTCCTGTTGGCAGTCAAAGGAAATTAGAAAAGTAACTGATTATGAGCACGGTAACTCTGAGGTTGGACAAGCCATCTCTAGCAAAATTAGCGTGTTGTAGGAACTTGCCTTTGCTTACCTGAAGCTTCATGTTTGCTTTTCTCTCTAAGTCTTTTGTTTGACACAGTCTGCTGATTTACAAGCCACAGCTTACATCTCCATGACTGTTCTCCACTCTTCCCTCCCGGTCACTGCAGACCCCAAAGTGCACACCCATCTTCCTGCCTTTTCAAAGGTCTCTCTGCTCTGGGATCTATCTCATCTTTTCTCCAGGTGAGGTTCAGACACTTAGCTGACCTTCCAGAGATTGTCCCAAGAGAGACAGATATTTGCCTCTGAGTGGAACAGGATTCTCTTGTAAAGCGCTCTTCTCTTCCCATTAAGCTTAGCAAGCTTTTATGAGGCACTAACTGCCAGGTGGCTAAATATAAGACGAACACAATCCTGGGTGAGTGCTATCACTGACAAACTGCCTGAATAAGGGTCTACTAGCAGACTCCAGTTCTCCATAGTCCTTCCTGAGTCCTCTGCAGTTACAGTGATGTCTAGTGCATGCCTGCTGGCTTGACTGGAGGGAGACTTGAGAAAATACTCATCTCACACCAGTCCTCCCTTGTCTGCCCCTTGTTTCTCTGCCACTAAATAAGCAGAATGGGACCTAAATTCTTCCTAAATTGCTGCAGAACTCAGGGTTGCAAAAAGCTGCTTGAGCAGCATGTTTCATAATTAATTGTTATCCCAAGCTTCCTCAGGTGCCTGACTGCTTGAATATCTGAGAATTTATGGGCATTTGGTAACGTCTGAAAATGAAAAGAGTCTCTTTAATATGCTTATGATAAGTATTTGCACTATTTTAGAAAGCTATTTTCATTCCACTCAGACACTTGTTAAATAACTTTTTAGAACTTGAGCATTTACTGCTCATTTTATATGTGAAATAAATCAATCAGATTTAACAAAGGAAAGAACCTGATTTGCCCACAGCCCTGTCTGAGAACAGAGGTGCCATTTTGCAATCTAATGAAGCTTTCAGTTAAAGAAATGAAAGGTGAGGGGAAACTTTGATGCCTAATAAAAATGATTCAGCATCCTCATAACTTTGACAAGTAGTGTGACTTAGAAACCATCTACTAGAACAGTATAACAATAGAATAAGAACTTAGAAGTCTAGACCACAGAAGGTGCCTACAACAATGATGCATCCTCCCCAGATCTGAAAGAGCTTTGGGAAAGGAAAGCACTGAATATAAACAGAATGTAGTACCATGAAGAAAACCCATGCCTTGGATTTGGACTCATGGCAAGAAACAGTATCTGCGTGCACTCAGCTTTCAGCAATCGTGCTTGTCCAAGTTATTAAAAAGATACTGAGACTGCAGACTTCTTAGAAAAGGGACTACCTTTTTGTGCTAGCACGTACCTTGCGCAAAAATGGGATACTACACCATAAAATAGGTCTTCTTTGCTGTTTGTAAGACGTCCTGTAATCAATAGTACATTTTTTAAGTGATGCACTTGCTTCAGACCCTGCCTAGGTCAACGGGCACGAGTGAAAACAGTCCTGGCCATCTTTAGTGGCAAACAGATCTCAGGTAAAGTAACAAACAGCATCTCGTCAACTCCATCAAATCAAAGCACAGGATATGCATAGGTGGACTTTGCCACAGCACTAGGATATCTAGACTTGCTGGTATAGCCTGTCACTGCCTGTCTTGACACTTGTGATGACTGCTGCATTTAAATTGAAGGGAGTGAGTGACAGCAAAGGTTAGTTACCATTTGGGGCTGCTATGCTTTGGTCTCACGTATGCTTACCAGAGACAGCAGATCTTCAGGGCTACCCAGCACTATGTGTGGCTCTAATATGGCAACAATCTCTTCTTACACATCACTCAATCCTCTACTGTTTCTAAAATAATGCATTATTTTTCCTTTTATTTTCATGATGCTTCATAGTTAGTCAGTACAGAGTTTAAAGAGGGATTTTGAGATATATATAAAAAGAAGAGTTCCTTAACACCTTCATAAATCATCCATACTTCACAGTCTGAGGTTATTACCAGATGGGTATCTGTCGAGGCCTGTCTGAAGAGACTATCTGTGACTTTGATGTATTTTTCCTATGCTGCTAACAAATGGGTCACAGCCCAGTTATGTGATTATACAACATGTTTACAACTTCTGCCATACTGAAGATGCACAGAATATTGCTTGGCAGGAGCCAAGACATGCATCTTGCATGATATAAGAAGTTCTGCCTCTCTCTCTTCCCTCCCTCTACATACACAGGGAATCTGATACAGACAAAACTTCCTTGCTGTCATCTTTGAGAATGGTGGGGCTGAGTCTCACAGACAGAAAATCGCTCACTTTAATATGCTTTCAAGCTTAGCTACAAAAAAGGATTAAAATTGTACCGCGTGAAGGTTTCCGTGTTATGAAGTATCATCATCCAAACGCTTTAAGTAGTATTCTATAACGTAGCCTACCATAAGTTCAGTTTTTACTCAATCACTTGAAATGCACTTAGGAAAATTGCTCTTTTGCTGTTTTCACAACAGCTTTGAAAGTCAGCCTCTGGTTTAATGATAACTGCTTTAATCACAGTTTTGCTTGCTTCATTTTGACAGCATTGATGTAACAAATTATTTATTTTCTGTATGTTAAATATACTGTCATTGCAGCTACCAGAATTTTGTTACTGGCACACTAAATACAAACGACAAGGTTTGCATCTCATTAAGGTAATTTGTGTGCGCATAATTTTCAGTAAACACAGTGAATGAAATCACGTATCTTCTCTACCAAAAGTGTCATCTGAAACTATTTGTTCTTGTTTTAGTAACGAAGTTATTTTTCGGGCCCTGCTATATATAGCAGAAGTGTTTTCTCAAACAGGAGAGCCAGACTGTAAAGCGAACACAGCATCCTCAAGCAGGAATTGCATTAAAAAATATTGTTACACCATTAGGCTGACCAACCCCCCTCTCATTTGCCATGAATTGCTGCATTCTGCTCCGAGTTCAGATTCTGCAGGGTATGCAAGGAGGAAAGGATGTTTGTTCCTACACCGTGAGCAAGGGGATGGGGGAATTCTGTCACTAATTTGTTCTGATCCTGCTGCCTCATTAGGGCAGTCTGTAAAAGATGGGAAATGTGTACTATGTCAGTGAATGTGAACTTTCTGCATGGAGCTGTTAACACAGTAAATAGCTCAGGAGGAGGGAGGGAGACAGCTGGAGTACATTGTGTTTCATAAAGACTATACCGGAGCCTTGAATCTTCATTTAACCCATCACTGAGGTGACAAATATCCACCGCTTTGCTGCTGTGTGATGCCGCTGCTGCTTGCCTGTTAATTTATCTGTTTTCAGGCTGTCTAGACATTGTTTGGGTCAAAAAGTGCTGTCTCTCCCCTGCCGTGGGATTTGCCTGCTCAGCTCTTGCTGCAGGCTTCTCTGCCAAACGGGCTTTAGAGAAGAATGCTCCCTCTGTCTGGATGGCTTATTAAGCAGGACTCCGAATATATGGGGAGGTTTGCAATCAGGTTACAGCTTCCTACAGATAAAGTTTATTTTAACCTCTTCTCTCTAAAAATACACTGTCGGGGATAAATAATTCAAATACTTCGGGGTTTTTTCCCCTTGTGATTAAAAAAATCTGCCTAAAAAATGTCCTTGAAACGTTCTCTTGGAAGGCTCAAGCAGGTTTTGGATGGTCCAACCCCAGACTAAACTAAATGCCAACCTGGGGCCCATGCTGTGCCCTCACTGGGGTGGTACTGTGCCCAGCACAGTGGAGACACTGGCGCTCATCAGAGCCCCTTGCTGTTGCTGCCAAATAAATGTTAGAAAATACTTTTTAAATGGTACAAGTTAAGTAAAATTACTAATGAATAACTTGGCCATATGTTTATTTGGAACACTTGTAAAGATGTTGCCCTTTGGGACACTCCACTGCAGTGAGTTTATGTGAAAAAGTCATCCAACCGAAACCATTGCCATGAGATTCTCAGGTTCATTCAACAGGAGATAACCAGAAGTTTCATAAAAGCAAAATTCCCATTCACTATAAAATAATGTGGTATTGCATTTCATCTTCAATATCATCATCGATATCCTAATATACTTGCTGTGCTCTTAGACTGTAGGAATAATGCCCTATCTGGACTTAATGAAAAAACTCCTTTTTTTTTTTTTTT